>JAOUQW010000032.1:3668257-3683149 GCA_028565825.1 Olivaichthys viedmensis
GTAGAATAAGTCTGTAATGTAATGAAACGTGGAGAAGGTGAAAGGGGTGTGCAGACTTTCCGGCTTGACTGTACTTAAATGTCACTCACCAGAATCTCCAGAAGCATTTGGAAGACGTTCTTGAGCTCATGAGGAGGAGCGGTCTCCAGCTGATTCTGGAAATGACGCAGACACACACCATGTTAGCGTTATGCGCTGAATGGATATAGAAACTGAATGAAAATGAGATTTGTGACTGGGGATTTGCACTTTCCAGGATGTGGAGTGTAGTTGTGTGTTGTTTGTATGTGGGTGTGTTTAGTATTGGGGATCTAACCTTGAGCAGATGCAGCACTCCCAGAGAGAAAGGCTCATTACAGAAGCAGCAGTATGTCACCATCTCGATGAGGAAGGACAGCGGCCCAGACAACTCGCGCATGGCAAACATTACCTACAAAACACGAGGTGCAGTTAAATGAACCTGCGTCGCACACATGGTGTCTATAACGTACATTAAAAAAGACTTCAGAGTACACGTGTGTGTGTTACCTCCATAAGATAAGGCTGTCCCTCAGGTTTGAACAGCAGTGTGTTGATGTCTGAGTGCAGTGGCAGGAGAGGTGAGGATGAAGATACTAGGCCAGAGGAGTTGTGTTTGAACATTCCAGGAACTGTGCACACACAGAAAGTGATTCTCATTCACAGGCCCGAATCACACACTCGAATCACACACTACTCAAAGAGATCCACTATGAAATGCATAAGGAGAACGGAAGACTTCCTGTGGTCATGAATTATTTATTTATGGACCTTTTGAGAACAGCATTTGATGCAGTAAACTTTGTGTGCGTGCGCATGTATGTATATGTGTGTGTGTGCTGCTCACCCTCTGTTCTCTGAGACACGAGGTCTGTGTGTAGCACTACCAGGGCAAGTGTGTTATGCAGGTGTAGGAACTCTCGCGCCTGAGCCGAACTCCAGCGGCGGTTCTAGAGTGAACAGAGCGAGATGTTTTACAAGGTCTCCGTTTCAATTAGACTTGGATCTGAAATCAGGAAAGGTATGAAGTCCAGACGGTAATACCTGATTGTTCTGCCTGTTAGGACCCAACAGGAAGATGAGCATCCGTCGATAAGCAGCATGTTTTAACAGTAGCTGACAAGGCCCGAATCCCTGAGAGTGGACACACACACACACACACCACACACACACCACACACACACCACACACACACCACACACAAACAATGTGGCTGGTTTTAAAAAGCTCTAGTGGTTTATTTTAGTCTTCCATCATAGCAGAACACTTTGTTAGAGGTTGAAAAATGGTAAACTTTTCAGAAAAGCAATGAGTGACAAGCACTTGATCACCCAACCAATAAGGTCACAGCTCATGGGGAAGTAAACAACCAAGGAGGAGCGCAAGACGCCAGTAGAACAAACAGTCTTGTTGCTGAGTGAATGCAAGAAGCTTTATGATATCATAAATCAAATCAGATACGTTTCATTAGCGAACACAAATAAATAGTTCGGGCCCAAATTGGGCATATCGAGCAGGTGCTGTCTTTCATCACAGAACAGTTTCTGCAGTTCAGTAAACATAATTAGCTAGCTAGCTAGCAGCTTTGTTATGGTTACTCCAGACATTGCCTAAATAAGTAACATTTTTTTTTTTTGGTGAAGTAAATTATTAGTATTCATTTAAGTGCTTATTGACACGGTGCTTTCTACTTCTCTCTTGCTTTCTTACCCTCTGGGCAAAGTTGCTGAACAGGCTGAAGTACTGTGAGCAGTTTTTGCAGTTCTCTACCACGTCCTTGTCCAGCAAAGAGAGCAGCATGTCTAGGAGGCAGTCAAGCCCTGGGTCCTGGAAACATAGCGCGCACTCTAGAGTTTTCTCAAGGATGGATGCCACCACCATGCGCACCTCCCGCACATTACACTCCAACAGGCAGTTCCTACAGCGAGAACGAGAGAGGAAATTATCGGCCAAACTTGGCTGCATCATATCCAAAACCCTCACCATCAAGATCACAATCAATTCCTTTTCGGGCACAGTGTATGCCGTACACCGTGCCTCTTATGAAAATAAGGGTTTGGCTAGGGGGTTCTGCAGGGTTTTGGAAGGTAGAAATTCACATTAATGGATATACACACTTTGCTTGCATATCGTGCGTTAGACTTAGGTAGGTGTTGTTTTTTTTTGTTTGTGCAGATGCCAGTATTCCACTGGGGAAAATTGGAGGAGAGAGCCGAGTAGGGGGAGGCATGTGGATTGTAAACCAGTTCAGCACATTCTCTGGCCTTAACGCGCCATGGCGTGATATCAGGGCAGTCTCACCACTGGCTCCATGTGTTTACATTCTGTGGCCAAGGCCTATTTCCTGTGTTTTCTTAGCCAATGAGGTTACAGAAAAGCAGCCACACCCACAACTGACACAGATGCAAGCGATTTACCCGTATGAATTACTGCTGGCAAAATCTCACACGCAAAAGCATGCACACAAACACACAAGTTAATGACCGTGTCGAACGCGCCAAGTCACATGCTGGCTTTGATGGTCAGGCCCAAGCCAAAGCAACAAATAGAAAGCTGTACAAAGCTCGGGTTCCACTGGAGAGTGTACATGTATACATGTTTTTTTGGTGCATATTTTATATGCACAGAAGTAGTAGGTCATGTGTGTGTATATCGTAATATAACTGCATTTCTACTCACTTGATGATCTCCCGTCCCTCAGCGGCCACCAGGTACTTGACCATCCACTGACATGCCTCACTGCTCTTGGACAGCAACATCTCCACTGTGGCTATCCACTCCTCTGTATCCACCCTAGGAGAGGCCAAGAGACACAGAGAGAGAGAGAGAGAGAGAGAGAGAGAGAGAGAGAGAGAGAGAGAGAGAGAGAAAAAGAGAGACAGCGAGAAAGAGAGAGAGACACAGAGAGAGAGAGAGGGAGAGAGAGAGAAAGAGAGAGAGACAGAGAAAGAGAGAGAGAGAGAGACAGAGAGAGACAGAGAGAGACAGAGCATAATTAACAGCACCAATTTAATAACAAACTTAGCGTTACACTTTTTAGGCTAAGTGGCAAAAGCTTGGCTGCGGATTGAATAAATGTAGTATTCGAATGCATTTAAATATTAATGAGTCTATAATTTTATGCTGCCACAGATAGAATGAACATTAGCAGTAGCGCTACACTATGCATTTGTATCTCAAACCACGAGGCAGTACTTTTATCATACATTTTAAAAGTTTCAGAATTGTTTTTATTTATTTACCCACAGTATTGTTTTCTTGTTGCTAATATTTAGATGGACTTTATATATTACATATCCTGGGTGACACGAGATCCACATACAAATCTTGACGAACAATATAGAATTTTTTAAGAGCCTCCAACACACAATTATGCCTAATCCCAAATGGCTTCTTATTCACTACAAATGCTCACTACATTGGTTATGAAATAATGGCGTTGTAGAACCTATGTAGTTTACTATATGGCCAATAGAACGGCATCTGAGATTCATGTGACAGGCATGCCTGGATATTGCCTTTTTGACTAAGATTAAAGTATTGCAACTCTTGGCTTTGTCACCATTACTGCAGGCCAACAAACTTGCTGTGCCTCGTGAAACAAAGTGACCGCGCCATTCAATGGAGTCACATTGTAAACAGGCCTTTTTTAATGAACGACTTTTATGTCAGGCCAAAGAAAATCATTTTGAAAATTTGGAGTGGTTTGTTACGAAGCGATTAGGTGGTTATTAGTACTCGATTGACTACTCATGCCCATTACTAGTATAAAGTGAGCTGCCGTACCGAAGCTTCTTCTTAGTGCGTAGGTAGGTGTGTAAAAGAAACTGCACAGCCAGCTGCAGGCTGGTCTTCGCCATGGCCTGATAGGATGGATGCTTCAGCTTTGTCTGCACATGTTGGAAAAACAGCCATTTCAGTTCTCTTAAATGACTTTTTTTTTTTTTTACTTCTAAAGAGAAAAAAAATGTAGTGGTGTCTTACCGAGTTGACGGAAGCCAAGGACAGGGTGAAGTTAAAGTAATCACTATTATACACATCTCTGTTCTTCATGAACTTCAGGTTCTCATCCCTCACCATCTAAAACAAACACAACTGAGAGTTCAGCCTATGATCTACACGATGTGCATCATTGTGCCTTAAGGATTCCTCTGCGTTACCAGAATTGGATCTCAGCTGCTTGTGTTAAATTATAGACATTGCGTCATCTACCAGAAGTGATCATCAATGATCTGATCCTAATGAACATGATTATTATAGAGAGGGGAAGCTGATCATAGAGCCACACATTCTTCTCCGAGACAGTTCGTTTGCTGTGGAATTTAAAAGAACTGCACCTGGAAGATCCTGGCAGGCATTTTCTCCACAAACAGGCCCTTTTTCTCTCCTTTCCTGACCAGACGGGTGAGCAGGGTAAGTCGGTCGTTGTTGGCTCTGGGGGGCCGCGGGGACGACTGGGGGGAGATGTCAGGAGAGGAAGGTGCTGACCTGAAAGAAAAAGACACGGTCAGACAGATGTTAGCAACAGAAAAGAACCATTCACATGTAATTAATTGCTGTTAAGGTCTTTAACTCACAGGGACAGGTCCTCGGCTTCCTGTCTCATCACACTGACGCGGCTCTTTTTGGGTTGGACAGGCGAGTTCTGCTCACTGATGCGTTGGTAGAAGAGCATATAGGCGTTCCAGTAGCGTCTTCGCACATCCGGATATGGGTTAGCTACAGGAAACCAGCACATCATACAGTCAACAATTCATTCACTAATTAAACAATTTGCATTCATGAGCACTTGGGTTGGTGTGTCTAAGTAAAACCGATGGATCTGCTGGGTTAGAGACGGCGCGTTCAGCTTTGGACAGATGGATCAGGAGAAAGGGTAACCTACACTGATCGTAGACTTTGGGTCTGTACTCTCCACCAAAACACTCGTACTCCAGAGTCTCATCGTTCATGTCAAACTCCTCCACAACGTTATCGTTAAACTTGTACCATCGGCTTCGCGAACCCCCCCTAGACGAGAGGAGGAGAGAGAAATATAGCAAAAGAGAAGGAAAGAAAAAGAGGAGAATATCGCTTAGCTGTGTAGTCAGGTTGTTCCTGCATTCCTATGTTCCCTGGGTGGCTGTTCCAGTTTTAAAGAGGTACGACCCTGCCAGGCATCTGGACCTGTTTAAGCTATTAGACCATGCAAAAACCACTAGTAAAAAGGCACTTCTCGAAAATCAGTCAAAGGCCCGTCCGCACATTAATACCAGAAATGACTAGTACACACAAAGCAAAGGTGCCAATAGTAATTCTTTACTTTCATTTTATTTTATTTTTTAAAAGCTTCAACACCTCACAAACATTTGTCCCTAAATCTGGGTAAGACGTGGTTGGCAGCAAAATAACAGCACATGTGATCTATATGGGCTGTACACTTGAGTAATAGTTGCTATGGTACAGTATTACTTTGCTATATTAAGGAGACAGGCTTCCTGAAGCTTTTTCAAATGAACATTGCTGAGCAACCTGACGAATGATGCAATCGGGAACCCCAGAAAAACTGGCTTACCTGCGGTCTTTGATGAAGGAGTAGTAATGTCCTGCGTGTGCCTGGCCGCTATGTACCACCACTCCCACCAGTTCATAGTTCTCAGAGATGGTAACCTTCTTGCGTGGGGAGCCTCCGGGCCCGGCCTCGCCTCCCCTGCCGAGCTCTCCATGATCTGAACTGGAGTCCTGTCGAGCCATGCCAGACACCGTATACGGCTCCATGTTCAGCACCCACGGGAACTAGAAAGACAAGGATAAAACAATTTGTTAATACAAAGCTTCCTCAACCCTCAAGAGAAATTAGATCATTATTTTGGATAATTTCAAAGGTCAGTAGCACCAAAGGTGAGAGTGTCTTACCCTTATCTGTTCGTCGTATTTGATGGAGCGTCCACTCTCCCAATCAAAGCCAAAACGCATTAGATGGATAACCAGCACACTGGGCAAAGACTTAATACACGTGCGCTTCACTGTGGTCCTCTAGAAAACAGATTATTCACACACACACACACACACACCTTTAGTCTCTGTGCATTACTATAACAAAGTCAGTGCATTATTTTCTAGGGCGTCACTGTTTTTATTCAATAACAAACTGAAAAGTAGACATTCAGGATTAAGGATTTATTTTCCATGCATTTAAAAGCCCACATATACGCAGGTTCTTTACCTTCTCTTTGCATTTCTCACAGTAGTAAGCATTGCTTCCCTCCAGCACCTCTCCTCGGACAAACTGATCGAGAGAAATCTCCAAACTCTGACACGACGTCACCCCCAGGTTCAGTGCCATGAAGGTCTCCTCACGCTCATACCTGTACCGCAGAGAGAGAGAGAGAGAGCGAGAGAGAGAGAGAGAGAGAGAGAGAGGGAGAGAAAGAGAGAGGGAGAGAGAGACAATGAATATAAACAAGTCAGAAACAGCACATTCTCCAACATTGAAGGATACTAGACCTGGGTCACTGGAGTATTAAAATGAACCAAGTTGCTACAAGATGAGAGTCATTCAAGGTTATGAAGCACATAATTCTTGTTATTACGTGACTTCACTTCTGGTATTTACTGCATCTTGTAGGAAAGGTTGTTTTGTTAGACATTTGTACTGACCTGTGTGGACAATCTTTGCATATTTTCTGGTCAGAAAAAATGCCCTGGAATGTATTTTTGAAGATCTGCTCTCTTCCAATTTTCTAAAGGTAAGAAACCCAAATGATTTTGTCAAAATTTTTATGCAAATTGTTCGATCCAAAACAAAGCTCCACGCTGATTTTTAAAATCATTATTCTTTGCATTATCATTAGGGTAATACGGGTAATATAAACATTCATGCTTGAAGACTAATTCTTTTAGATGCCTCAATAGCCCAGAGAAACTACTGACTCATAATGAGCCAATATATGAGGGTTATTAATTTCACATTGCTGTAATAGTTTGTGAGTCTACAACTACTAACACACCTCTGGCCCGTTTTGATCAGCGTTTTAATCTGCATCTGGAAAAGGAAAAGGTAATGTTGCGTGTGCTGTACCTTCAGATGCTCATCCAGCTGGTCCACCAGGCTGGTGAAGAACTCGTAGGCATCCTGCTGCTCTCGTACATACAGCTCCTTGTTCCACATTTTAAATATCTGCGCATAAACCACATTTAACACCATAGATCATCCTCAAAATCCTTATTTCCCTCTATTAAGCACCATGGGGCCATTTTCTCTGTATACGTGTGTTCGCTGAATGCAAGCAGGTCATAATGCTAAACACTAAGCCCACCTTCCAGAAGTTCTCAGGTACGTAGTACTGCAACTTGCTCTCCATGAGGTGGCCAAAAAGGGACTGCACCTGACAGAACACACTGTCCTCTGGGTTCTCTGTGTTGTCTTCTATCGACAGGATGGCCTAACACACACATTTAGCCAACTGTTATTAGACAACGTGAAATGATTTCTGGAACACTGGTTTCTAATGTAAAAGTAGTCAAATGTGTTTCATGGTACTTATTTTTCTCATTAAAACAGTACCTAGCATTGGAGTACGTAGCCTCATCTTGTGGAAATAGAGTGTTACGAGGACTAATATGACCACATAGCAAACCTACACACTGCCAATTTCACCAACAATAATTTGTAACACCATATTAAAAAATAAAATAAAATAAATCAATGCACTGCATATAAAATTGACAGAATCCATAAATTGTGTGCCTGAATGAACCAATTACCAAATTCAAACAGAAACTTCTACTGGGATGGTGTATTTGATGGCACTGTTACACTGTTACACACACCTCAGGTAAGCCAGGCTGCATATAGAGTTGCTGAAAGACAGCATTCATGTAGCAGGTCGCCCCGCCATTCTTCAGCCCCACAAACCCCGATATGGAGCGGCCATCAACAGGCGGGAGGAACTGCGGCAACACAAACACAAACACAAAAATACTGCATCTAATCTGCCATTTAATTTAGCGTGGGACATATAAAAAAATTGAGACATCAAATATAGCTGAAAAAACAAACAAGGGAAGAGACAAAGAAGGGGGAAACACTCACGTCAAACTCCTTAGAGAGGGAGGGGTCGGACTGGTGGTGCATGGACAGCAGCTCTCGTGTGATGAGCTGCAGGTTGGTGAGAGAGCTGTCAGCCAACATCACCAACACCTCGTACGCTGCTAACCGACTGCTGACTGTACTGCACCTGAGAGAAAGAGATAAAAAAAAAAGAAAAAAGAGAGTGAGTGTGTGAAAGCGCGTCTGATTATTTGAGTGAGAGAATGTTCCAAGTGTGAGGGCTGGCAGAACAAATTTCCCTGTTCAAACACTATTCAAATCTTTATAATGTTTCCACATTCTAGGGCAAAAAAATAAATATGTATGACTCTTGTATGTGTCCTATAAGTGATGCATTTCATGTGAGCAGTGTAAATTTCATGTGATCATTTCCAACAGGCACTTATTGGAGTCACTCTTTTCTGTGGCTGAATCTCAAATAACGTTCTATTGGGAATATAGTGCACTACGGAGCATATATAATGAACTGAAAGCCATTTGGGATTTGGCCTAACTGTGTTTTAAAGGGAGCTTACATAAATAAAAATCATTTCTGCGTGAAGATGGTAGACTTTTAACCTTAGAGTTTATTATAAAATGATTCTATTGCGATTATTTTGCCTGAGAAAGCGACACAATTTTCAACTTTGTGATTTATGAGATACGAATGCATAGTGTAGCGCTACTGCTAACGTTCATTCTGTCTGTGACAGTATAAAATCTAAATCATAGGCTCATTAATACTCGAATGCAGCTGAATATTAAATCTTAAGTAATTGCAAATTTGGGGCACAGCTTATCCGTTAATTGTGTGCGTTATAACTGAGACCTGGGCTTCTGTATGGGTATGTGAGCAAACCATTACACACACACTGCAAGGAAGAGTGTTTGTGTATATGTATATGAATATGAAAGTGTGTGTGTGTGTGTACTCACTTTGGGTGAAAGTCGTGGAGAGGAGCTATGGTGCTGGAAGGATTGTTGCTGTTTAGGATGATGCGTGAGGCTCGAAACAGGAAGTCATCCAACAGCTGCTGGATAAGGGAGGGGCCTGAACAAAAAAGCAAAAGCAGTTCATTTACATATTCAACCAAAAAGCCTAAAAGTGTGTGTGTGTAGGCACAGGTAACCAGCTGCTAATTAGACACATCTGGCCGAGTGAGTTTACATGAAACTAATTTAATGTTGTGCGTGTGTGTAACAGACTAACCAAATTGCTCCTTCTCATTGCCGCAGAGCGAGAGCAGGGTCTTAATGAGGCGCAGATGGCCGGCCTGCAGGATGTTGTCGGCCTCGCTGGTCTCCAGCTCACTGGTCCATGTAGGCTCAAAGTTATCAAGCCAGCTGATCTCATCCTCCAACATGGCTGCCGGGCTGAGCTGCAGCTGCTCCATCTCTGTGCCTATAGACGACAGAGAGCCAATGAACGAGGGAACCCACAAATTACGTGCCACTTCAACAGATCGATGAAAGCTGTTGTTGCAAGTGGAAATAAGACTAGAACATTTTACACAATAACATGAATTGAAGGCACATGAGATTAATCGACTCCTGAGAAGAAAAACAGAATTACAAGCAGCCAGGAGAGCTTTGAACATGCTGAGGTAGATTATAGCATTAAATGGCCCACTGAGATATTTTTATATTTTGAGATTTTGAGGTGCTTTATGATGAATGAAGCCATGGTGCTACACCACAAACCTAGCAGTAAAAAAAACCCACAAAAACACTCATTGTTTTGCATTCATAAGAAGAAGAAGAAAAAAAATCTTGATTGCGGAATAGCACTCTTACTAGTCAGATCATCCAGGAGTTGGCATCGTAGGTCAAAATACTCTGTGCACTGCGAAAGCAACCTAGAGAAACAAACATCCACGACTTCAGCTGGAGTATTACACCACAGCGCGTTTACATAACTTGAAACCAATTACCTATACAGCAACATGACAAGCAGATCTAACAGTTGTCTGTTTAGAGGTTATGTATACAAGTACTGATAGGATCGTTCTTTATGAGGAGTGTCTATGTTATTTAGGTGCTTGTGACTGCTGTGTATTGTGATTAATATAATCGTGGGCTCAGTATTATAAAGGTTCTGGCAATCTGGCATTTTGGTTGAAAATGAGTTAACCCCATAAACTTCATCACTGGGGGAAACTTTATTCTCCTGTGGTGTTATCTTTTAATTTTGCAAAGTCTTTGGTGTAATATTTGAAAAAATAAAAAAGTTCTATCTCCAAACTCACAGATGAACTTGGTTTTATAAGGTTCTATCTGCCAGCCAATTAGCATGCAGGATGAATACACAACATGGGGAGCTGGGGTCAATAAATATCCAGGCTTTATTGACACGCTGACAGAAAAGATCAGAGTCGAAACCTCAGTATGTCGAGTCAGAAGAGAAAGAAACTTTCAGCTGCAGATGTTTTGCAGCACAAGTGTACAAAATAGAATTGGTCTTGGTCGACCGTATATGCTGGTCTTACGATGTGTAAACGTTGAGGCACATTAGAAAGTCTTCAGCGTAAAAATGTCTTTCTCCGCTGAGTTATTACCATTTATTGGTAATTTATTAAAATTGAGGGCTTAATTTAATGATAAACAGCCAGATAGAACCTTATAGAACCAAACAGTACTTGATCTTACAGAATAATAAGGTTCTATCTGTGTTTGGCCAGTGCTCAAAAATCCACTTTATATTTGTCTCAGAATTTTGAGAATATAAATTTGAAGTAACCTTAAAGTGTCGGCTTTGTTGAGCTGTAACTGTACATTACAGTACTTTAACGTTTTGCTAGCTAGAATGTCAAAAGTTTGAAGCCCCATATCTCAGAACAACTCTTCACCCAGATAGAACCTTATAACACTAATGTCATGACATGTCCATATATCTTACAAGAGAGACTGCATGTAGCAGCACAGTAATGGTCTGGCAGCCTGAACACCACTAGAGGGCCTATGGATACACCTGAAATAACTGTCAGGCTCTGCTGTGAGTGGACAATCGGTGGAAGAAGACAAGATAGTTGTTAAGAATGGCCTATGAAGATGCATGCTTTGTAGTCTCGGCCTCAGACACTCCTCCCACGGCTCACAGAGCGTCTGATATATTTTGCGCACTTTTCTGGGCGCAAGCTTCAGAATCTTGAAGGTTGCAATCTCATTGGCTATCTGCACTTCCGTGTATGCGCACATACGTGCACCGGCTTTCGATGGGTAAACAAACTTTTGAGCACCGTGACACAATGAGCTTTTTCAGAGAACATTTCATGGACAGGTTGGCTTTGAAATTGTATATAATAATAAAAGCTTTGAATTGGGATTATGAAGATTAATGGATGTGTGGTGACAAATCCTTCTTCAGGATGAGGTGCATCACTGGCTTTGCTTATTACAATGCAATGTTAGTCCTTCTTACTGATAATAAACCGGCCCTGATTTGTTGGCGGTCATCTTTCAGTTTCTTTATAGAGAATCAGTATCCAGATGAAGCCAAACGAGAGGAAATTGCCAATGCCTGCAACTCGGTCATCCAAAAACCAGGTGAGAAAGCCTTCACTGTTTTGTCTGCAGCTATACAGAAGCTCGGCAAGAGGCATCACGTTCTCCCGGTCTCTGTTACTGCCTGATTGTGAGAATACACTACAGATTAGAATAGATGAGTGCAAATTAAAATGAAATCATTGGATTCTTCTGCGTGTGAAATTCAATTCCAGGGTGCAAACTTTCTGAGTTTGAGCGAGTCACTGCTCTTAAAGTGTACAACTGGTTCGCCAACCGCAGGAAAGAGATGAAGAGACGTGCCAACATAGGTGAGATGGCCTGCAATCCTTTGACGATGAATTATTTGATTACTAATATTTAGTAATACTTCAATACTAAGCTTGGTCAGAAATACAAAAAATGTAAGTTATGCTGTAATTATGCAAGTAACTCTACTTTTAACTATATTGCCCTCCCCCTCTTCTTTACACATCCATAACCATCCAATCTCACCTCCTCAGAGGCTGCCATTCTTGAGAGCCATGGAATAGAGGTGCCAAGCCCCAGCTGTCACTCGAATGGTGAAGAGGTTGAGAACCAGGAGTTTGGAGAACAGGTTGTGAATCAGCGCTTCTCTGATCAGGTGGGAGATTAACTAATCCACACTTGGAGCTCTATTTCCGTGATCATAATGCGAGCGCAGCAATAAGGCATACGTTGGCGTGTGTGGGTGTGGCAGATAGATTCTCTGTATTTTCATCTACATTAGCGTAGCTGGTAACCTAACGAAGAGAGGTGTAATTGTACAAAGGGACGGGTTAGAATTAACACTTTAGCAAGAGGTGTGGTTAGGTGATATCCCATCAAATCAACTCCTCTCATCCCCTTTTAAAAAAAACGAGTGTGCACCGGGGGCTCAGCACAGTGACTTTTTTTTGTAATGATTTGCAGTTAGATGTCTGACACCCTGGTTAGGTTTGAGGGAATGAGGACGTGTTGATTTTCGGAGCTGTCTTTCGATCCTTTTATTATAAAAAAATATCCTAAAAAATCTCATAAGCAATTATAAACGTCAGTGTACCAGTGGGTTTAGCTTCGCTCAGCTTCGCACGGCCTCTGTCTCTCTTTGGTCTTTGACAGCTTTCAGAGAAAAACCAGGCACACAAGTAGGCTCCTGTTAACACGCCCGCGCTCCCACAAGGTCACTTAGGGATTTGAATATCATGTGGATATTTTAGTTACAAAAAAAGTAAGCGTCTGGCTTCTCATGTGCTTTAGTGTTCACTCACATATGTGAGCAACTAAAGTATATGAGATGATGATCCGTGCATATTTCACCAGCCTATGTCCTGCATCACCTGTCTGATTCACATTTAGTAGCCACAATTGAGTTCAAATTGCTACAGATTAAATCATTCAGTCTGTATTTAGTTAGTAGTAGCGTATTTATATTAAAGTGAGTGTACATTCACAAAACTGTGTTGTAAGAAATAGAACAGGACTTCTAAGCCTTTGCATGAAGTCAGGAAAATGACCATTTTGACATTGCGTTGGTGCTAAGAGGGGGTCTCGAGAGGTGGTAATGATGGCGCAATTTTGGAACAAAGTGTATTCGGAAAATACCACTGCGCCAGCAGATTTCGAATTTCACTCTCTGTTGTGCCGCTCCACCCACATCAGCGTAGGTGTGTTCACTTCTGGCCACGAAAATAGCAACTGGGCAAGATCAGGAAAAATTTTACCTACGGCCAAACAAATTAGCAATATGACAGGGTTATACCACTAAATAACGCTTGCGCCTGCTGTCAGACTATCAGTGGTGGATTAAAATGGTAAATAAAATTAATTTGGAGTTGCTTTTAAAAACGTGAGTGGGGCTCCAATGTGCCGTAACAGAAAAGCATTCGCCTTATCGTCGGCAGATCCCGAGTTCAAATCCAGACGATGCCACAGCCATCCGTGGCCGGGAGTCAAAGAGAGCGTAATTGGCCCAGCTCTCTGGGTGGGAAGGATGGCATTACACTCTCTCCTGTCAATCGTGGACGTCTGTGTGCTTATGTATATGTAAGAGGGCAGTTAGCATCTCCGACGAATGTATTTGGTTGCATGAGCACTGGTTTTGAAAAGATGCGGTGGCAGAGCTGCACATGTCTCAGAGGAACTAGTGCTAGCCCTCACCCTCACCGGTCGGAAGCTGTCGTGCGATAGGGGACAACCAGCCAGTGGGTGGGAATTGGCAATGAGCAAAAATTGAAAGAAAATTAATTCTTTCATTCTTTTTTTTTGTGCTTAGGAAGAGCTTGCTCAGAGAAAAATTATTGAGCCAGATGGAGCCACACTGCCTACAGTAGAAGTAGTGCCTCTTCCAAGCCCCACCGCTCAACATGTGGATCAGAAGATGGATGAATCAAAAAGGGAGGCCGCTGATGAGGAGTGAACAACAGGAGGAGAGACAGCTTATTATTTTAGTGGCTTGAAATTGCGCCGCTTACTGTCACTCTTCCAGATCTCCCGAGGAGGATGTGTGCGTACGGCCAGACACCAAATTTTCTGGTGCCTCGAGTACTAGAGAGGCAATTGTATGTATCTACAGTAATCACGCTTGTAGTAATGGCAATATTTATCTCTATACACTGTATTGTGCATTCCAAGACGGTCTTAATGCATCTTTTAAGAGGAAAAGACAAGTATGGTGCAAAATGGTAACCCTTCACCTCACGCTAAAGCCTTTTCTCCATCTCATCACTATTCTCAAGTGTAATAGTTTGACAATTTGCAGAAGCCTCAAAACAAACTGGAGTAAGGAGTGTGAGAGAAACCTGCAGGACAGGTGTGTGGGTGTGATGACGGGGTGCACTAAATTCGTGGTGGTGCTTGTGTGAATGTAGGAAGTGTTAAGATTTCCTTAGTCATATGCAATAGCTACACAACCTGAACACCACCATCAACTCAGGTAAAGCTACATTACGGATTTGAGGGAGACGAAGTGGCCCCATATTCACACTACATTGCAAATATCACTTCTGAAATAAAGCCTCGGGTATTGTGATTTCATATGTCATGTATAATCTTTGTTTATATGTATTTTTCCTTTCAATCTTTAGTAAGCAAAGCTTAATGATGTTTCTGTATGATCTAGCCATAATAGCAGAAGATCATGACTTTTCAATCTTTTTATATTAACCACTACTTCAAGCCTCTCTGTACCAAGTCATTTAAGCTATTGTGATCTATGACTGGTGTTTGGGCTCTAAAATTGTTAATTTTTAAAAAATTAAATTCTTATTTTTTGTTTGCTGTGAGCACCATTATTACTTTCA
>JAOUQW010000032.1:3683249-3704129 GCA_028565825.1 Olivaichthys viedmensis
GTATTTAAACACTTAGAAATCAAAGAACGAACAAGGAACAGCTGGGAACATTTAACATGACTCACGTGACAGGGACAAGGCGAACACACACACACAAGCGCATGGCGGCCTTGTTACAGTTACAGCTAAAATGGTACAAGAAGCATTTCCTCACTTTACCACCGACAAGTGTTTTATTCATGTAATAACAGGTCTGTTGTGCTATATTATATAATTGTTATCTGTGAACAACTATTATGGTGACCGACTATTGAAGCCCAGCCTGAATTTCCTTACAATTTTTCAATTTGGTTCCCTTGTAAGTGAAATTAACTACCCTGCATGTAAGTGGGAAAACACCCAGACTAGTTCTAAACTAATATCCAGCATCCAACTGTGTAAAGCAGTGTTAGCAGTCATGTAGTGTTAAAGGACATTTTCTAATTTACAGACTCCTACACAACCTCTATTGACCATTTTGCTGTTGCCATGGATATCAAGGCATATGGAGGCAGATAAATGGGTCTATTCAAGTGGATTTAATGATCCCAAATGTTTGTACAGACATAAAACTCTGGGCCTGATGGGACTCCCATTCACACACACCTACCAAGACACATGTAACATATGGAAGCTTTACACCCAAACTGCTCCATAAATGACTGTTGTCTTATATTTCTTCCTTATGTGGAATAGGAGAAAGAATGTGAGAAAGACTGGCATTAAAATTGGAGGTAAAATTTCCTTGAATCTCTAGCAAGCGAAACACAAAAAAAAGTATATTTAAAGATTAGGTGTACAACAATCAGTGTTAACCTTCAACTTAAAAATCATTGAAACAGGCTGACTGTGAAATAAATTGAGATACTGACTTTTGATTCCAGTCAAAACAAAGAAATCCAGTGATGGCATTTGGTTATGTTACCAATTTGCTACAAGTTGAAAAACGGCATGTCTGCAGTAACATATCCAAAAATATATATAATCAAATCACCTTGATTACAGCTTTAGGCAAAAGTGTGTCAGCACACACTTTCTGGCAAGAACAAAATCAATAAGAACAAAAATTAAGATAACAGTTTAACAGAAATGTACCACTGGAATGATTGACAACTTGAAATGCAAAAGCAAGAGCATTTTTTTTAAAGCAAGCATGGATATATCTCATAGGTCTTGTGTTTTGCCCAAGCTGTAAACAAAATAGACCTTATCTACAAACCAAAAACAGAAATAAAGGGTGTCCTCGAAATGTAGAAAATGCTGCCTACTAAGGTTGTATTCGGAGGCAGGAAGGTATTGAATTATGTCCAAATCAAATTCTTACATAAAATGCTGCCTTTTGAGGTACCTTCATCTGGTTGATTTTTGAAGAGAGCATACATACATGCATCTTTCACAATCCTGTGTGTCAGCCAGCCTGTTAAGAAATGGCGACAGAAAACACCGGGAAAGAGTTCTATTATCCCCAAAGGTACTTTATTCCATATAACAGACTTTTGGGGTAAGTGGCCGTTAGTGTATGTCAGTATCCTGGCAACGTAGTGACTTATGCTGCCTTCGAAGCCCGTCTCAAACCTTTGATAACCATAGTTATCAAAGCGCTGCCTTATAAAACAACACATGACCTCAGTATTATAAGGTTCTATCTGGCATTTTGATTGAAAATTAGTTAACCACATAAACTTCATCACTGGAGGATACTTTATTCTCCTGTAGTGTTATTTTTAAATTTTTGGTGTAATATTTGACAAAAAAAAAGATACAAAAATCTCCAAACTAACAGATAAACTTGGTTTTATAAGCTTCTATCTGCTAGCCAATCAGCATCCAGGATGAATATACAACATAGGCAGCTGGGGTCAATAAATATCCAGGTTTTATCTACACGCTGACAGAAAAGAGCAGACTAGAAACCTCAGTGCGGCGAGTCAGAAAAGAGAGAAACTTTCAGTTGCAGATGTTTTGCAGTGCAAGTGTATAAAACAGAACTGGTCTTGGTCTGCTGTATTTGCTGGTCTTACGATGCGTAAACGTTGAGGCACATTAAAAAGTCTTCAGCTTAAAAATGTCTTTCTCCGCTGAGTTATTACCATTTATTAGTAATTTATTAAGATTAATGAGAGACAGGCAGATAGAACCTTATAAAACCAAACAGTATTAGAGTTTACAGAATAATAAGGTTCTATCTGTGTTTGGCCAGTGTTCAAAAACCGACTTTATAATTGTCTCAGAATTTTGATAATATAAATTTTAAGTAACATTAAAGTGTCGGCCTTGTTGAGCTGTAAATGTAGATTACACTATTTTAGGAGTTTTGCTAGCTGGAATTTCAAAACTTTGAAGCCCCATATCTTCAGAACGACTCATCACCCAGATAGAACCTTATAATACTAAGGTCACGATATGCATTTTGTGTGTGTGTGTGTGTGTGTGTGTGTGCGCGTATGCACATGCAAGACCTCTGGTTGATGCCCCTCATGACGCTGGTTGGAGACCAGAGTGGGAGCTGGGCGGTCAGCACCACCTTCAATAGGAACAGGTTGGACTTTTGCAGCTCTGGATATGCCGATGTATCACTCTGACTCAGAGTGTACAGCTGATCACACGCCACACGCCGGATCTGTGTATGTGTGTGTGTGTGAGTGAGAGAAAAGAAAAAGCCAAGAAGAGAATTAATTTTAACTGTTAAATTACTGAAACTCCTAAAAAAGGCAGAAAAGGAAGACTCCACTGACCTCTCCACTGGGTGATCCCAGCAGAATATCGATGATAAAATCGTTCACACAGGGCAGGTTATAGAAAGAAGCTGCAAAACAAAAGGAAACATTCTAAATAAATAAATAAAAAAATAAAAAATAATAATAAACACTGCAGTGAGCAACGTGAGCAATGGAATTGGCAATTATCAGTAATTTGTTACAAATATAGACACAATGTTTTTTTCGTTCACTTTAATGGATAAGTTGTTTGTCGACACAAAATATCGCAAACCCCCCCCCAAGTGGAAACATTTGGTCAGGCACAACGCCACAAATGCACGAAAACTTGTGACAGGATTTTTATCACGTGCCTCACAACGGCAACGCAGCAGCTGGATTGAGGAAAATAACGGGCTCTCAATATTTACTTACTGAAACTACAGCACATATAAAGGGATAGTTAAAATATTTTTATAATCAAATCTTTTGATTTTGTTAAGGAGATTATCTGAGACAAATGTTAATCAATATTAATATGAATAATATTAAATATTAATCAGCTGCCTGTATATTCTGTTCATTCTGGGTTTTTTTATCAGGGAAGCTAAACAGAAGAAAAACTATTTGTGGTACACTTGAAATTTTTGATGGAAACTTGCCAGAAATGGTGTCATCACAAAGCATTTTATTGCAAAAAGTCAATCAGATGGAAACTAGTTGTGGGCAGCAAAATTCCCAGTAAAAAAAAAAAAAAAAACACGTTAAGATACTTAACACTTTAGCTCGTGTGTGAGAGAAAATGCATTTGTTTGTGTGCGTTCTTACAAAGCTGTTGGCAGCGAAGCTGCAGGCAGGTAACCAGTAGCGACAGCGCTTCTCGGGCGATGATGGTGTCTTTAATGGACACACACTGCTGTTTGATACAGACGCCGGCCTGCAGCGTGGTGGCCTCTCCCTCACTGCTGGAGCTGCAGTTACTGCCTGTGACACACAGAGGGTGACACACACTGACTGACACATAGTCACATAGAGCAGAGGTTTTCAACTCCAGCCCTGGGAAGCCACTGCCCTGCAGAGTTCCCAACTGGTGTGTCCGCAGTACGAAAAACCTCGACGTTTATCTTTCAATCAAGTACAGCAGGTTTTTAAAGTGGAAAACACAGATGTCTTTTCCCCTCCACTGCTTTTTATACGACTGTCGCTGATTCAAAATTCATCATAAAGTTACTTTACATGTATAACAGCGGCAGTGTGTGTCTGTGTTTCACCTGTGCTGCTGACCCTGCTGCGCACTCCCAGAGGCAGCAGAGAATTGGTGCTCTCTCTGATTGGCTGGCTGCTGCCTACGAGGTCCAATCGTCCAGCGGCGGCGGCCCAGGTGAGGCGCATGAAGCAGGCCACCGTGGAAGTAAAGTCCCCCACCTCCATTGTCTATGGCCACAGCAACATGGGGATAAGAGAGCACATGAATCTAAAAGTGATGACAACAATCTGTCTACAAACTCACACAGCTGTCTGAAAATCCAGACACAGACCTGAATGGCGACACGTGCCGCCGGTATGATCTCCTCCACTCTAATGGAAGACCTATCAGACATAGACATCTGCCTGTAGGAGGATTTCTCTGGCGTTCCGCAGAGTGACAGCTGTCGCCCGCTCTGCCTGCCCGCGTTACGGAATGGCCGTGAGGACAGCGTGTCCACACCCTCCTTACTCAGCTCTTCGTCCAGGATGCTTGGCATTGTTTGTCCTACTAGTAAGAACCTGCAGAAGGAGACCCGAGTCCGGCAGTGGGAAATTGAAGGTGAACACAGATTTGCAATCATTGTGAAATAGACAAAAATAGAGAATGAAAGAGAGAGTGACACAAAGAGGGTGAAAACTTTTCGGTGAAAACACCAAACCAAGACATTTTCACAAAAGAAACAAAAAATGGCACCGTCTGAGGCACAGTGGGTGAAATCCACACACACGGACCTCAACCGACTCGCAGGATAAGTCAGAGGTTGGTTTAATTATGGTGGTGTTGATTATTACTATTTTTAATTGATGCTGTTGCGTATATTATTGTTAACCACGGCAATGACCATTATGGAATATATTCTGCTGCGACAATTTAAATGGTCATCTTTACATGCTTTTTACTATACTTCATACACACATGTCAATTCAGCTTTCTTGAATCAAATTTAACTGAAGGAGAGAAACGGACACAGAGACACGGATGAGAACATACCTTGCGAGTTGCAGGCAGATGGAGTACACTCCCTGTCTGGTCTCATAGTCCACTTCAGAGGGGATGGAGTCCCTCTGCATAACATTAACCACCAGACTGAGGGGGCACGCGCACACACACACACACACACACACACACACAATCACCTTTACTGGCACAAATAGTGTGAAAACAGATACAGAAACTAACCGCTGACCAACTTAATCAACGTCCAGGTTTTGGAACCTGGTTTTCTTTTTGAAATATTTTGACTTCTGTTGTGGCAGCAGGCCACTCTTGTTCTGCGATAGCTAGAGCAGGTTGTTACCTGAGGCCTCCAGCTTTGAGGAAGTTCTCACAGAAGGACTTCACACTGGTCTTCGCCATCTCATCATCCGAGGTGGGCATCAATTTGGAGCTCAACACCTGAGAAAAGAGACAAGACCAAGAGTAAATATGTTTGGGTTTGTGTGTGGGTGATCACATATACAGCCCTAACCAGACTTGTTCAGGGTATAGGACCAGAACAGACATTCTTGATGTACCTCAAGATTATAGAGCACTCTGAAAGTGGACATGCCCGGGGCAGAGGAGCGGAACAACGACTCCAAAATGGATGCTGCACTCTGCTGATGCTGCTGCTTGCTGGACAGAGATGGAGACTTGGAGGCCTGAGAGCCAGAACCCAATGTGAACAGTGTTTTCTATTCTCACACACACACACACACACACACACACACGCACACACATGAGAGACAGTAGATGATGTTAAGAACATACTGATCTCTCACATAGTGTTATTTATCAAACTAATAAACAATCTCAGCTGTGCCGAGAGTCACATGGCTTTGTTTCAGCTCTCTAAATGATGAGTCATCTTACACGGTGCCAGTTTGACATTGCAGAACCTCTACTCAAACACGCCTCTAAAATCCTTCAGCGTTCCTGCAGGAGCGTGGCTCCTGCACACTGCTAGCTGTGTGCGAATTAGGGATGGGAAAAACAATAGATTCCTAGGTACATAAAGTACCTCTTGAAACATTGATGCACAAAACATCAATCATGTGCATGGGCGTATGTCAAAAATGATGAAATGAATGAAGATTAAGGCTAGAGCTGACAAATTCCTTAAAATAATTTGCATTCAAACTGTAATTACGTAAAAAAGACGTCTTTAAAAAATAAAATAAAATAAAAAAGTATGCCATAAATTGTGTGCATTTCCCACAGACTTTAAACTTGACTGTGGCCTTTCAACCCAAAAAGTTTCGGAAAAAAAGAAAAAGAAACGTATTCGAACAGTAAAATGAATTCTTATAGCCCTAATGGAAATAACATTAAGCCTCGTGTTTTTCATGATGGCTGAAAGTATAATGTTTTCATAAGCAGCGAGTAATTATACTGGAAGAATCTATTTATAATAGCATTGTGAATCTAAAACGAATCAAACCATCAGGTGTTTAAAGACTGGCGCCCCTAGTGTGAATAGTTGGAGTGTGTTAAGTTGGGAAGTGTCTTCTACGGTACCTGGTGGCTCCACACGCTGGACTCTTTGGGTACAAAATTATCCAGGGCATCCTGCACCTCCGGGTCAGTTGGGATGAGCAGCAACAACTTCCTCACACGCAGAGTTATTCTAAAACACACACACACACACATACTAAAAGTAAGGACAGCTTTGTGAAACCAAATCCCAAATGAAGATCATTTTCTTAGAAAGCGTTGTATATTTCTAGGTTATGATGATCACTTCATTCTGGTGCTGGGGCCTGACCTCGGCTCCTCTAGGTTGGCCAGCTGATACAACATCTCAAACACGTTACACACTAATGCCATCACCACGCCAGGCAGAGATTTCTCCTGCAACACACACACACACAGGAGTGTGAGTTTACATAGGTTAAAAAGGGCATTTGAGATGAGCACATGGCTGTGCAAGTGTGTGTGAGTGGGAGAAAATGTGTGTCAGTACATAAGCATGACGCTAAACGTGTGCCTTCAATACAGCAGTAGAAATGGAGTCAGTTCAACAATCTGTGTGTACATGCACACTGGTGTCTGCTGCAAAGAGCTGAGGTAATTGCCTGCAGAGCAGTGTGTGTGTGTGTGTACCTGCTCCAGTGCATATGCTGAGTTGAAGACCCCACTGCTGCTGGAGCTGGCGGAGGCCGAGCTGTCTGCCGAGCTGCCAGAGGGAGTGCCTGTTCCTGAACTCTTCACTGTCAGACTCTGCTCATCAGAGAAACCCAGCTGATTTAACAGCTTCTGGTCCCTGTTCATCGTCAGCTGGACACACACAAAAATGTTCGGAACTGAACAGTGTCCACAAACATTATCTAGGAGTGCAAATATTAGCAATATCATCAAGTGACGTGTTTGATTAGAAAGAATTATGTAAATCTTTCTTTTTTTTTCTTAGCATCTGATTAGAGAGTAGGACAAACCACTCATTTGCCCGCAGTCATCAAACAAACTGTTTTTAATATTTAATAACAGACCAACTTTGTTGTGTGTTGACATACAAGTCCGACATGACTGTTGTGGATCACGGTGTGTGCATGACTGCCTCACCATGCTGTCGTTGGCGAATATCTGTACATTGTCCACCGGACAGCTAAGCTGTTCCGCAATCTTCCACCTGACACTCCCAACTGTCTCATTACTGTGAGCCTGCACACACACACACACACACACACACACACAGTGTTGTATTCTTTCATATAAGGCAAAGGCTACTTTCAAACTGTTAGTACAGTTAGCCTTTCCATTTATGGACAGAAAGGTGTGGGCTTCCCATATAAGGGAACGGTTTGAACCTGTCCTTTACATGCAAGTCTTAGGCCGGGGTTATACTTGCTGTTAACTACGTGGACGGATCCGCAAGATAGCCGGCATACGTATCCTGCATTTATTCGGCACATCGATTGTGCATGTCCTGAAAAAATGTACGCAGCGCATGCGTGTGGTGCAATACCTGTGTAAAGGGTGGGGGCAGTATGGTGACGCAATCGGTAGGACGAGAAAAAGATACTCTCCGTTGTGGCGAGGAGATTGGTTTAATGGCCTGATACACCACACACGTTATCATAGTCTCATCGACTCCCGCAATCTTCACGGTTTACCTGGCTGCGTGAAATCAGGAAGCGGTTGAAGAAAGCATTCCGGTGCTGGTGATGTTTCGGCTCTGACCTGTCCCCTGGTGGACAGTTTTTAATCCTCCAGATGTAGGGATGGCACGGGAGCGAGTATATGATCAATGACGCTCGCGTGGCAGCGGCGTCACGCAGCAAGTGTAACCCCGGCCTCAGTGATGGTGTTCTAATTTAAAATAATCTGAGATCAGAGCGTGAGTGTGTGGCTGTGCACTCAGGTAAGTGGCTGTACCTCCAGGGTGAAAGTGTCTTTGGTAGATTCGTAGGTTACGTGGAGCGTCACAGGGTGGCCGTTAAAAGAAGCTCCATGAGGTAGAATAGTCCGAGGAACAGAGTACATGTCCTAAGACAAGCACAAACAATATACATTTATCTACTGCAATGAACTGTCTGAGAGCTGCTAGCTAAAACAGTATCTCTAATCTTTTTGCACACACACACACACACACACACACACACACAGTATGAGATTATTTCACTGGATTGACAATTAATAAGAAGTCTAAAATGTCTGCACTGATTTTATGACTGTGGTCACTTTCAGAATCAAGTCTTTTCGATGTCCACCGGTACACCAAACACCAGTCAACTAATCATGAAGCTGCGAGAGAGTTAGGCTGAACATGTCCAGAGATAATAATACTGCAAACAATGCTAATACTGATGGCACTATTAAGAGCGTCTTTTTTTTTTTTTTTAAAGTTTTTAAAGTCATTGCTTAGATAACAAGCTTCGTAGACAGCACAAGAACAATGAACATTTTCAGAAAGAGCACTTACAATACTTTAGACTTGCGCTTCTCAAAGTGTCTCAAAGCTCTGCGACATGGCCAGGGTTTGTTTTATTTATTTATCTATTTATCTATTTAAAAAGACATAGCAGCAGTGGAGCTCACTATAAACTACTATAAAAACTGTTTGCCTAATAAAGAGTATTATTTAAATTATTGGATTATATTCAGAATATAAATCTGTGCTACAATCATAAGGGGGTCCGTGGACATTTTTCTACAGTGGAAGAGGGGACCCTGCTTGCAATTTTTTTTGAGAACCCCCGTTTTAGGCAATAATGTGTGCCAGTCTTCCACGAGTGTGTGATTTAAACCATACAAAGCCATGCAAATGATAAAGTTGAAACTGAATTCTGGCCCCACCTCGATAGTGATGACGTATCTCTCGGCCAATAACAGCAGCCTCTCAATGATCACCAGCTTAGTAGACCTGCGGGGAAAAATGTCAACACACGGACGTTAAACAAGAACGTCACGCACCGATATCCATAATATCCGAAATAGAAAAATCAGCTGTTGTTCTACCTGGAAGGTGATTGCACTGATGTCGCAACGGTTGGCATGGCAGTGGCCGTCAACATCTTGGTCGCTCGGGTAACAGCATGAGTCAAGGTGGGGCCGCCCAGGGCAGAACTGGCAGCCTAGAGCAGACAGAAAAACAGTGACAAGGATAAAGATGAGGGACACAGAGAACTCCAATTCATTCCCCAAGATTTTGACACCTACCTCCAGCCTCTTATAACAATCAGCGATGAACTTCTTATGTAAGGACACCGAGTCCTGTAGGGAAGAAAACCAGAAGGCAGAGAATTATGCATTCCTGTGTCATTTACATGAGAGACAAAGAGAACGGGGAAAAAAAAAAGAATACAGGAGCGAGAGTGTGTGTAGATGTCTGTGTGTATGCGTACTGACCTTCTTCATTTTGGGGTTTAGGTTTATGTAACTGTAAGTGATGATGAGCTGAATGGCCTCATTGGCGATGTCCTCGTCAGGAGACTCCATGGCGATTCTCCAGATGAAGTCCATCCCGATTAGGTCCAAACGTTCCACACACTGCCAAAATAACAGCAAAATTCAGCAAGCGGAGTGCCTCTGTCCCTGCAACAGCTGCTCTAACAGCTGGTCGCTAAGCCAAAGGTCAAACTAAAGGACTTGCTTGAGTGTAGTGTTCCATACTGCAGATCTGTCGGAAAGGAAATCAACTATACTTTTTTCAGTGTAGATCTCTTTAATATAGAAATGCTAATTGGTGGAAAACGGCCAGTCTTACCAGTTGAGTTCCCTGCCGCTTGAGACGATGGTCGCAGAGATTCACATTCTCAAAGAAGGTCTTAAAAAGATTAAACCCTTAAAAAAAAGAAAGAAAAAAAGAAATGAATAAAATCACCATCCTATTGTAAAAAATGATCCGGTGTCCTTTCAGACACCATCACATTATAACGATCATGATAACACACTTGATCATGCTAAATGCCCTGTTCGCTGAACTAAAACACAAAGTGTAGTTTAACTCCAGGTTTGAGTGCATGTGCTAATATTGAGGTTCTATGCGCATGTGGTACTGCTGTGATGAATTGAGGTAGTACTGTGGAACGTACCGTTCATAGTAATCTCATAAGGCTCAAGTTTAAGAATCTTCTCTTTGAAAAGTTGTTGCTGAACATCACTCTCAAGATCATGTTGCCCTTTAGTGAACCATTCAAAACACATCTGCAGAGGAGGGGGGGGAGACACTAGGTAATTACTATGTCACATTTAATCAGCCAATCACGCTAATAAAAAAAGGCCGTATTCTTCTCGTACCTCCCGGTCCAGCTCACATACATCCATGCCAGACACCAGGCACTCCCAGATCTCTTTAGCTCTGTTCCACACCAAGTACAGACTGGCTTCTTGTAGAAAGAATGCCAAAAACTTCAAATGCCCTTCCAAATACTGTACAGACATAGGGGTTCCAAAGAGTCAATAGTGGAGCATATAACATTGCTAATTATGCTGCTGTGCTCATTACGCATTTCAATACATGTCATCCCATTTTTGAAACATATTTGGAACAGCCAAAAGGGGGTGGGGAAAAAAGGTCCTAATTGATTATACAGTGCTATACCTCTTGATAAGTGTATCGTCCATCCACCAGAGTGGACCCTGAAAGACCAGTGGTGCCAGCCGCTGTCACGGCCAGACGATGACATGCCACTAGAGAGCCTGTGATCAGCTTTACTATCTCGAAGTTCTTCTTCAGGTCCTGGATTATACTCTAAGAAAGACATCAATAGCTAATAACTACATGTGTGTACAGGAATAATAATAATAATAATAATAAAAAAGCTTGCATGGTCTGTGATGACACCCCCAGGTTCAAGACCCTGCTGTGACATTTGCCATTCATGCTGGTGGTGTTGAGTGTGTTTATGTGCGTGTCTGTGTACATGTGTTACCTTGTCCTGTTTCTGGTATGTCTGCTTAATAAAGGAGCGAGTAATCTCATGGAGCTGCCGTAGGGCTGGAACAACCCATACTGACTGGGGATTACTCTGCTGGGATGACTAAAACACACACACACAAGCATGGAAACACACAAAAAAGTGAATCAAGTTCACAATACCTTACGTGATAAATGTTGTACATTGTATTTTACAAAACATAGAGACATAATTCAAGTAAGCTACAAGGAAAAACTGGAGCATAAAAGTTTTCAAACATTTGAATGCCGAGTGGATTGGGAGCGTGTTCCCTAATCACACAGCTGGACGTAAATGACGGACTTAGACAGGTAAGGTTCATGAGGGGCTTCGCGTCTATAAAGGAAGGGCCTTGAAATGTCCATTAGTGGTTTTACAACATTACCAGCTTTAGGGGTGGGCGATATGGCATATAAATGATATGCCTACTTTTTCTGAGATTATTTGGATGAAAGGCATTTAGAGTAATACACAGCACATCATGAAAACTATAGAATAATAACAGAAGCACTTAATGGAAATTCTTGAATACCATTTGTGCCATAATTAAATGAATTAAAAAAAAAAAAGGAATCCAAAAATCCCAAAACAATCACAAGAATAAGTGCAGCAAAGGGGACTGCCTCTTTACTCAGTTTCCACTTTTATTTATAGGCAGTGGTATTTTTTGAACAAAATGCAGTAGGTCATTTGGCAACTGGTGGTATTTTCCAGCAGCATTCCAGCAAATAAGGGATTATGAAATAAATAGACATTGTACTTGTTTTTTCCTGTGCTCTTCGAAAGCCATTTGTAAAGAGGACAAAACAAACACAACTTGAAATGAGCTTTTGTACAGCGTGCTCTGTCCGGTCATTTTCTCCACTAGAAAGAATAGGTAATTTTATGGGTGTTGACTTTGGATGCTAATGACGCTCATTAACTGGGGGGGGGGGGAGAGGACTGAATATTGTGCGGTGGTGGAGACCTCAGCAGTATTTACAGAAGCAACCTGAAACTATGACCTCAACCAAAGACAACACAGACAAATCCAGCTTGGTGTTGGCCGAAATAAAGGAACGGGTCAGGCATGAAAAGATGTTGGTCACTAAAAATCAGTGGCATGCGGTCAGGCCCATAATTCGTTAATAAAGTCAAATCAAAAACATCAACCAATTCAAATAGGCTACTTTACATATTCTTGGTTACTATAGGATGCACGTCTGTCCGAGAGTGGACATAACCAATAAAAACAGCTTAGAAGTAACTCGCCCCTTCTGATGGTATTTTGAAGGGTTCTGTTATGCAAGTCTATTAGCAAAATGACAGGACATCCGACCAATCAAATGTATGATTTTCACTCCGAGGGCGGGCCTTTAGCTGACTGCCCCTTCTCAGCGCTCTGTAAAGCATTGGTGTAAAAACGCCACTGTCTATGCACGTGCTAGCTTTTAAGCCGGGCTTCAGTCGGAAAATGTTGACAAGCAGGTTGCGGTTAGTTTGCGCAGTTTTATGAGCTGAAAACTTTAAAAGAAGATTATGGACATGAAGGACGCTGTTTCCACTGTTCAGTTAGTGCTGTTTCTGTTACTGGTGCGTTTTTTTTTTTTTTTTTTAACTCTCTCAGTGATAACCTAGTTTGCCTAGCCTGCATCGTGAAGTATCGTACAGTGCGAGCTCCTGCATCGTGAGGTATCGTACAGTGCGAGCGCCTGCATCGTGAGGTATCGTACAGTGTGAGTGCCTGCATCGTGAGGTATTGAACAGTGTGAGCACCTCTGTGATGTGATTTTCACTGTCGCGTCGAAAGACTGAATCATGCAGTGTGAGCAGTAGTCCGACTACTCACTGCACAGTGTAAGCCCGGCTTAAGACGAACTATGAGAAGTATGTCTGGCTTACAGAAGGGGTACCCGCTTTATGCACGACACGCCACTGTTAAAAATACATTTCAACTATATTTTTGTAGGCCAATGGTAAGTAATGCAGCCAACGTCAACACATTTGTTTACACTGAAAATAAGCCACAACAAGGAAAGGAAGGGAAATTAAGTTGTTTAACATGTTTTCTATATAAAACGAAAATGACTCAAGAACCCATGGGAGATGTCCTGCTTGGAAAAGCGCCATCGTAAAAAAAAAAGTGTTTAAAAAAGGCGATTTTGAAATCAAAACCTTAAACAATTAGATTAAAAAAAAAATCTATTTAAAAAAAATTAAATGGTGAAATTCTGCATTTTTTATTTTTTACAATTTATTGACTCATTTATATATGATGCGGCACTTATTCATGTAACTGTTTTATAGTTTAATTTTGGCACAAATATATTCCATATGAAGCATATCTCTATGAAAAGCACTAATATTTGAATGTAGACCTTACAGACATGGAACATGTGTTAAAAAAAACGTTTAATTGTTCAAGGCAATGGTTTAAGAAATTTTGTTTTTCAAAATAATGAGAATGAGTCGCCCAGCCCTAAAAAGACCCAAAAGGGCACATTAAGCCTTCGACTTTAAATTACGCTTTTGCTCAGCCTAGTTCTGACAAATAACTTGTTGAATCAAAGTCAATAACAGATTTTCAAAAATCAACAGACATGGCTTCCCCAACAATTAAGTCAGAATCATCATTTCACAAATTTTCATCCCCTTGGTGCAACCAAACCCCATCTCCTTGGACTGTGATAGACTGCCATGAGATTGAAGGTAAGTTGTGATTGGTCAGTGTTAAACATAAGAGTAGGGTCTTTGTAGGCCCTGGTGCTTCTCTTACTTTAGCCCAGGCTGGTTTCTTCTTGCCCCAGGAGCCAGTAAAAAAAGAGACCTGTATCTCGCTGGTAGACTTTGTGTCCTCCTGTATTTGTATCTAAAGACATAAACTGCAGTTGCATTCAATAAGCTCTGATAGGATTTTATGAATCTTTAGTATCCGAGAGTTATGCAGCAACCCAGTCACCCTGGAAATGAGCCTGAAGCACAGAATGGGAGCTGGAAGGAGTGTGCAAGTGTGAATGTGAGTATGTGGGAAAGCAAGCGACGGGCCAAATATCTGCCTGGCATCAGAGCTAGGATCACACCTTTGAACACCCAGCTCAGCTCTTAATATAGCTCAGCTCATTGCAAAATATTAGCCTTTGCGCAGGGACTGTATATGTGCCTGTTTTATGATGGTGCAGGTTGCAGTTTCCTCTAAAAAATATGATGAAGTATAAAAGAGTGCAGGAAGGAGGAAGATGGAGGGCATGTCTGAAAGAGTGGAAAAGGGAGCGGTCTCGCAATCATGTTCACCAGCAGTAAGCCAGCAAAAGGCAACAAACAATCATAAAAATGAATCAAACGTAAGACTTACATTAGAGTGGCACTAGGGTGATGAAACAATATAGTGAACACTATTTCTGCAACTATTGAACATTCTTTTTAAGTTAATTGTCATTCAAAGCTCTACTCACAAGCCTATCAGACGTTTGTGGACTAGGGTTGCTGGTGAAGACAAGCTAAAAGCCGTCTCTGTGTGACAAAAGGTAAGGGTTGGAGTTTGACATCTCACCTTCTTGATGTCCTCGATACACTTGATGATGTAGCTCTTTTTAACAGTTTCTTTGACAGCGTAGGCATCGCTCAGGATGGTTAGGTGCTCCTCTAAGGCCTGCTGAACCAGAGTTGTGGGGAGAGTGGGGAGATGGGCCAGCTCCCAAAGCACCTCCAACACCTGAGACAGGCAAAACATATATGTGATATAATACGTATATGACAATAAAGAATGCTTACTTAGTGCATGCTTTTGATATTTAAAAAAAATACCATTTTCAACGGTAGCACTAGGATTAATGTGTCTCCCCGAGTTGCCAAATCCCTCCTACACCCTTGGATACACACACACTCATGTGCACACACACACACAGACACACTCCATGTTTTGGTACTGCATATGGAGTTAAATGTAAAACATGCTCAGATTTGAGTGAGGTCCTGAGAAACCTCATACAACACACCAAACTGAGATCTCAGTGATAATGCTCGAATTCAATCAGTCCACACGGGAATGAGGGTAGAGAACGCGCATTGAAATTCTTCTCACGTTTGGCGGAGGTTCTCTGATATGCGCTACTGAGCACCAAAGCAACACATCATTACCAGGCACTCTTTAAACCCACTCTACATTAAGGGTCTCCAGGTACCTCATGATTTGATTAGATTTTGGCTCAGGGTGCCACGATGCGATAATAAAACACCTTTTCATGGATCTTGATTTTTGATTTCTAAAAATATTATGATTTCTTTCCAGTAAGACCACTTTTTTTGCATTTAAAGCATAATTTTTGATCCATCATAAAAAAAAAAAACATGCTGCATTTTTATAATAGTTGCAAATTAGCAAAAAAAATAAAAATAAATCCACATTCAAATGTTTAAGATCCCATGTTCTACTACTAGACACCTAACGTTAAGTCTATCGAAACCCGCATTGATTAAACTATTTGGCCAAATGGCCCTTGAAAAAAAAAAAAAAAAGGCTCTGAATAAATGCGTGTCATACATCGTTTTCATACAAAGTATTCAAACAAACACCATGATCCAAGACACTCTTGTTGTATACCGATATAAAAAGCCTTTCATTTCAAACCACAGCCTGTGGCCAAGTTTAAATAAAGTTGGTTTGAAGAGTGAGATCCCCGACCCAAAGAACACCAGTGGAAGTAATTGTTTACACCCAAACAGCAACTCACTACAGCTCCTTCATGTAATGAATTAAGCATTTTTGCTAAAATGTACGCGTCCTAAAAGTGAAATTACATGCAAGTAGTTAACAATTTCCAACAGACACTTGAAGTCACTCTTTTTCTGTGGCTGAATCTCAAATGGAGTTCTACAGGGGATATAGTGCACTACATAGGCTGTAGAACAACACTGTTATACCCTATGGAGGAGTAAATAGTTAGCACTTTGGGATTTTGCCTAACTGTGCGTTATATAATATATATACATCATGTAATATCAATTATACCTGACTGGATTTTCTGTGTAATCTGTCAGCAGAAAGTTCGGTCTATCGGCCATTTTTCGCCTCGCGTTGCTCAAATCGCTCTACGTTGGTCACTAGTGGCCGTTCCTATCCTTAGTTTACTGCTGGTTGCCATGGTTTCACTGGTAGTCAGACTAGTGCTACACAAACGACATGTACTGTATACGCAAAGCCACGCATTTAAACCACAGATCAGATGTCTCCCCGCTAAAAATGAGACGTCTTGCCCATTTTGACCGCAAATCAAATGTATTCCTGCTAAGATCAAAAATCACTTGTCAATCCAGAGACTCTCAGAGAGTTCGTCCCTCAAACAAACCCGCGTAGCGAGCGGCGTTAGCTTCATAACAAGGAGGAAGCGTTTCCACAGCAGTGAATTCGAGGCTAGAGGCAGATTATCAAAGTGCACAACGACCAGCACGCTTTTTTTCTTAAGCACATCATCTATATTCATTTAAGAGACTTGCATTATTACATAAGAGGAGTCGGAGAAATTAACTTTATTTACTGTAAATTTTATATGTATAAGTGAATATTTTTTACTGGACACCGTGTCCGACGGGACTTTAATTTGCCGGTCTTGCAGAGTTTTTACCGGTCAAATACCGGTATTTACCAACTAACGGAAGCCCTGGCATGCACATAGAATAGAGATTTTTTATAGAGAATCGCAATGCATCCAAGAATTTATCATTTTTCTCCATCCCTACTGTACATGCTAGTAATCTGTAGCTCATTGATTCCCAGTGGCCCCTGACTCCACATTTCAACCAGCCCTTTACCAACAGAAAGAATGTGAACTGGATGTGGTTTGTGACTGCCTAAAAGAAGAGGACCAAAAAAGAAGGAAAGAAACACTATATTTGAATATGATTTACTTGCGTTATGTCACAGCTCCCTCAAATGCATGCGAGTCATCATTTTAACAAACACGAATGACCTTTAATTCTGTTTGGAGCCGAGTCAATATTTGGGATTTATCTGACTGTCACAGTAGTGTTTTGTACGGAGTAAAAAGAAACAGGTGATGATATGTCAACAGTAAAATTAAATTCTGCATATTAACGCTGGGTAGCTTCACAGGGAGTGCTTCCAGCATACAGAAACACGCACCTTTCCTGTCGTTGTTTCCGAGCGGGCCTCTCTGCCAATCCTCCCGATCAGACTCAAAAGCTTTTGTCTGACTCGATCGCTCTCAACCTCCCAGCTCTAAAAAACAACATACATGTGCATCATCACAACCATTTAAAACCAACAATAACAGTGTGCAGCTCACACCATCAGACCTACAGACAACTACAGTTCGAAAATTTCAATCATATACCATATAATGTCAAAAAGACCATCCACAAAAAGACAAACAAAAGGAATGCCGAATGGAATCACAGTAAAAAGCTAAATTCTTACTTTCTGTATAAGGACAAAGAGGTGGTTAAGCTGCTCGCAGTTGAACTTGACGGCTGCGGCGGCGATGATGGTGTGGATGTTCTCGATGACTGTGGAGGATTGGCCAGACTTCAGAGAGAGGGGCAGAAGAAAAGGAGAATGGTTAAAAGAAGGTGTAAACTACACGCGACAGACATCTTCTCAAAGTATCATCTATGGAATATAAACAGCAAAAGCTTCATATTGCTTGGTGTGTGTGTATGAGAGAGAGGGGGGGAGAGAGAGAGAGGAAGGGGGAGAGGGGGAGAGAGAGAGAGAGAGAGAGAGAGAGAGAGAGAGAGAGAGAGGCAGTGACTCACTTGTATTTTCCAGATCTTTGACAGCTCATCCAATGAGAGCTTACTGCCCAAAAGCTCAATTATTCCCTTTATCCTATCACAATACTGCGCCTGGTCAATGTTTCCTGTAAGATGCATATCAAGACGAGAGGGGAGAAGAGATGGATAGAGAGACAGACAAACAAAATTGTAACAAATGTACATCCAGTTGACATCCTGCATACTTTCGTCTGTGGACACCGGTGCCCATAACACTCTTATACTGCTAGACCTTAGTGCCGCCTTTGCAGGGCTGCATGCCAAGTTTTGGAACAGGTGCCAGTGTTGTATCACAAATGACAATATTACAGCGCTGAAACAAAAAAGGCCGTAATATAAACAAAGTTCTAAAGATGCATTCATTATAACTGTGAAACAACATGGAGACAGAATGGGAACGCGTTCGATTTTAATATTCATTTTGGGAAAAGCAGCGATCAACAAAAACGTTTTGGATTTGGAAACGTCTGCGCGATAATTTCTCTCCTGCTTCCTGACGCAAAGACTTGATGCTAACGTTAACACTAGTGTACTGTACATAGAAATCCATGCAAGGCATAAAAGCAAAAGCTGCCAGAGAACGTGCCAGGAAATAAAACAAAAGGTGGCGAGGAGTAAATAAAAAGAGAAAGGCGACACAAAAGTGAAAGTGGCCAGCAGACAAATGTGAATGTTTACCAAACAAAAAGTCAAAAGTGGAAGAATCGGAGAAAGAGCGCTACCAGAGAAAGGAAAAAGTGTGAAAGGCGGAAAGTGAGGGGGTACGTAAAGCATTCGAGAAGGAGAACACGTGAGAGCGAGAGAGGAAGACAAAGACTTAACAAGTGGGAGCCAAGCTAAAGGGCAGGTAATTTCAAGCATGAAATAACAATGGAACAGTTCTGTGCTGTCCATCTGGCCAGTAAATAGAACAACACACAGATGCATCTCTCAGCATGAGAGCGGTGTGTGATCACACCACACACACGCAGACTACATGTTACAATTTATTATTAATGGTCCGTCTTAACAGCCCTACAAAAACACAACAAAGATATTGTATGCCCTTTTTCCCTACCTCCAGATTATAGAATTATATTTTCAAAATGACTCACTCCCACCTGTCTGTTTTCCAGCAAGTAACTGGCATCGATTCTGACCAATCATGTCTAACAATTAGAAAACCTCCACACGATTGAGAAACGCCCACTTCTGTTCTGCAGACTCAGCTGTTTTATGACAGGTAATGTTTTAAGGCAAATACATTACAAGACTTCGTAACTTTGCTTAACTGTGGTAGAAAACAAGATTTGAACATTCCATTTGCTATCTTTTTTTTTTTAAAAGGGGGAAAAAAAATCTATAAATGTCATGTTGTGATTAGCTTAGCCTGGTGAGAGTTCTGGGCAGCTGACCTTCCAGTGCTATCGAGAGGACCGAGTTCTCTACCAGCCAGTCGAGGAGCCGATCCGTGTCTATGGCATTCTTTACCGTCTTTGACACTGTGCTCTCCTCGATCAGCTTGGTCACCTGGAACAGAACACGGAAGTCAATCAGGCTGCGTTGGGCCAAACCTGTATTTCAGATGCACTGTACTCCTAAATTCATCTCGGGTATCTTGTATTTTCTGGACAAAAAGACACGTTTTATTTCGCCCTCTCGCGGGTGCAGCAACTTATAAAGTAAAGCAACATACATGTTACAACCTGATACATGACGAAGTAACACGCTTCAATAATTACCGCACTTGTAAACAAAGTAGTGGTTATAGCAAGTAGAAATTACCAAACTGTAGCCAAAGCTAGAAGACGTATAGCTATTGGGTAGACTGTTGAATGTATAGGGAATATAGCCTATTCCTTGGGTTGAAAAATATGGGTTGTAGGTTAAACCTTCTTTCAGCGCGTGTCGAGTGCTCAGTGTTGAGTGCTCAGTGTTGAGTGCTCAGTGTTGAGTGCTCAGTGTTGAGTGCTCAGTGTTGAGTGCTCAGTGTTGCACACTTTAATGTTTTTTTTTTTTTTTTTGCAGTTGTGACCGGACATTAAGGACATTAAAATCACACAACTACCCGACTGCCCCTGTTGTGCCCTTGAGAGAGCCCAAGTCATGAATGGGGGTGTTGGGTGGGGAGGAATTTCTAAAGAATAATAAAAAAAAAACGGGTGCTGGAAGACCCGAAACGGATGCCCTTATGACCTCTTTGAGTGAGTTCATCTTGGCGCTGAAGTGAGGCGTCTTGAGCATCCGCAGGAGGATGTCCAACCTGAGGTCGTCCACCACATTGACCAGCTCCCGCTGGAACCTCATGCACAGCAGTTTAATGGCGGACAGCAGCTCTGGAATGCTCACCAGCCTCTATGTAATGGGAGATGGGGACCATAATGGTGAAATATTTTTAAATGTTTACTAATGTTGAAATGTCTGCAAAGGGAAAAAATAAAAAAATTTAATGTAGCACTGTATTTGTGTCTATGGGAGCTGTACCTTGTCCTTCAAGTCTTTCTCTTCAAGATTCTGCACATACGTGATCATCTTGTGGATGACCGGGTCCAGCATCGGCTGCAACATACAAAGACATACAACATACGAAGGCTGCAACATCTACAGTCTGTCGGCTTTTTCAAAAAAAAAATAAATAAAAAAATAATAATAATGCAAATAATACTCGTGCTGCTTTTTATTAACTGATATTAAACGTATAAATCTATCAGATCTACAGTCAAGCCGGAAAGTCTGCACACCCCTTTCACCGTCTCAACGTTTCATTACATTACAGACTTATTCTACAGTAGATTGAGTTCATTTTTTGCCTCAAACATCTACACACAATAGC
>JAOUQW010000032.1:3714899-3731543 GCA_028565825.1 Olivaichthys viedmensis
TCTGTAAACATTTCATGTGTAATATTGAACTTTTAGTTTCCATAAAACCCTGTTAGCATTTAGCAGACGCCCTTATCCAGAGCGACTTACAGAAGGCCATGGTGTAAGAATACCATCAAGCTAAAACCCTGTTAGCATGAGAGTTACTACAGTGAAGTAAACAACAGTACGAGTTTTTGTGTAGATTGAGTGCTTGTTTAAGCGTGTAGTGAAGAGGTGGGTCTTCAGTCTACATTTGAAGACAGCCAGTGACTCAGCTGTTCGGACGGCCAGGGGACGTTCATTCCACCACCAGTACAGCCAAGAGTCTTGATGCGCGTCTTCCTTGTGTCTTGAGTCGAGCCGTGCTTGTGGCTCGAAGGGAACGTGGCACAGAGCGGGGTTTGATCAGTAACTTCAGGTAGGTTAAAATCAAGTACATCGTGAGAAGAAAAACATAAAAAAGGAGGTTGCTGGAGGCTGGCTCTCCAAGTACAACAGCATAAAGAGATCATAAATTAGTTATCATGACAATTTTTCTGAGGGAGCATTATCCCGTCCAGGCGCCTCTTTTCTCATTTATTGCATAGAAAAAGTTCTAAATTGTTCCTTACATATAAAATGTAATTCTCACACGCACATTAAAACTGGGACGTATCAAATATGCGTAGGCAGGTCATACGCACAAGTGTAAGTAACAAAGCTTAATAAATACCAACAGTAATAAATAGACACGTTTACAATTAACCGTATATGGGATGTAAACAGCACTTTTTACAAACAGCACAGGGTACCTAAAAATGCTTCTGACATTATTTTGCTAGTGCCACAGAGAAACCCGAACAAACAAATCAACGTTTCTGAAGCACATAAAATTTTTATCCTACTCAATGATGGTTGGGAAAAAGCCGCTATATCCCCAATTTCTCTCTGAAATGTGCCTGTAGCCAAAAACACCATGCTGAAAGCACTTGGACTTGCACAGTATTGCATTTGTGCGCCTTGTTTCCCTCTCCAACTTGGGTCCCAACTGATGGCTCAAATGTATTAGTGGTGGTTTCAGGAGTGGGTGTGGCCTATCTGCTGATAAACCACTCAGAGCTTACAGCTAAGAAATCGGTCCGGCCCCCAAAACGCGCTCACGCCAAACGGCACGAGGCGTGACATCCTCCAACGAAGCTAAGCCGCATCTTTTAACACGCCGACTCTTTTCACCTATTATGAGATTTGAACGGAACTACAAGCGTGTTTGTATTTAACAGTAATTACACTTAAGCATCGTGAGCGGTATGTGGCGACCGTCCGATCAATCCACACCGCACGCGATACCGGTACAACCGTGTCGATGTAATATGGGGGATGGGGACAGCCGAAGTCTGTATTTACAACGCCGCTCAATAAAAAAAAGTGACGAGACGGTGGGACAGTGGTTATCCATGAGTATCTCTACCGTACAAACACTTTATGCAATTTAAGACATCGTGATTTTGTGATTTCAATGTATTTATATGGAGTTTCTGCTTCACTAACGCGCGTGAGTGAAAACAAAAACAGACACGACGCGTAAAACAAAGGCAGCACGACACGCGGGCTTGAGTCTGACGCGCCTCTAACGCAGCTGGCGTGGATTGAAACGCTTGTTAAAATAGAAGCGTAACTCCCGCGCGACACGCATCAAATAAACGCGAATCGGTCTTTTGTACGTCAGTTCGGAACGCCACAGCCTTTCTGACCAGCTGGGTAAGGATGACTGAGTGGGCTAAAAGATTTCACAGGAAATGTTCAGGATGCATTAACTCAACAATGAGGAACAGATCAGGAAAACTTGAAAAGAGATAAAAGCAGTGCTTTGGAAACACTGCCTGAAATAACAACCATACAGGTTTTTCTGTGAACCTTCTAAAGGCAAACTACGAGGCCTGTTGATGTTTTGCTCGTGGAGGTGCTTATGCACGTGACAGCAGGGGCGAGTGATATGGTTATCATCAATTTGATATTTTGGGATATATATAGGGATGTGATTGTATTTCATCTTGCAAATCTGTATCTGAACACAGCTTATTGGTTTTGATGGATAAATATTTGCATCTCTGTTCACAAAGATAACTGGATAATTATAGAGGTCAGCAGATAATGATGGAGTAAGCATAGAGAGAAAATGGGGGAACCGAAAGATGGGGACTAATGAGTGCAAACAGCCTAGCAGCAAACGTCTGCAAGTCTGCTCGGAAATGAAAGTTTGTGGCGCAAGTAAGTTTTTTTCTAATCGAATCGAATCTAATCTAATTCTTTATCCTACTCAAAAACTACTCAACGCTCTTAAACTGACTGAAGTCAGAAGACGGGCCACCTCCTTGTTGATCCGGGCCCAGCTACTCTTCTTCCCTGACATGCCTTCATTTTGGTTTTCTTCCACGCTGTTGTTCTTGTTTCTGACATCAGGAAGCACCACACACACACGCACACGCACACTGCATAATGAATTTTTTTTTAAATCTGATTTGACTGGTCAAACTGAGTCGAATGTCCAGAAATCCGAAACCACATAAAAGCGTGGCTTGAAACCATTTAGGAAAAGTCGGCTTTCAGGTGTTTTTTGTGCCGTTCAGCCTTCAGAAAATCTTTCCTGCTCAAATCGGATTGCTGCCCGTCGGAACAGAGCCATGGATTCTTCGATCTGCCTGTTTAGATTCAAGCCAGGAAGAGCTTACGGTTGTGCTGGCTCTCAAATATGATGTACAGCTGAAAGTTACCCTGGCGGTGCTGTGAAATGTGACACCTTTTTCTTGGTATATGCTCGTGTGTCAAGTATGACAAGGCGCCTGTATAGCAAATTACTCTTGCTAGCCACGTGGGGGGTCTTACCATGAAGAACATGAAGTGTCACCTGACTACTAAAAATAAGAAAGGCATTTTCCGAGTGTTGGGACGACTTTCAGTATTTATATCTTGTCAAGGCACATTGCAAATATACATACAGTATTTGGTGAAGCCCTAGGATATGTTTATTTACTGCTTATATCGTTGTTTTTGATTATTTTTTACATTTGGTAGGGCATAATCTAGAGCTGTAAAATGATCTCCCTGCTTATGTAAAAATGTTGACCTACAACATTTTTATTTCAGTGCTTGGGGTCCACTCCAGTGGAACATTTACTCATCATTTACTTTTCAGGAGGACTATTTATGATTATTTTGTTACTACAGAAATGCTGCTGGCTCACATAAAACATCACTTGTGCTCCATAGAGATTAACTGCACAATGTGTGATAGAACTGAGAATTAATCGTCAGTACATCCTCTCAACTACATCTGTAATCACCACCATCAGCTAACTGTGTATGTAGATATATAAAAAACCTGTTCTGCGAGATGCTTCCTCATGAAGAAACACCATTGTAATCTCACTGGGTTTCAGTACGAGTGAAAGGCCCGACACTACCTACACTACCAAAACCTGACACTAATCACCAACACTGCGATATTAATAGTGGGACGAAATCTATAGACAGTGGTTTCGCTAATAAGAATGCCACATGCCCAAGATTGCCAAAGGACTGCCTGAACAACTGGTCACCCAATTCATATCAACATTTCATTCGTCAAGTTGTCTTGTTGAAGTGACAGCAACGACACGTGTCACGGGTCTTTATGAAAAGATTTTAAGGAAATCTATGGTCTCTTGGGTTTCTTTCCTCTCTTAACCTGACTACTCGCAGTATAATTTGTGGGTCAGATAATATGTGGTCACACAACACCACGCAGTATGAAACCTCACAAATGTTTTTGAAGCTGTGATCACAGCTAGATGTGATGCGGAACCCTGATAGAGGCTCGTGTGTCTGCTTGCAGGTAATGCTGAAAGCATGGAGGCAACCATGTAGATGCAAGTTGTGTTATGTATACAAATATACAAGTCATGCCGACTTGGAGTCCAAGTGCAAGCCAACTGAGCTCAAGACAAATTGACGAGACAGGCTATGCACTCGGGATGTACCCGGTATCGGTAACAGGGCTGATTCTGGCCTGAAACGGTGGATCGGTATCGGATCAGATTAGACACATTTCCTCATCTGACCTATTGACGTGCTTTATGCTGGAATCGCATGTGAAGTTTACAGAAACGACACAGATCTTGCAGCCAGACACGGGACACGGCTCGTCTTGATGTTTCTCATAACGTGGCAGCGTTGCGGGATGCTTGCAGAGAGTCGGCTCGGTTACTGCGAGGTCCTCAATGTTGGATCTGCATCGGATATTCACTGATGCACCAGAGCTCAGAGAGCCGAATCGTGGGATCGGTGCCTTCCTATTACGCACACACATCCTAATGCATCAATTATTTTAATATCAACTTTAAAAAATAAATAAAAAATGACACCCAGATCCAATTCGTGTAAAGGCCAAGGAAAGATCCGAGACGGTCCCAGCAGCTTGCTCTTGTGAATTTAAAAGTAAACATCGAGGGAAACGCACATATCATATTTACCATATTTACCATCGAGGGAAATCACAGCATCACACCGCTGCTGGACAGACGGCTGTCTAGACTAATAACCAAATATAAACACATGATGATTTTCTCTCCTTCACTACTACACTGAGAAAACGGCACGTAACGGCCGCAAAAAAGCTTCTGCTTTATACTGGCAGAGGCTAAAGATTTGCCAAGTAAAGAGAGCCATCCGCCAAAAAATAAATAAAAAAAAAGACTTACTGGTTACTACCACTAACGTTAAATGCCCATTTGGGGTCCAAAGTCTCGCGACCGCTCGCATATTTAATGCCTTAACTCACGAATATCTTTCCATTTCGCTCGAGGACGGACTGCCGTGTGTAATCACCTGCCACCGGCAGCCATGCAACTAGTCCTGCCCCGCGCGTTAGCCAGTTAGCATCAACACCTCCACACTTTCCCTCCAGCTTTTGACAGCAAGGCTGAGAGAATCCCCCACGAGTCTGCTAGCTAAGCTAGGGCGCTAGCTAGCAATGCTAACTAACTTCCTTTACTCCAGGCATAACGGCCGTTTTGAAGATCCGAGCCCATGTAAAGACGCTTCCTACCACTGCGTTTCGGTCTTACCTCGCTTTCTACAACATCGTGGTAGGCGGGTGGAGGGTCGAAGCCGCCGCCGCTGCTGCCGCTGCCGCCGCCGCCGCCGCCGCCGGTCCTCCCGCTGTTGTCGCGGTCCCCGCTGGGCCCGGAGCCCGGGCTGGGGCCGCTCTCCATCGGCTCATAGCCAAAGCCGAGTCCGGGGCTCTCGTTGGTCAGGAACGCCACGGCCTCGTTGATGTCGTTCTTGGCCAGGCGCAGGGCTTTCCGAATCGCGACCGGGTCTGGAAAGCCCATGCACAGGAGCGTCGTCATATGCTGCTCTTCCTCGGTCTCCATGATTCAGCTGTCTCGACTCTTCAGGCTTCAGTAAGGAGGCGAACAGCAGCACAGGCTTGTGGCTGTGCGTGCCGCCATGTTTACAGTCCGTGCTGCCCTGTCACGGGCGGACTCGCGTCGTCACGGGCGGAGAGTGAGGGCTGCCTGCCGGAGACTGGCTGCGTCCCAAACCGCACACTAGCGCACTAAATAGCGTATCAAAAAAAAAAAATTTCAATAATAATAATAATAATAATAGTAATCCGCCTTTGGGACCTATGCTGAAGCAAAGTACACTCACTCAGTATGTTGGAAACGTGCTTACAACCAGCGCAAGATAATATCACACATGGTCCACACCTACTCCGAAAATGTGCTTACGCTTACAAGTGTGCTGTTTTATGTGCTTATATATATATATATTATTATTATTATTTTTTTTTTTTTTTTTAAGGGAGGTCAGTGGGCTATGGATATTTATCACATGGATTTAGAAAAAAAAAAAAAAAAAAAAAAAAGTTGAAATACTACTGTCTCAAAAAAAAAGATCAATCAAATGCAGTATGTCCAAAGCCGCACCCGTTTTACAACATAGTGCACTATTTTATGCATTATCCCTTTTGAGCCATTTCCGAAAACAAAGTGGAGAAATCCCAACAATGTGCTGCTTAAACGATGTTCCCATCATTTAGTCTGTGGATGTACCCTAGACGGCCCATAACGCACATTGCCGTTTGTAGGGAATAGGGAGCAGGGCACCATTTCGGACTTTAGGGCACGAGGGGAGAGGGGGGGCGGGGTGACTTTTATTTTGAAAATATCGTAGCGCTGAAAGCGTGACTAGCTGGCTTCACTTGGCATGTGCCTTCAAAGAAGAGTACTAAACCCAGCCATATGTTGAGCCAAACGTTTTTTGCACTTGCCACAGTTACACATCAAACTATTACACATATTAGTTTATATATATATTTATATTTATATATTTATATATATATATATATGGTAAGACTTCCTCTATAAGGGCGCGGTTGGAAATTCCCGGGCGTCACGTGACGCCCGTGCCAAACTCATGTGACGGTGAAGGAAGTGAAAATGGCCGCGACGGGGCAGGAGGCAGCTGCTATGGACAGCATTTCTCGAGCGCCTCCGGCAGTCCTGAACCTGAGGAACGACACGGAGCAGAGAGAAGACGCCGGAGGCGATGGAGCGACTGAAAATGTAGCACCTGCGCCGAAGAAGACCACCAACAACAGTGAGCTCTTGAGCTTAATGAGTAAAAGACATGCTAGCTAGCAGCAACTTAGCTGTTGCCCCCCGCCCTCATGACATACTATGGGTCGAATCACAAATCACGTCCTGTACCCTGTTTCGGTGCACTACGTTGACTATTAAACAATGGTTTCTGCGCCCTGTGTAGTGCACTGTCGAGATGTAGATATCTCCAATGTGGCATTCAACTTGTTTTGTGACCAGCTAGTTTTTCATTGGCACAGAATCGTGTTGCCTTTGGGTGAAACTTGGAAGACTGCATTCAAATATGAGTTTACAATTTATCCAGGAACCCAACAGGAACTTTGGTCGTCACGGTTAACTTCTACTGAACGTCCCTTGAAGCCACAAGCGCTTTAGTGGACGCAGCTTGTTATTTATTACACGATGGCCCACGAGCCCATGCTTTTCCATTTCTGTCAGAACCAAGCTTCTTAACTCGCATTTGTCCTTTTGGTAAAATGTCTTTTGCAGATGATGGTTGCGTGGAAACGGCGGAAGAGGCTACTGAGCCCGCTGAGCCTGACATCAATGAACTCTGCAGAGACATGTTTGACAAAATGGCAGTTTTTCTCCAAGGAGAACTCACAGGTGCACCAAACGACCTGCATAACACACATTTTATGCACCTTTTCTTCCGCACAGTGCAGTATGGCACGTTAAGGTAACAAATCTATGAGCCCACATTTTGTAGTTATTTCCATTGCCAAGTCAGCCATACCTTAACCCATGTTGAACTTGGTTACCCTTCTTGCCCAGGTACCATGTGAGCCGAACAAGCACGTGTGGGTGGCGCTAGATAAAGTGCAGATCGTTGATTGGTCAAACACAATGGTCACAGAATTGTCCTGATGTTGTCTTTGGCTAGAATCACTTTTCTACTGGACAGGACGGCACACCACTCTTCGGGAGTGTAGTGATTTTCTGGCAAAGGTTTTTTTTATTATTTTTAAATGTCCTTTTTCTGTTGGCATTAGGAGGCAATATTGCAATTTTATCATACAATTTTTAATGCTTCAGATTAGTTTTTATTTAACCACCTGCAATTTTTTCTTTTCTATTCTTGTCACTGATGCGTAGCACAATTTTACATTTTCATATCCATCCATGATCCGTCTTCAAGTAAGCCCAAATCCTAAATGTCTTCCTATTCACTGTGCTTGCTCCCTACGTACTGTAGAGTGTAACAAAATGGGGTTGTAGAACATATGTAGTGCAATACATGCACAATAGAACACCATGTGAGACTCGGCCACAGTAAAGGAGTGTATTTTAAAATCGTCTGACAACGTTTGCACTCAACGTTATTTTTTTTTATTTTGAATAAGATGAAAGTTTTGCCGCACTTGGCTTGGTTTGTGTGCGCTGCGTTACTGCAGGCCAACAAACTCCCTGTCTTGTGCTCGATAGGAACCCAATGAGACAGACAAGCAACAGCTCATGAAATAAGCTATTTGCCTGGATTTTTTGTGTGTTTAAAGAAAATCTATTTGTAAATTTCGAGTAGTATTTTTATCCCACAACCACAGGTACTGACCAGGGTACTTTCAGTAGTTCTGTATTTGGATTGGTAATGCTGTGCTGTAACGCACTGTCTGGTGGAAAAGCGATGTTGTACACGAGCAACGCACACATGCTGACAGACACTTTCTTAATTTAGGCTACATCAGGTGTGATGACTCAGGTTTACTGCATTTGAGTAGCATACAGCTGGGAGATGAAATGATGCAATCCTAAGTTGTGGTAGACAACTCAAAGGCTTGACACCCTCATTTTGTTTTGTTAAAGTGCAATATACTAATAGAAAGACTACATGCGTCTGCAGATTGCTGTAAAACCTAAACATTCTGCAGTCTGCATTATCTGTTGTCAATAGGATGACCTTAAGAGGAGAAAGTATTTGTTTTGCAGCATGTTTTTACAATTTTTATAATCTCATAGCAAACTAATGCGTATCGATTGTGTGCCTGTTATTTGTTGAAATTAAATTAGCCACTTGTGAGGACTATAAACTTCTGGAGAATATGAACAAACTCACCAGCCTGAAGTACATGGAGATGAAGGACATATCAATCAATATCAGCCGCAACTTGCAAGACCTCAATCAGAAATGTGAGTCCTCTAATTAATCGGGACAGTCATTTATTTATGATTGTTAAATAAAGGAAAAACATTCATTTCTTTTCTGGTAGGTGTCGTCTTTGTTGCTTTGACAATGATTTTCACAGTCATGGATACACGTGACTCTATCATTCAGTCTACATTTTGATCATTTCTGCGCTGTTGTATTTTTGTAGACGTGAGCTTGCAGCCGTATCTAGACCAGATAAACCAGATTGAGGAACAGGTCACAGCTCTGGAGCAGGCCGCATATAAACTGGACACATATTCTAAAAAACTGGGTAAGTGCATGATGTGTGTGGGCCTAGCTATTTAAATGGAGGTTCTTGAAATCGTCCCATCCTGCTCCTATGTGCGTGTGTGATAATCGGTGTATAAAATGCTACCACTAGGTGGAACAGTGAGACCAGGAGTTGCACTCTAGTCACGGTCTTCAGATGATCTCAGATTGCATGTGGACCGATGTCCTATCTGATGAGATCCGTATAATAAATTGCTTTTGTTTATGACTTTATGATGTGCTTTTGTTCTTATGGTGATTGTAACTGAAACAGGAAAAGTGGAAACATATTTTTGTCAAAGCAGCTTTCAAAGAGGTGTTGATTTTACTATGAATGGAATTTCAATATGCTCGTCTTTGTTATTCTTTGCAGAGGCTAAGTTTAAGAAACTGGAGAAGCGCTGAGGTGTGTGTGGAGGCGGAGGCCCAGTTAGAGCTTCAGAACAGATCGGCCCCCCGTGCTTCAGGAGGCTTCCCAGCGTGCTGCTGCTTCTAGTATTAGTTGGTTTACAATAGAATTCATAAACACGCCAAACCACTTAAGATTTTTGGATACACACAGTTTTACGAGGAATTCACATATTCATGTCCAATAATCTTGCAGCTGATGTACTAAAGGAAACATGCAGCATGCATTGGGGTTGCGTGAACCCAACTTGCATACAGACAGAACTGTTATGACGAATCAAACCCAGTCATTGACTGTAGTGGGTTAAAAGGAATGACCTAAAAAGTTCCCTAGTATCGGACTTTCTACTTAATATTGTACTAGGTGTGTAGATCCCTTATTTCTGTAAAGTAGTGACTAATTGTAGGTTTTGCAAACTATTAATGGCTATGAATGCAAACATTTCTGTAAATGTTTAGTCTTTTTTTTATATAAACAAATATAAAATGTCATTGTCTAAGTCGTGGCATGGTTATGAATGTAATTCCTGAATTTGAAGCTGTGCATTTCTAATGTTATCCCTTACCTAATGATTAGTCTGTTCTATGGACCGGAACTATTTGACCTGGCCCAGGCCCCCTGTCATCATTTGTCTTCTTCAAATTTCATACCCAAAATTTTTAAATAAGTCCTGAAACATCCTAGTACTCATTATTATTTGGGTGGATAATTGATTTATTAGTGCTAATTGGGCCTACGGGTCCCTCAACTTTTTCTAATTCTCAGTGCAAATTGTGCAAGGCTTCCCTTATACTATTCACCTCACCACCAGGTGGCACACTAATACCACACTAGTTTCAATCTCAACCTTTCACCTTGTTCTGTCTGGTGGCTGGGCTCTAGATTTCAGAGCCATGTATGGTGAGGTGTTTTATCTGCTGCTTAGGCTGTCAGATGCATGGCGTGTTAAAGATCTTTCCTCTGGATCGCAAAACATCCAGATAAAACTAATTCTAGCTGTTTAAGATGAGGCCGTATTGATGAAAAAAGACAAATAATTAAATAACAAACCATGCAATGACCAAAATATTTTATGAAGGTTTAGGGTTGTTTAGGTTGCAGGAATCATGAAAAATATATTTAACAGAGGGTATTTTAAGAATGGTATATAAAAAAAAGTAAAATGATAAAACATTTGCACAATTACCAAATAGTTATGTGCAAAAGTCTGAATCCCCCTTGGTTTTTGAGGGGGGAAAAACAAAAAGAGCCGTGTACTTATACTTTAAGGTTAGCCTTTTACAACAAATGACTCCAAAATAGCAGTTATCTTTATTAACAAGCACAAAAGTTTGCATTCCTGTTAACATTCTCTAGTTAAGTTACTTAAATATGTCTCATTGAGGTATCTAAGGATTTCAAACAGTCAATACATACTTTAAGTCTTAAGATCTGAACAGTTCGAACTGGTTTAAACTCCCAAGCAGTTTTCTGTGAGCAGCCAAGTTAAGAGTCAATGGGAATCAGGGCAACACCCATCACATGACCTAAAACTGACCTTTCTCAGAGCTGGAGAAGGGGATGAAATGATATGGGAATGTTGCATTACAAACAGTAAAAAACAGAGTTTGTAAATGGAGGAAACATTGACACAAAATCACTACCAGAGAGCGGAAGAAAAATAACTGAAAAATAAATAAACAGCAGAAGACCTGAAAAAGTCCTTAGAGGCCAATGGAATAAAAGTCCACATTTGATCACATTCAGAAATATAATTTTGGTTGGTTAATTATTAATATCAACATAAACTTTTCGACCATTTATGTTGCTTGTGATAATGAAGGAACATCTGTAATTAAATGTTGGTTTCATCATTTTGAAGTAAGGGGATGCAAACTTTTGCACTCAACTCTATGTGCAAACATATAGGCCATCACTGCTATATACTGTATGTTTGGATCTTATCTATGATTGTTTGACAAACACCATTGTATTTGAATAATACCAATAAAAAGAAATCAAACTTATTTCTGAAAGCTGTCTTTTCTTTCAAGGCGAGAATGTAACGGCGCAGTACAGCCATTACTGCGCACACAAACATTGCAGTGACACAAGCTTGCAACCTCAAACCCAAATGCCTAATGGGGTGACGAGAGGATCAGAGTTCAGCAACTACTCTATTATCAAACACTCAGTACTCATAGCATGAAACCTCCAGTCTGGGACGCACACCGAGTAGAGAACTCTTAAGATGATGTGTTTATAAAGCAGAGTGACCGCTAACAAGCATAATAAATTGTTATAGACCACTTAGGCAAAGTTTATCTTACAGTGTAGAAGAGGTGAAAGTCTTTTGCACTTTTATGTCTCTCAAAAGCTTGTAACATAAAATATCTGTCATGTAAGATTGGCATAAAAGTAAACAGTACTTTATCCTTTACAGTGGATCAAGTGTTCAATCAGTGCTTGTGGGCTTGAGTTGCATGCTTATTTTTTTCAGCACTGCCTCTAAGACCTTTATTAAATTTCCCCGTATGAACTCATAAATGGATACATGATGTTAGGGGCATGGTAGGAGTAACACAGATACACTTATGCTACAGTATGTCTATGTGTGTGTGTGTGTGTGTGTGTGTGTGTGTATGTAGACCTCCGCTAATCACCGTTTGACAGGGCTAATCGTGGTCCCCAGTGAAAACAAGTAATTATGGGTGACTGGTGCTAAATGCCCCTACTGCCCTCATGGTATTTATTAAAGCCAGTGGACTACTAACGTACCTCACTTTACTCTGCATTAAATGCAGTATAGGATCTCTGGCATCACTCAAGCTTCATAAACCTACACTCATCTGAGCAGCAGTAAGTCATTTCTACTGCGCAACCTTTTGGTACCCGTGTTTAATCCTGGCCTGAGTTTAGAACATAAAACTTCAGTTTCTCCTGCATATTTCAGTGACATTGCATTGACACTGATGGATACGGCAAAGAGGTGTGTTCCATTCAAAACACACATGCTAAATGGAACATTGAGCATTGCTGCCAGTACAAATTTGAGCTTTGAACACCCCTTAAAGGAATATTCCAGCGTTTTTCAAACGTTATCTCTATCTGTAGCGTATGGCCAATTACCATGAACAATAATTTCGACACATTTCCCTCTACTGAAAAAAACACTTACTCAAATTTCACTTATAATGGAAGTCTAACAACATTCTGTTCTTTTCACAGTACAGAGAAACATGTTAAAATATTATTGTCAGTAGTAATCGCCCAGAGATTAGGTAAAAAAAAATGCTGAAATATTCCTTTAAGCCATGCAGTGTTTCTATAATAGAAGAGTTTCAGTATTGATGGTGGCAGATGACCACTTCAGCCACATAAAACACATTATTACACCACAAATGTAACATGCATGAATTCTCCCTAGCTCAACACATCTGTCTCCTTGTACACATTAGTAGGAAGTGAATCATCAAGACATCATATGCAGCATTTACTTGGTAATGCTGTTTTGCAACCCCCTAAAGGCTATGAAAATGCAGTGGAGGGAAACTGGTACTCTGCCTCACACCTAGTGATGTGACTGGTAAGAGGCCCCAATTTAACATCTTAGCACTCATGCGTTCTCGCTCTTCTTCTCTCTCTCGCTACAGCCCTGGTTGTGTTGTTTTATCTGGCTCAAATCTCTTGGCTTGTCAGAGTACCTTGTTTGAATTTGAGCTCCTTCTGCATCATTTATCACCTTTAGTTTCAGGTTAAAATTCAGCGATCAGACTCGACTGAGGAGAAGGGTAGTACGTTTATTCATTTTACATGACAGTATTGGGGATGACATAATATGATTGTGTTTGGTTGGACAGTTTTTGGATTTACTTGTGAATATCAGTATCCTGAAATTCATTGTCATGTGACAGGCATGAAGTCCCCCTACATCAACACATTAGTAAGAACTGAATGCTTACAATGTCCTATGCAGCATTTACTCTGTAATACTATTGTGAGAGCCACTGAGAGGCTATGAAAACTTAGTGGTGGGCAACTGGCCATCTGCCTCACACACAGCGATGTGACTGCTAAGAGGCCTCAATTTAATATCTCACCACTTGCGTGCTCTCTCTGTCTTGAGAAAGATTTCCCAGTACTAAATCCACAGCGGATTTGTAGAATTTGGTGAGAAAGGCCATAACAATGAAGTTCTTTTGAATTGAGCAAGAAACTGACCACAATTAGGGATTTTATGTAGTGAAGAGAATGAACTTTCTAACCTCACTAGACTCATGGAGTCTCATAGAAAACACCAGGCATTGTTCAACCCACACATAGGCCTATAGGCATTTCTAATCCCAGCCCACATGCTCACCTCAAATGTGATGGATTGAACATTCTCGTCAAATTGATCAAGACTGGGACTACACTGTAACAACCAGACGAGAAAAGCGGCCACTGTGTATGCAGAGTTGAACTAACGTTATGTGTGTGTTGGAAAGGAGATGCAGTGTGTTCCCAATCTGTATCCTCCTCCTCTCTCCTTCAATGATTTCTCCAGTCATGGCCTCCTCCTTTGTGTTTGATCCTCCAGAAAGCAATGTACGATCTTTTTATTCCTCTCTTGTGCTTCTGTAAGCGCCTAATTGAACCTACTTGAACTTAATAACACACAAACACACACAAAGCTAACCAACATTTACTTACCTTTTTAACAACAGATCACTAACAGCAATTACATATGCACTGTTATAGGTTGCATACAGATCAGAGGCAGTCACAAACAAATGTGTTCTACACCCGAGGGATGAAAGCACGTAGCTCTGAAACGTGCGGTCGTGTGTTTACGTCTGTGGTGAGAGGAATTACGGGAGAATTCCTGGGTTTCCTCTGGGAGCGCTTGACCCTAGTGGACCCCTAGAGACCAAGAGTGTTGGGATAAATAAACATACATAAATCTGACTCCCTCAGGGGAGCTGCTGGCCATGTGTGTGCTGTGTATATGCTAAACACACTACACAGAGATAGCAACTGATGTGTATATCTAAATGTTGTGAGTAAGAAAAACTGAAAATTTAATTAAAAAGTGCATGTTGAGGATAGATACCCAGGTGTGGTGAATAAAAATCAGCAGTCCTGAAGCGTTAAGGCTTAACACGATAAATACTGTGAACATGCTTATAAACATTAAACGTGTGTTGGTCAGATGCAGTAATGTGTGTGAACTCCCCATATGGCCCAAAGAAAGATGGAGAGATAGATTGGAACACGTGGATTTTGTCTGATAAACATGTCTCATGTCTTACAAATATCTATAGATGCTGATATTTGCTTTATATGCATTATTCACGAGGCTGGAAAATCTGTTTTATTTAGCTAAAGATGTGCTTAAAATCATTAGTTATTTGATTCCTGGCTATTACTCTGCCAGAATTAGCTCAGTGTTTTCCTGATTGTTCCTCTCACTCTCTATGATCTAAACATATAGGGCCAGTAGGTCATAATTATGTACAGTATGTTCCATTAACATTTGTTTTATTCAGATGTGTCACCACAACAAGGTCACAGTAACACTGTTTACACCTGCTCGATTCATGTGTCTTGTATCTGAATTGCATGTTGATAAGATTTTAACCACATGCATTTACACTTACATAGTCAAATGCCTCTCTGTTTAGCCAGATTTAAATTAGGTTGCAAATCAGTTCATTACACTTGACCACCAACTTCCAGTGTTATTCCTCACTTCCAGTTGTTTTATGCAAAAGATAATTTTCATGTCATTCTTATTTTTCTTGAAGGTGCAAACTTCGGCAGTCATGGGCCATATGCGTCTTGACGTAATGTATTAGAAGGGGTTTTGTTTGTCGAATGTGTACTTGTTACCTACATTACCCTCAACCCACAAGCAGGCACCAGGCATCGCCCAGTGGTTGGGAACCTCTGCTCTATAATATAGCTCAATGTCAATAATCTTTGAAAATTATTCCCATGCTGAACTGACTGTTTCTCGTGACTTGGATAACATACAACAAACAGATGAGTTTCCTTATTTCCTGGGCAGCAGGGCAGCTCTCCCTCAGACCTGACCCCTGAAGGATGGATTATCACAAAGGATGATCGAATGTTGAGGACTTCCAATGCTTTTCACTCTAACCAAAAGCAGCTGACCTGCGCTTCGAAATCACCTCCAGGAACGTCTAAGAGCTCAAGCCTGGGGCCGGTGATTGGAGACGTGCCATGTCCCACACACACAGATAAATGCTGAGGCAGTGAGGCACCGCTGTAGCCATCTAATTAGATGCTGGCGCTTGGACACCGGCCCCCTTTTGTTGATTTCCTGAGTGAACGAGGGGGTCCAAAAGGCATTTACTGTAATCTAAAGCAGTCAGTGCAGAAATTAACTGAGAACCCTTCACAAAGCAAAATCTTTACTCATCTGTTTACTGCACTTTGTTCAACTCTTTTTTAACCTCCCTTTCTCCTTTCTTAACTTTCTCTGGTTCCTCCGGGGAGGAGAGGATAAGCTTAACTGAATACTCGAAAAAACTATACAAAAGCATTGTTTTTCAGAAACTGGGCCCTTAACAATTCTTTTTCCTCACATTCATACTCCCTGCGAGTGATGTGAAGCTACACTGTATGTGGTTTCTTGTGCCAAGCTGTTAATGATAGGAAATTCAGAACCCACATTATGTTTTGAAACATGACAAGCAGTGTATGAACTACAAAACATGAACATGTAATTAGTCTTAAATACTTTGTGTGTTCTACATATTTTAAAAAAAAACAATCCTGAAGTGGGGACCATTTATTTGGCACCAGACTTCCTTCAAAAGAACCACTTGAAACATTATTTGAAATGCTTAAAAATACGAGAGTTATTCAGTCCTTTAGGTTCCACCAGTAATATTGTTTGACAGGTTTTAACTCGGTAGAAATCCTTATCCAAGAAAACAGATAACAGTCCAAAGTAATTTTGCACATACTGGAGGGCAATCAAGGACAATATCGAATGTTGATCTTGGAATTCACTAGTCTTTATTACCCATGATACATATTTATAGGAATTAATATTTCTGGCACACAAGCCTGCTTTAAGGTAATAAGTACAGTACCAGTCAAAAGTTTGGACACACCTGTTTTCTTCGGTTTTACTATTTACTACTAATTTAGAATAGAATGCTCCTTTATTGTCACATATACATATACAAGTACAGTACAGTGAAATTGATTCTTCGCATATCCCA
>JAOUQW010000032.1:3737441-3750308 GCA_028565825.1 Olivaichthys viedmensis
TTGTTAGTAATTATTAAGTGTTTAAATACCCGCTTGTGTCCGTCCTGTATTGTCTCCTGTTGTGTGTGTTTACCACGTCTGTCACGGCGTGTGTTCAGTTTAGGTTTAAACCTGTCTGTGTTGTTCGAAATAAAGTATGTTGTTTAAGGAAAGCGGCTACGCGATTGTGTCCGCACCCCGCGCCTACACTTCGTGACAGCTACGGTCTGGAGATACGTTCATGAGTTTCAGCCGAGGACATCCTTGACCTCACTCTCATTAAGGACTTTCACCGAGAGTATCCAAATCCTCATCTCCTGGCGCCAGAGGATCAGGTCATCACGAGCCATCCCCATTGCCTGAATATTAACATCACTTATTGAACTCACCTGTTACTCATTACTTCCGTATCTCCATAGTGTTTATATACCCAGTTTATTAGTTCATTCATTGTGAAGTCTTGCCATTTCTTTCCGATTTGTAACTCTTAGCATTGTATTCCGATATAGTACTTCTGGTTAAAACGTCTGTTTTCTGGTTTCTCGTGTTTTGCCCTACCCTTTGGATTTGTTTGCTGTTCGGACTGCTTTTCTGGTTTTTAGATTTACTGCCTGGTTTACGATTACGAATGTGATTTCCTTTTTGTTAAATAAAACTCTGCACTTGGATCCTACCATCAATTTCTGTGTCATCCATTACACACATTTTTACAGACAACATTAATAATATCGACCAACACTTTACTACCAATCATAGTTCTTTGTTCTTATGTCATCCTGACCCTACCCAATCACTCTTCTAAAACAGTACCTGCCAGATATACCTGGCACTTGATTAACTTGCCTTTTGCAATAGGTTATGCCCCTAATAAACTGATAAATACATGCATCTGTACTAGACAGTTATAGACCAGTCTCCTTTTGCAGCTAGATTTTTGAGAAAAGTAGTAGCTTCACAGACCAACTTTACAAGCTTTCCTGGCTTTACATCTCTTTGAGCCTGTCCAATCATGTTTCCATTAATACAGCACAGCACTGAGTCTACCCTCTTAAGAGTCTTTAACAATCTAATTTTCTCTGCTGACAAGGAGGCTTTAAACATTCTTATTCTTCTCGATCTCAAAGCTGCTTTTCACACTGTAAATCATGGCATACTTCTCACTTACTTAGTTCAAGTCTTACTTCACCAACTGACAGCACGTTTTCATTATTGGCAAATATAAATTCTCCCACTGCCCCTGTTGTGCATGGCATTCCTCAGGGATTAGTCCTTGGTCTTGCCCCTTGATGAGATCATTTTATATTACGGACAAAATTTTCATTGCTACTCTGATGACACTTAGGCTGCAGTCCATTCTGAAGTGATCAAGACTATGCCCTACTCCCTCCGAAGGTGACACCCTTCACAAATAAAATAAATAAAATAAATCATTAATAGGTATCAATGCAGGGACTAAACAGGAACAAATGAATAGCGCTTCATTGACACTTAAGTTACTACTATTAACTACCAAGAAATACTGGCTAGTAAGTAATGATTGGAGTAGTTCACTATTAACTAAACCAGAACTACTGAGGATTACATATCTCCTGCAGAACTACTAGCTAACTATGACTCCTATATTAAAACTACTGATTAATTATTATAAAAGTCATTTGAGATTCTGTGTAAAAACATGCTGAAGATCGCAGATTTTTACACAAATTTCAGGTAGCCTAAGAATGGTAAAATCGAGCAAAATATTAACGACACACAAAAACATTACTGTAAAAAAATAAAAAATTAGCTAAAATGCTAAAATTGATTATAAAATTCTGATTTTCTTTGCATAAAAAGGCGACAGAATTTTCACCTTCCGTGGTTTATGTGATACAAGCACAGAGTGTGCTAATGTTAATGTTTGCATATTTTGTGGCAGTATGGACAGTAAATATGTTATGAGCAAACATTTGGCTATAATGAAGACAACTTTGCACAATAATGTGAAACACATTACTAATGACTGAAGTGTCACTCTTCAGGAGTTAATAATGAACTGGAACAGTATTGTAAAGTAAAACACGTGGTAACTCATTACTAATGACTGAAGTGTAACTGTTATTCCTCAGGAGTAAATGATGATGTGGAACATTATTATAAAGTGAAACGCATGGTAACTCCTTACTAATGTCTAAAGTGTTATAAAGTGTTATGAAGCATGATTTATTTGTTCCTGCTGAGTGTCACGGTTCGTCCCAATCTCACACGCACTACCACCCCGCACCACCAGAGGTCACCGTCACCCGAGTACTGACACTTCCTGGTCACATGTGCACACACTTCCTGGTCACATGCACACAGTCCCCTTCATCAGCACTAGTATAAATACACACCCCAAACACATCATGTCGCAAAGTATTGTCGTGGTTATGTCCTTCAATTCCGAGCGTTTTCCCGATTGTCTTTCTGGTTCTGACCCTCTTCCGTCCCTCGACTACTGCTACCTGGCTTACCCCATATCGTACCTCCGCTCGCTGATTGGACTACCTGGCTACCGAACCCTTGCATGTACCTTGACTCTGCCTTTGGATAACCCTTGTGTAAATAAAGTGTTGCATTTGGATCCTGGTTGTGGTGTTCTTGTCTCGCCTGACAACTACAAAGTAGAGTTTATTCTGCTGTAAGTGTATGTATCCTGTTAAAATGCATTGAAAAGAATGTCTCTTGCTTTCAAGTGTAGGTCTTTCAGGCGCAAAAGGCACATTATTGTGCAGTCATGTTTGAAGTGTCGAACAAGGTAATGTTGATATGCTATCCTTTTATATAAAATATAGTGGTTGTTTGCTGTAAAGTATTCTTTATGCTGTACTATTGTTGTATTTTAAATAAACTATGTGAACAAGTAAGACTATTATCAATTTCATGTAAATGTATTTTTTAGTAAATTTCTAAAACTGCTAAAATAATGCAATCATATTACTTATAAAATATATTTTAATTTCACTATAAATATATCTGAATCATGAATTAAAATACATAAACCATTATGTATTTAAAGTCTATCTAAGTATACTTAAAATAGTTCCATTTTATTATGGTTAAGTACACCAAAATTTGGCTTTATTACTATTTTAGTACAATTGGTATATTAAGCACAAAAATAGTTGCTCCATTTGAGCACACTTCAAATGTATTAATTATTAGTGTGGCTGCAAGTAGACTAAAGTGTGCTATAGCATAATCAAGTTTAGTGTACTTTAGTGAACGTTTTTTCACTGGGGCTAACTAGACATGAATTCTATCATTTGGGACAGAACCTAAGTTCTTTAACATAAGAGGGTATCAGGTTTGGTAGAGCAGCTACAATTCTGGAATAGAAAAGTCAGTGACGGTCTAACTTTGTAGAAAATTAACACAATATGACGATGTAGAAATCAAATCAGACAAACAGAGTAAATATAGATAATTCACATATTTCGCATTTTAATTAGTAGCTGACTAACAATCACATGCCATGTGCCTTTACAGCAACCTACTTGTTGATTATTTGCAAGTGTTACTTGAAATTGCAATAGTTAAGGCACTTTAATGAAGATGCATAGTGTAATGTTGATACAGTGTGTTGTAGATGTAAATTAAATGTAAATTAACTGCAGGAAATAGGGAGAGGATTCTGGACGGGTGTTTTGCAATAAAGACAGATGGGTTCATGAAATCGCTGTGTTGTTGTTGGATATGGGGAGAGTGGCCAAGTGTAGCCAGTAAACATATTTTGGAGGGGAATCAGAGTGTGACTGGCCCTTGCAAGCTGGTTTGTTTTGACAGGCTGTGGTTTAATACTTAGACCTTCCAGATTGTGTTTTATGCATGTGTGTGTGAGTGTGTGTGTTTTAGAGGGGTTGGGAAAGCAACACTGGAATGGGGCCCCTTGATGTGAACTGAAAAGTACTCATACACATTCTGGAGGCTATATACTAACTAAATTAAAATACATGTAAGTAGATTCAAAACTTGGGTTTATAGATATAAGGATTATTTTTCAGCATTTAATAAGTATCCATCAAACCCAAAAGCAGAACAGCTGTCAATGAGAGCATACCAACAACCGTGACTTGGGCATCCACAGAATCGTCTGTTTCCTTTTACTCATTTCAACACTGTGGGCAAAAGGATGAATAGTGCTTCATTGTAAAACCCACCAACAAGTAAACACACAGACACACACAGCTGTCTCTCATCCTGTCACAGGTCTCTGGCACAGAGGAGCAGCATGTATCAGCTTCACACAGATCAGAGTGTTTCTCCCTCTGGTCGTCCACTGAGGCCCGGTGCAAAAGCACAAAGTTATTCATAGAATTATAGCATTAATATTATATTACAGTTGTGTAATACCGTGGGGCTGCAGTGCATTGGCCCTTGCTGAAATGAACACTCAGTCATTGTAGTCCAGAGGGGAGCATTCCTGTAGAGCATTCGGATTAGTTGTCTAGTATGTGAAGTTACACAATGGCCAAAGCTTTGGCTAGCATTTATGATCAAATATTTAGCTACCAAGGCCAGAGTCCACATTAATCAATAAAATATTCCGTAATGCAATATCCTAGTGGGGAGCAGTTATGGTTGACATCGACAATAGCATAAACTAATCAAGCTGCCATTTTATAAGTATTATTTGTAACTTTACTGCATATAGAAACGTGTAGCAAATGTACTGTTGTATTTTATGTATTAGGCATGCATTACAATCAAAATAGTAGGCTGTAAAAGTGGATCAGAGCAAAGTAATAACTCATCTATTTGCAATTCATTTTGGATGAATTTCAAGGCTTTAGTATACATTTCAGGGCAGAATTACATGTTTCTTTATTCAACTTTCCATTTCGCAAGTTTTCTTGGCTCTTGTTCAAAGAAATGTTAGCATTTGCTAGTCTGAAATTATATACTGAAAACTCAGTAGCAGAGAGCAGAAAGAAAAAAGTAGAGAGAGTGTGCAGCTTTGATTAAGGGCCTAATATTATTTAAGTGACTGGCAATCATCAGTGGATCCCATATTGGAATCATACAAGAGTTTGTGCTTGTGTTTGTGTGTGTGTGTGTGTGTGTGTGTGTCTCTGTGTGTGTGTTGTAGTACTAGTAGTGGTTTTCCATGAGTGACAAGTAGAGCTAAAGACAGTGCCACCCTGTTACATAAGCAATTTTGCTTAAAGTAGGAATGACACTAAGCAGGCTCAGGATGCTCATGACATTCCACCTGGTAATGGCCTATGAGAGATACAATAGTGTATGGGTACGTGAGAAATTGAATACAATTTTGATTGGAGAAAGTAAACTTTTTTAAAGTTAAAAAAATTATGAAATAAGTTTGCTTAAGAAGGTATAATTAGACTTGCATGAGACTACATGAGAGTAGAAAAGATGCATTCCTGATCATTATAAACGATTATCAGAAATAAACATTTCTATTAGCATTTCATTGATTCTAAAAAGTCCGATCCAGGGTGTATACCTGCCTTGCCCCCAGTGTTTCCCGGGATAGGCTCCGGATCTTCCAGAGCTTTATCCTGGACCGTGACCAGGATAAAGCGTTTACTGAAGATGTATGAACGAATGAATTAATTCATTCTTAATCTATTAATTTATGGAGAAATTTTCTTCCCATATTAAATCTTGTGTATAAAACCTGCTGTTCAATAAGTAGATTTTGACAGCCCACAATAAATAAATAAATAAATAAATAAAGAAATGAAATGAAATAAAAATTAAAAAACAGAACATATTCATAAACCAAAATTAAAATTAAAATTGAAAATTACATTATAATACCATTAAAACTACACTACTCAAACTAGAACATGTACCTCCACTTTTTGCGTTTTTTACTTTTTATCATATTTGGAATGTGGGCAAAAACCTCTATCTACCCCACAGCAGTTAACATCTAAATGACCAATGAAAATCTGAAAAATCCGATTTATTTCAGAAAGTGTTTTTTCGTGTTCCTGAAAAATTGGAATTTTGGAGATACATGTTTTTCATTGGACAGCGACGATATGCATTATATAGTTATATAACATATGTCTTTAATTAACTACATGAGAAGTAATATAGAAATATATCTACATTATGGACAAAAACCTACTTACAACTATAACTATAACTACAACTATAACTTATAACCTTGAAGCGTCATACCCAGGGCCATAAAAAAGTTCTGACAGTTCCACTTGAAGCCAGTCTGCTTTCTCGCCATAAGTTTTCTGGTGACAACACAAGGGGCTTGACCTTCGCCTTGGGTTTTCCTCCCTCTCTGCTTCTTGATTTCAGTCCAACATGGAGCTCTTCTGCGGTCAAGTTACAGAGAGCCTAGGTGAAGGAGAAGCATTTATCGTTATCATGTATTACCACTTAAATCAAAATTTCATCCAGATGGTTCCTATTACTGGTGAACTGTTGGCCATGCTGTTGTTCATGATATTGTATTTCTCCTAACCTTGTCAGCCATGCACTTAGTCATGAAGGGTAAGGGAACAGAATTAATGCCATGAGATCACACACACACACACACACACACACACACACATACACACACACACACACACACACACCCCAAGCAGCACTAACAGCTCTGTTTAATAAAATCTGTGTCAGTCTGATGCTGGTCTGTATGCTAATTATTGAAAAGAGGAATTAAATCAATAGTCTCCACAAATACAACAAGATGGCGACTCTGAGCTGTTCTTCTTCTTGAATTCGGAAATGATTTGTTTCTATGTTATATATTATTTGTTGAATTGCTCACAAGATGTGTAATATTACTGAAATGGAAAGACACTCGTCCACCAACATTTGCTCACTGAGTTAAAAATGTGCTCCACTTTCTCAAATTAAAGAAAATTAAAATATTCCTGGAGACGCTTTACTAAAACCTTTATAGATTTTGGAACCCTTTTCAGGAGTATAGAAATGAGTGTGATAAATTCCCTGCTGCTCTTTATTTGATTTATTTATACTTACTGTCTGCAATTTGGAGAATCTTTCTGCCTTCCATTCTCTTATTCTTTCTTTCTTTTTTGGGGTCTTTTTTAATATTTAATGACAAATTGTGAATCTGTACAGTAATGTTTATTCATGATTTTTTTAAATTAAATATATATTTATCCAAAAAAAAAGAAAAAAGGAGAATCTTTCTGCCTGTCTTCTTGCCTTCCATTCTCTTCTTCTTCTTTTTTTTCCTTCTTTGGTATTTTATTCTTTTTTTAATATATATTTATATGTATATAATGGCTAATTATGAATATGTACAATAATGTTTATACATGAAATAACCAAAATAAAAAAAGGAGAATCTTTCTGCCTCCCATTCTCTGTCTCTTTTTTGGGTCTTTTTTTTCTTCCTTTTTCTTTTCTTTTAATATTTAATGAAAAATTGCGAATCTGTACAGTAATGTTTATTCATGAAATAACCAAATAAACTATTTGGAGAATCTTTCTGCCTATCTTCTTGTCGCCCCCCCCGCCTTTTTTTTTTTTTTTTAGGTCATTTTGCTTGCTTGTTTTTATTTATTTATTTAATTAATTAATTAATTTATGTAAAATTGTGAATCTGTACAGTAATGTATACCATTTTTTTTACACAATTATTAATTAATATGTGCCAACATAAATGAAAAATCACAAATAATTACCTGACCTTTTATTATGGTTTACATTATTATTATGCAAAAAAAAAAAAAAAAGCATAATCGAAGATACAGTCATGGTGGACAGAATTATGGGATTGCCTTCTCCGAGAGGGACACGCCCTCAAATTGGTCCAAAAGGTAAAAAAGGGAACCTTAAAGAAGACGGCTGTCCTTATGCTGCCTTCTGAAAGCACAAACACTGCCTACTTAGGGAGCCTCCTCCTGAATGAAGATATTTTAAATCACATATTTATTGGCAACATTTATTATCTCCTCCAACGCCATGATTATTTCTTCACTAATCTTATAAAGCCACCCTTTAAAGCAAGGCAAGCTGGGTAAAAAAGAAAAAGAAAAAAAGGGGGCGGGTCCTCTGCGTTTCCTCTCCATGTCCAATGTAAGGTTATAGCGAATATCATAATCCCTCCTCAGAGGACCCTTCTTTTACACAAGATGATGACTAAATTTCTAGTGTCTTATCACACACTACCAGACTGGAGCTAGTACAAGGGGATTGTGGGAAAGGAGAAGGGGGGGAGCATGAAAAGTGAGATGATCAGATTAGGCAGCTATTGGATTTTGGTGGCAATCGGAGCGGAGCAGGAGGCGTCGTTTAAAGCGGCCACACGGTCGCAAGGCCTTAGCGGGATTGCTTTTCACTCCTTTCTTTCTTTTTAACTTTGGCCTCTTCTTCTGGAGCGATGGAGCTCTTATAGAGCGGAGAGATTGAAGAGCCGAGGCGAGGAGGAAAGCAAATTTAGCGCTTCAGTGAGCGATCCAACTGCTGTGTCCGAGTTCTGAATGGTTAAGGTTAGGCTGAAGGGGCGTGTCCTGATTTGACAGGCGTCCCTGGCTTCGCAAGGGCGGAGCTTAAGTTAAATTAGATCAGCCGATGACATGATATGAGCCAGTTTAGTAGAAAATGTGGCTATTCATTTTAATTATGCGATGACATAGTTTAGCGAGTGAAACTTGGCTACTAGTTTTGAATTAATCAATAAAATTGTAAAAATATATTTAAAAAATTGTACGACATCATCACTAGCCTTTCGTTTCACTTCTTCGGCTTCACATAGTGCCAAGCATTAAAAAGAGTGGTTTTATTCACACAATATAATAGTTTAGCATTATTAACTGAGCTAGTCAGTTACCTCAACGCAGTACTGCGTTAATGTTACCTCTCTCTCCAGCAGCTATCTGAGAATAAGTAGCTAGCCAACATTACTTTGTGTATTTTAAAATCAGTAGCCTAAGTAGGTAAACTGTTTTAATTTGATCATTTATCATTACAACCAGTAGCCAGAATCCGTCTAACAATAAATGAACTGTTTTATTGTGTAGTTAAAACCAGTAGCTATGTTCACTCACCAGTTATAGCTAACATTTGGTAAACTATTTTATTTTAGCATTAAAAACCAAGTTGCCAGGTTGCTTAGCAAGCTAGCTACCGTTAGGCCGAGAAAACGAGTCATTTTTCACACTTAGGCCACAAAAAATAGATGTCTGTGTGAAAGACGGTGCTTTTTCCCCCCCATTCGGAGCATCAGAGGGAGTTAGCATTGACTAGCCTTGTGTTTTTCATCCTTCTTGGGGGAATCGCACATAGATTTTCTTTTTGCTACACCGTGTGTTGTAGATAAGCTAATGTAGCGCTCCGGCCCTGATGAATAAGCCGCTCTCGTGTGGAGGACTCTCTCAGGCCTGCTGGACGTATCGATGATCCATCTGGGAAAGACTGATTGATTTCGGTTACACCAAAGGGTGTGAAAAATCACTCGGTTTGTAGCTCACACTGCGGTGTCCAGTAACCATGAAGTGCACTGGGTAAATATAGGGAAGAGGGCTAAGTGCTCTATTTAGAGCTCTGTAATATTAGCTTGTAACTTAATTTTAATTTGTTAGCATCAAAGACACTTTGGTTATTTTCTGTAAAAAGCAACAGAACCCGTTAAATTATCAACGTCGGTTCCTTCATGAGTTAATCGTATCTCATGTAAACTCCGTAGTTATTATTAACGCCACGAAACAAGCTAACACTTAAACTAGCATTATAGTAAACAGGATAACAGACAAATTAGCATTGTAGTAAAATAAGTTAACAAAACTGGCAAAAACGGGCCAACACAAACTAACGTTAGAATAAACAGGCTAACATAAAATAGCATTAAATTATATTAAAATGGATTAAACAACATAACACAAACTGGCGTTATAGGAAACAGGCTAACACACAAATAACAATTATAGAAAACAGGCTAACACACAAACTAGCATTACAGTATATGGGCTAACACACAAACTAGCATTATACTAAACAGGCATTACTTTAATAATTATCTATCAATGCTGATGCAGTTAATGCATTTTTTTTCGGTCATTAAAAACTAATACAAATTTTGATATTTTCTGAACAAAATTCTGTTATTTTTCAGTAATATCAGTTCTCACAGTGTGTTCTTATTGGCTGAAAGCAGTAGTAGCGATGATGCTAATGCTGAGAGCTGTGTACTAATGGAGTCCCTGACAGGTGCTAGTCGTCAAGAGACAACAACAATTAGCGCTATTTGCTAGGAGCTTCAGTTTTAATAACCATCCCCAGACTTGACTGTATGTATCGACAGTTCTTCTTGTGTCAAAGGTTTCGAACTCCATTTGAGAAATTCTAGGTGTTATTACGCGCCATAGCTCACACACAGCATCGTGTGGATGCTAAACTCCTCGTCCTTTCAGCCATGGAAAAGTCCAGACTTTAGGCACGTCAATAAGATAATGGTGCCGATCAATGGCAAAGATCTGGGCTAGATCTTAATTAAAGAAACAAACCGCTGATACAAACAACATCATCAATGTATCGACACAGCCGGGTCACGCGCTGATTAATGTGCTCCACATTTACATCCCTAGCACATCTTTAGAATGTAGCATGAGGCTCTTTTTTCTGTGCAAGGGGTTATCAAAGGTCTTTTCAAAGATTTTTCGGAGTCCTTGCGACAACGAGGCGGAGCTTAAGTTACAGTTGATCAGCCAATCGTAAAACTTGATCATGTGACATCACGATACATCTTTCTTTTCACTTTTTCAGCTCGACGTAGTACTTTAGCATAAAAAACTTTTTTTAAGGACACAATATAAAAACAACTACCTAAACTCTGCACTACACTAACACACTAGCCAGCTTAAAGGTTAGCTTAGCAAATGTTAACCTACCTATACAGCAGGAGCTATCTGGCTTCTGTTAGCTGTTAACCTAGCTAATGTTAATCTACCTATACAGCAGTAGCTAACCAAGCTTATTTCCAAGCTAGCTAATGTTAGGTATACTTTTGTTAGCCAATGTTAGCCAAGTTTGCTAGCAACATACAATTAGTAAACTGTTGTAAAACCAGGAGCCAGGTTTAGCTAGCTAACGTTAGGTGAAGCCAAGTTCACAAGGAAACTAGCAAACTGTATGTAAACTATTTTGATGTATAATTAAATCCAAATCATAGGTAAATGATTGTGGAGATATCATATGAGTTTATTATTGGTTGATAAAATAAAACTTAAGCTCTGCTCTTGTTGCTCTTTTAGCTGGAACTTTAGCTTCCTACTGTGATATGAAGAGAACGCCATAACTTTGCGGTATTGTAATCTATTCAGTAGCTAGCTATTAGCATCTGAGATTAGCGCTCTAGATAAATCCACACACATGGATAAACCCTGACAAAGGACACAGGGATGCTAAACACATATGACTTCTAGTTATAGTTGCTAACTTTAGCTAGTTACTGACAACATAGAAAGGTAATACAGCACAAGGGCGTTAGCTAGCTTGCTAGTAAACCTGGCTCCTGATTTTACAAAAGTTTACCCAATGTAGTTTGCTAGCGAACTTGGCTTTAGCTATTTTTGCGAACAAGCTTGGTTGGCTACTTAATGCCAGATAGTTACTGCTGTATAGGTAGGTTAACATTTGCTAAACTATCTTTTAAGCTGGATAAACGTTAGTAAAGTTAGCTCTTTAAGTAATTTAACGACTTCCTGCTTGCAGCCATTTCTCAGTGGTAAACCTGATGAACACTCAAAAGTAAAGACCATTATCAATCAAGTCTTGTTATAACGCATTTTGAGGGTTCTAGCTTTTTCTTAAAATGGCCGACGTTCTATTAGGAGCGCTAACTAAGCTGTTCAAATGTATCTCCATCGACTGCTTATAAAAGCACAAAATTATGAAGCTGATTCAACCCGAGTGTACACTAGCATGCTAATCCAGAAAGCCAATCCAAATTTCCGCTGTTTAAAGTCCGAGTTAACGTTGTTACCTTAGTTCCTGCGTTTTTATTTGAAATGTTTTCTTGTGATTTTTATATGATTTTATTAGTTTAAATATGTCAAGCCTCAGACATGCGCTAGCTAGCGTAGCTTTCCATTTGAAGAATTATTGTTCAACCCAGATACCTACACGTTTTTAAGAGTTTCTGTATCTGCGTTTTCAGGACTCTAGCTAGCTTATTAGCTCGTGTTTCCTTGTGATTTTGTATAATATTCCCTTTATTTATTTATTTTTTTTAGCTTGGGCTTGTCAAGCCTCAGACAAATGAACAAGCTAACCGGAGTCGTGAAAAACCAGAGGCTAGCTCTCGAAGCGCTCCCCGTCTCGGGCGTGAACGGTAAAACAATAATTATCAAAGGGAAGCTGAATTGATGGAGGCCATTAAACGCAACAAAAACTCTCCAGAGGCCTTGCTACACAAACAGCTAAAGTCAATAGTATGATTCCCCTGGTGGCAGCCAACACAGGCCGAGTTTAGAGAGACATCAATCTGAGACGTCAGTTTCCAGCTAATGAAGCTTCACCCAATCGATATTCAAGACCCGTTTTCTTTAAAAAGCTAATAATGTTGGTATTTTTTTCCTCATACTTTTGTGTCTCAAGGTTCACTCTGCTTTCTTTAAAAAAAAAGAAGCTAATATCAGAATAATATAAAATATAATATATTATATTATAATATAATGTAATTATATAAAAACATATAATATAAAAAGCTAATAATATCAGAATAATATCAGATAAATAATATATATATATATATATATACACACTCACCGAGAACTTTATTAGGAATACTATACTAATACTGGGTAGAGCCTCCCTTTGTAGCCCATCCTCCTCTACGCGTTGTGCATTCTGAGATGCTTTTCTGCTCACCACAATTGTACAGAGTGGTTATCTGAGTTAGCGTAGCCT
>JAOUQW010000032.1:3750408-3764584 GCA_028565825.1 Olivaichthys viedmensis
TGTGTGTTTGTGTGTGTGAGAGAGTGTGTGTGTGTGTGTGTGAGTGTATGTGAGAGAGTGTGTGTGTGTGTGTGTGTGAGAGTGTGTGTGTGAGAGAGTGTGTGTGTGTGTGTGTGTGTGTGTGTGTGTGTGTGTGTGTGTGTGTGTGTGCGTGCGTGTGTGATGACCTGCAAGGGATTGGTGTTCCATCCAGGGAGTGCTCCTGGATAGGCTCCGTGATCTGAACTGGATAAGCAGTTACGGACATTAATGAATGAATAAATGTATATATATTTATAACCCTTTGAAGTCGCATGTGCATGGTAATTCCAATATAAATCCTGGAACATGTGATGTAAAAGCAGCCAGAGGCTGTTGGATGCAGATGCATAGTCTATTATTTTTGGTCGTCCAAAAAGCATAGCAGGGTTAACAGAGGCAAATCCATTCTCAGGCAAGGGTCAAAACCAGAATAAAATGATTACTATAATTAAACTAGGAGAACTAAGGAACAAGGTGAGGCAAGGGACAAATTTGATTTGGTTAGACAGCTAAGAACATGCAAGACTTTGCAAACACTAGAAACAAAGGAGCATATATAAACACATTAATCTGATGACGTGAAATTTTTTTACAAATTTGAAAGAGAGAGGATGGTGTGATCGGATTTTGTAAAATTTCATACAAATGAAGTCTTAAGAAAATGTGTGAACGCTAACGCTGTCCCAAACCCTGACCTTAACCCTATGAAGTCGCAGTTATTGCTGGCATTAACAAGATGCATATTCTAATTTTATATTAATTATTTAATGCCCATACAAACAAGCCGAGAAAGTGCAGATTCTAAACGTTCGATTGATTTCACATTTGTGTTTGTAAGTAGGAGAAGAGTTATTTTTATTAAGATTTGAATGCGATGTAAAGATATTGATGCACCTACAGTCTTGTTTTGCCAAAAGAATAAACATTTTTGTGTTTTTTTGTTGTTGTTATTTTTTGACATCATAACAAACAAACAAACAAAAAATCCAAGTTCAACAGGTGTTTGTATCACACCAAAATGCTGTTTCATCAGCATTTGGGACTGAGTCCTAAACCGCATAGTACCAATCTAAATAGTGCGCCACTATAGGCACTGATACTAATACAAACCCTGTATTCCTCTGTCCTGCTTTCTCTTTCTCTCTCTGACACACACAGGAGTAAAATAAAAATGACATTTCTGAAACATGATTCAGCTGTGACAGTGCAGAGTGAAGGACTGCTTGGAGCAAAAGGATCCCTTCCCTCGGCTTTAACTAAAAAAGGATCCCTTCCCTCGGTTTTGGATACAATATTTAAAAATCATCTTTTCTCTCTGTCTTTGTCTGAACACTTTCTAAGTATTTCTTCTTCTACCTGTTTCCTTTAATATAAATTTTACTGAGAGATAACTCTGTCAGGTTTGACAGAGAACATGCCCTTTTAATGTTATAGTGCATATATTTATTCCAGGAGCTGATATTTTAACACAGTTATCTGCACAAATTCCACATTCTTAAAGGTTATTGGGCCCGCTGGTTCCAAGGTTTTTGTTTAATAAGGGGCTCAATCCAGGGTGGATGTTCTCTGAGAAAAATAAGTCACATCCCCCATCTACAGTGCTTCCCTGTGATATGTTACAGACCACATGCAACAATGCTTCTCTCTCTTCCATGTACATATACGCCCACAGAGAAGAGCAAAGGCAACTTAGAAGGGATGTGGAGGTAACCTTCTGCATGGACAAGATCCTTAGTCTACAATTATAAACCTCTAGAGAACATGAGTCATGCAGTAGTTAAAGGTCTTCTTTACACACAGCACCTGTTCTGCTATGGCGCCATGGGATCATAAAATTATCCATACAGTATATAGCATCTAAAAGCAGAGGACTATCTGCTTGCCTTTTGCTTTACTCTTCTAAGCAAGCTTATTAATGTCCATGGGCTTAAAACAATATTATTTTACTGAGAGATCAAACAAAATGGGAAAGCAGTGGGTCCAGATACATATAAAAAACCATAGTCCTTCCTCTGAAACAACAGAACATGCTGTCCTAGATACATGCAGTGTTTGTGTTGGTGTCTGAGCACAGTGCAGATCTGATTTTTATTTGCTTCTCTTTGTTTAATACCCCCAAGTACTGTAATGCACTAACAGGGAGTGGAAGGCAAAATGAAATCATTTTAGATTGCTTATTTCATGAAAGAAAAGGATAACAGTGCATCTTTGTTCAACTCTTTGGGGCTTTGACATTAGAGATTTAAAAAAGAACTGCAAGAAGAAAGAAATCAAGGTTAAACAGAACTAGAAATGAGAACAGAAGAGTCGGCGTACGTCCAAGGGTTTTAAGGAGGAGCTGGAAGATGGAGATCACAGTGGAAAGCAGCAGATATGAAATAGAGCAAGAGGTGAGTGACAAATGACCAGGAATGGGTTCAAAGAAAAGTGATAGAGCGAGGTGTGAGGAGATGGGCTGTGATATTCAAAGAGAGTATGAGGGTGATGAAAGCTCTGAATGTAACGGGGCGCTACAGTACCAGCCTGAAAGCTTCCCCATAAGCTCCTCAGCTGCAGCAGGACCTGCTCTGCCCTGCCAACTTCCTCCACTGAGATGACACAGCACAATCAGAGCTCCAGAGAGAGAGAGAGAGAGAGAGAGAGAGAGAGAGAGAGAGAGAGAGAGAGAGAGAGAGAGAGAGAGAGAGAGAGAGAAAACAGCATCTCAACACAATGGCATGTTTTATTAGCATTACACAATACCACACAGGGTGTGCGTTACAGCACACTACCTAGTTCAGGCCTCCGAGGCTTGCTTAAGGTCAGCTAAATTTTCAATGCAATTGATAGGTGTTTCTAAACAATGTGAACGTCCCCAAAGCAAATTTCCCAAGAGCATATGTTGTTCACAGAAAAAAACAATGGTTTTGGAAACAATTGGAGGTCTTGCAAAATAAAAGATTTTACCCAGGCAGGCTGAATTTAATGATTTTCATTGTCATCTATCATGTTTCCACTGTATAGCCAACACAAGGGCACATTGCCATACCACAGTGCTGTTGACAGAGTCAAACTTTCAGCATGTTGTTTCAGTGTGAAACATACCTTCTTCATTATATAGATTTTGGTGATGGGGATCTTTGCTCAGACCTAATATGCCACTCATATTCAAAAGGGTAATTAATAGTACACATTAAATGTATCACCAATATGCATTTTATATGCAAAATTTTACATTTTTTACATTTGTTTAATTGTCATATCTGTCTCTTAAACTGGTCTAAATGCTCACTTTACATTTCACTTGCACTGTCATGCTTGAAATCCAACATATGATATGAAACTCAAGCAGACAAGAAGTCTAGTGTTTATATTTGTTCAACAGCGGAGCTGGAAATCAGCATTGTTATAAATACTTGAAATGCTAAACGTTTGGACAAGCTCTTAGCGGTGTATAATATTTTACAAGAAGTTTTTGGTCCAGTTACTTCAGTGAATGATATGATTTTTGTCATGCATATGTAAGGTCTGCTCAGTCCATTTCAAAAGGCTGCAGAGAAAGTAATAAAGATGTGCTTTCAGAAACTATGACTAAATATAGCTGCACTCTTTAAAATTCAGGTTTCATAATTAAAAAAAATGTTTATTACAATGAAGGTAAATAAGGACAGAATGAAATATGACCTTCTAACATCCATTTACTCTAATCGAGTAAAAATAGGTGGCCCAATAACAGATATACTGCTCACTCCCCTGTGCATATTTATGCAGTTTCTTTGAAACACTAGACTGTCCACTGTGTCGAAAGAGGAGCAGTCACATTGGCTCCTTAAAAGTGGAGGAAAACTACACCAGATTGTTAGGAAGAGGGAAAGAATGAACTGGTGAAAATAAAATATGGCCCTGGGACAAAGGGAGCTGGGCTTGTTCATGTGTGTTACAGATGATTTTATTACTGTGACTAAGGGCCAAGGTCTGTAGAGATCAGGGGGGCCAGGCTCCATCTTTGGTTCCAGGGCCGAGATTTCTCCCTGGGCATTTGGGACAATGATGGCCCAGTTCCCATAGCTGTTAGCGGTGACAAATAATATAAATAGTACAGTAAAAAATATCACATTGAATACAAAATGTGATTACCAGCTCGAAGCAGGAATCCATCATGGAGAAGATATACTTGTAGAGAGCAGCCAAATCAGAGGCCACAGAGAGGACAAGGATCTGTTTGTGCACCTGAAATATCTCCAAGGTGAGTATCATGAAAAGGTCAGATATTTCAACAGTCAAGTTTATATTACTTATATTAGGAATTAAACAGACACACAGAGGATTTTGAAATACGCAATAAACTCTATGTACAGATGAATTGCATTATGATTTAATTTCAAACTGTTCAGCTCATGCAGAGCTGTAGCAACATTAGGTTAAGTGCCTTGCTCCAAGATTCTATGTCAAAATGTTATCTGCTAGGAGGCTATGAGCTTTCTATCAGCTTTTTAGTTCATGGCTCATTGCCAGTCTGCCGCCATAATGATTCAAATGTCTGAAACAGTATCAAAGCAAACTAAGTTCCGTGACATTACTTCACTTACAATTACAAAGACATGAACTCACTCTTGAATGATCTTATTAAATGTTTCAGGCTGGATGCAAATCAGCACCCATAATAATCAATATGTATCTTTTACCAGTTCTTCCACACGTGAAAACTTTTTATCCAAATTCAAGACGATATTATGTTACAACATGTCTATGTCCAGACATAGTGCTGCTTAAACAGCTTATACAATGTGGGATAAAGGTCTGTGGGAATGTTTTTTCCAACATCTTTCATGTCATTACCACTTGCCCCTTCACACACGTGGAATTCAAAGTAGGACAATGTAAGGAGGTTGTTGTCTCGGATTGGGGTCTGCTGTGCAAATCAGTTCCGCTTGCACGTCAATTCCATACCACGTGCTGTTTGAAATTTATCTCATCTTCGACACCTAATTCATACCTTTTCCATTTGCGGTACCTTCAGCTCAGGACATCCATCTCAGTTCTTAACCAGTGGGTTCTTCTAATGCATGTGGTGGAGTCTAAAGAGGCTGCAGTGTTTCTAACCATTACAGTATATCTAAAATGTCCCAGAGTGCATGTGGATTTGATGCATGGAGCATCAAGAAGACTTTTCTCTCTGGACCATATCTTCACCACATGGCAGAGAATGCCAAAGAAAACCATAGAAAAACAAATATTATTTGTTCCCAGTGGTGTATTATCATTGAAAACAGAGGCTCAGTGCATGACTATGAAAACAGTGAACAATGGTTTCCACATATTTGCTTTGAAGCTTTGCTTTCAGCAAGCATTGAAAGTCATTTGATTTAACTGGAAGAAGCACCTGGTTGGATTCTTCACCAAAGGGTTTTATTATGCCATTAAGAAGTACTAAAGTTACATTTACAGAAGGTAGAACAGTAAGACAGCAGATGACAGGTGCCAAAGGGAACAAAAATGGAAATGTCAAAAATAAAACGCTAATGAGAGTGACTAATAATGTTGGGAAACATCTCTTTTTACCCAAATAAGGTAAAATTAACTCACTGTCATCAAAAGACCAGAGTTCTTCTTTATTTTGCCAGCCAGTCAAGGCTGTTAGACATGGCAGTATAACATAATCTCTCAGACAGAACACAACAATACAGAGCTCCAGCTCTAATTATGGTGCTATGGACATTCATAAAGCATTCTGCCTTGGTAGGTAAACTATAGTCCATGATCCAGGCAGTAGGGGGAAGAACACATAGATAGGCCTTGTCAAAAAGTAATGAAGTACTTCAATGCACCTTTTATGCAAGTGCTCATAGTGAGGATCCCAATGCTACTGATGATAACTCAGTGTCATTAACCAGCCTTGCTCCAAAACAGATGCCCTTCACTGAAATTAAAGAATGCTCCCTGATGACTTTGTTTCCCAATGTCAATAATGAACCATGTATCTCTCTGTGATCCCCACGGGAACATTTGGAGAAAGGCATATGTTTTTCTGTACAGAACGTGCCAATAAAATTGCCTAATTGAATCTATCCCAGTCCCCAGAAGAAAAAGTACACTCCTTCAAAGTGCCATTCAATATGACTACCCATCTATCTCGATGCCCACCCCCTTTCTTCTTCCAACAGCTGACCCCCCTCATATTCTGAGTTCAGATGCCAGACTCACCATGTAGTGATCCTATCTATTATTCATGCTCTTTAGCAGGCCCAGAATATTTCACCACCTCCCAGGTTTTAAGAAACTTGGGGACACTGACATCATGGCATGTGCTGAAAGCACTGCAGACAACTCTCTGACACACCAGTTAAGGCACACACATACTTCAGATATTTCATAAGCAATTAATATCTATAAAAGCATGTAATGTATGTTTCTCACACTTATGAGATGCTGTCTTTTGTCCACACTGAAAACATATAACGAGGTCGGCATGTATGATGTACTTTGAGAAACTTTAGGTTAACTATTTTGCTCAAACAAAAACAAAATGATTATAATGCTGCAGCTGTTTTCAGTTATCACTCAGTTAAACATATGCACAGATGCCACCAATGATTTTCCTCATAGCAACTTTTTGGGGCTACATTTTAGTCTTGTAGTGCTAATTACTTTTATTGCTTAGCAAATTACTGTGGCATTTTCATTCCCTCAAACTCTCTTTCTGACCGATACATACACATACTGTCTCTCTTCCCCTCTCTAACTTGTGCAATGAGGTGTAAGGGATGTGGGGGATAGACTGGAATAATATTTGACATAATTAGCAGGGGAGAGTAAACAGAGCTGCACCTGGCTCTTCCTGCACAGCAGCGCGGAGCACCATGCTGCCAAAGAGAGCTAGGACACACTCAACTGAGTCTCAGGAAAAGGACCAAAGTCCTCATTCTGGAGTGTTTTGAAGGAAGAGAGAGGCCATGTGGAGGGTTCAGATAATAAGCTGAGCTATGATGTGTTCATCCAGAAGACCAGAGCATGCTTTACAGTTTGGTAGACTAAAACTATCACTATAGCAATTTCTCCGGGAGCTGTCCTTAAATCTGTACCCTTCTATTCAAATGAATGCTAACACACTGATTTTTATTTGTGTGTACCGTTGCAAAGAAATAATTCACTCTTATTGTTGTGAATATTGTTGTGCTGTACCTATTACTTTATTAGTGTATGTTTAAGCTCAGACCTATACAAACTATATGAAAACCCTAAATCTGACTTTATGCCAAGAAGGATAATATTCATATACTGTATATCCATTTTTGACTTTTGGGTGATTTAAATTCCTTTTGAGATATTTTGAACAAAACTTTGACAGTAATCATTAAAGTTCCTAATACTGTCAGTCAGCAAAAGCAGAAGTAATAAGCAGGAATATTATATGTAATTAAGCCCAGATGGACTGGAAAGGTAAAAATAGATGGGGAAGACATGTGATGATTCCCTCTGTCTTGAAAGGTAATGGCAAGCTGACAAGTGTTGCAACATAAGGACTGCCACAGAAAGTAAAAGGCATAAACATCATGCATACAATGTACAGTAGTCTATGAGTAATTGTATAGTGACAAAATTTCTCTACTCCAGCACATTGGATTTGGAAAACAATTACTATGTAGTTAAATTACAGAATGTCAGCTCTAATTTCTATATTGGGTAAATACTGTCTTTTTATACACAGTGTCCTCATTTAAGGGAAACCTAAGTACAGTCAGGTTTCCCTAAAATCCAACCTTGCACAATTAGATGCTGTTTCTTGGCTGGCTGTGTATTGTTGCATTATTAGTGCACAAGAGAGCTAGCAAAAACTCTAGAGCTGTTTCAATATCTGGCAAATGTTTTCATCTGCAGTTTGTGGCTGTGGTTTCTCAACATAACAGCCAAAGAGTTGTCAGGTCCAAGTCATCATGAGGTTGATTAGTCATAATAAATCAGTGAGTCATAGGAAATCACTGAATGTATACAAATCCATTGTTTGGTACATTGTAAGAAGTCACCGATGAGCTTGCCAATAGCAAACAGGCTGGCAGACCATGGAAGAGTCATGAAGAAAAACCATCTCTTTAGATCTAGAGCACTGTACAGAATGTAGGCATTTGTGTGTCAAATACACATGAAGAGAAGAATGCCTCAGAATGACCTCAGAGAATTGACCACAAAATGCAAACCACTGGTAAGCCTCAAGCCCAAAAAGGCCAGGTTACAATTTGCTAAGTAGTTCATATGGCATGAGGTCTTATGGACAGATTAAATGAAGATTAACTTGTACCAGAGTGATGGAATGAAGAAAATGTGTAGAAACAAAGGGAGTGCTCATGATCCACTGCATACCACCTCATCTCTGAAATATGGTTGAACTGGCATTGATGGCATCACTACTGGCATCACAGGCATCTGCCCCATGATTTTGCATTAGTAGTAACTTGAGAAGATACATTGGCTGGCTTCATGTATCTCAGAGGATGCACCCTCTTGAGTTGGTAGCTGTGGGATAGGGGAAACCTAGATAAAAGATTGGCATTGTCAATGACTAAATTGGGAGAAAGATTGTGTAATTAGGGTCTCTTAAAATCAGTGTACTAAAATGTGTGAAATATAGTTCACCTAATGTTGCTGTAAATGCAGTCAAAAGTCCAAAGTGCTGGATAAGAGAGCCAAAACAACAAGAAATGCATCTCTGTTCAATTACTAATGGACTGCTGTGCACTTCAATAAGATTGCATTGCTGCTAAAATTGATAAGAAAAGTATGATGTAGAGTGTCTCTGTGGATGATAATGGGACTACTAAATTAACCCCCTAAATCTGAAAGGTGCTATTTTTCTACCTATTTCTCATTTACTTTAGATCCCCCATTTGGATGGTTTTATGGATTCTCATTCTATTTCATCATCCTCATATATTAATGACAAACCTAGTAAAGAGATTAGAGGCCACATGTGGACCTTTATTACATTTTGAGTGTGTAACTTTACCTTTATTTTCCTTGTAACCCCAGCAGGCTGCTCCCATGGGATATATCTCACTACTTCTTTAAAAGTAAAAACTTAGGGCCTAATGAAGTAATTTCAATTTTCCTTAATATAAAAAACTGCTTTGCTTTTCCAACCTTTTTATTTTCACCAGTCTGAGGCTATTTGAGGCTAACATCTAGATACTCAAACAGTTAAAGCTATAGATTTCCCTCCTGGGCGGCATGTGATCGCTACTACCTGTGGCTTCCAGCAGAGATGTGGTAACTGAGACACTCTGTGCAGAGGCAGGGCCTCATGCCCCAGATGAATAACCTGAGGCTCTCCAGCCTACATGCACTGGCAATAAATACAACAGGACTAACCTGGACCATATGTGGGGTTCGCCTTATCCTCAGCCTTCTGCTTCGAAAAACAAAAGATTCCACTCCGGGCTAAATTCATCAGCTCTCCAACCTATGCACAACCTCCATGTACAGTATATGGGCTATCACCAATGATCAACTTGAGTGGCATTTGTAACTGAGCATGTGGTTTTTGTTGTGTTCACTGATAATAGAATAAAATAGATTAGAATAGAATAATAATAATGCAAGATATGTATAAGAGCAAGGAAAACTTCTGATGCACCTCTGTGGTGCCTGTATGAAGCGTGATGTTTTGAGTACCGCAGAAAAAAGTGTTTCAAAACCACAAAGCCAGTAAAACACAAAATACAAGTGCTCACTTTTATGGAGAGCTTTTCCCCAAATGTTTTCTCATTTATGCAAAAATGTCTGACATGTCTAGGTAACTTTATTGCCATAGCTAATAAATATGGGACAGATTTGATGTATTAAAAGCATATACCCCATATCTCTTTAAATATTTTCCTCAAATCAGTCCAAAGACTTCTGGAATTGTCACAGATGGATGTCCAAAGTGAATTTTGACAAAAGAAACAGCACCTGATATACAGCTGAGACTTGAGAACGCCCCTAAAGTGGAAAGGGGAAGCTTTATCTGTTGATTCTAATTTTCTAAGGTATACTAATGTAGTTGGATGTGCTTTATTTTAGTTCATATTTTATATTTAAAGTACACCGAACTCAAATGTGATTTTTAAATGGTTAACTCCTTAAATAGATGTGTTTGGGTCAAGATTGTTAACAAAGCACAAAAGTCAAAGTTTTCTATTTAAAAGACTTTCTCAGTACTTCCGTACAAAACTAACTCAGCCAGCATTATGTTTGAACTCAGCGATGAGACTAAAGAAGCTCCATGGCTTTGGACCAATTACATCTGAGATTAGAGGATGACATGGTACTCAAAAATGTTTAGCTGCAGAACCTGCGTGCTAAACAAGCTAGCTAACTTAGCTAATCTTAGTAATGAACAAAATAGTTTTGATTGTTATGGTATCTTTTGACAGGTTTCATTACTGTTAAATAAATTACTGAGAATATGACAATGCAATTCGAGACTTGGATACTGAAATCCCAATTGTGTCTACCTGTGACAAATGCGAGATAGTTTACCAGCAGTTACTTAGCCATTTGGGATGGCAGGAGGACATGGGCGCATCCAGATTGCATATTCATGTACGTATATTCATAGTTCCTGGTGCTTTTAATGAGGGTAATGTTTTCTTGGGCATAAAAATGAATTCATTAATTATGTAATAATAATGTACGGTAGTACCTAATGCATAATAATGTCTAAATCTGTCAATTAAATGTCCTCAAGGTTTGTCACTTGTGGTGAACCTATTTACTCCTTTTTACAAAACTCCAGCATTCTTCTGACTGCTAATATCATATATCATGTCAATATCATGACATCCTAATTCTTCTCTCAGATGCAAAAGAAACTAAATAATAGAAAACAATCAGGATAAACCAATTGAGACTTAAACAATTTTTAAGACTATTGTTCAACAATAACATAACTGCAGCATGTAAATAGAGGTCACACTGAAATTGTTAAGATGGTGTTTATAAATTATAAATCAGGTATGCGTGCAAGAGAAACTGCTGCACAACAGATATTTCCCATATTAGACATGAGACATTATATGGTACTTAAACTGAGACCTGAGAAGTTTGGCATCCTTATCAAAGGACCAGCCTGACCACAGACTATATCAAATACCAGCGACAGGTTGTCAGGCACTAACTGCTACTTGAAGAATACTTACCACTTTTGAACAGGTCATATAAGCCTTTACGGTGACGATGCAGGAATATTTAACATCTGAATAATACCTCTGAGAACCTCTATAAATGTCACATATAACTGATGTTTTAGTTTATATAAAGAACACTGCCGTTAGGCATATTAAGAAAAAACTTGTGCTCCTCCTCTGATACCACCATTAGTCATCCTATAAAGATGAAGTTATTAAATAGTGCACCCACCCTTTACATTTTGTTTCAATATCTGTCAACGCATCCAGCCTAATCTAACCATCAAAGGTCATGTGCAAACACACAGACACTCCAAACTCATCTACTGCAGTGCTGTTTTTATCCATTCTCTTGCTTACTATAAATCATCTTTATGACCTTAGGAGACAAATCCAAATATTAAGATTATTTTCAGAATGTTAGTATATGTCACACTAGATCTGTTAATATAAATGTACCTTAATTCTAATGCAACAGAAACTGCAACACAACCCATATTAATAATATGGTATAAATTTGTTCATGCCAGTACTGTGCTAAAGCTGAGACCTGAGAAGCTTGGCATCCTTATCAAAGGAACAGCTTGACCAAAGTGTATATCAAATACCAGCTTCAGGGCATCAGGTCCTAACTGATACTTAAAGCAATGCTTACTAGTCATACTATATAGATGATGTAATAAAGTAGTGCACGCATGACATTTAGTTTCCCCATCTGTTAATGCATTCAGCTTCATCTCACCATCAAAGGTCATGTATAAATGCACACACTCTAAACACACCTCCCTGCATGCTGTTATGGTTTATTCTCTTGCTTACAAGAAATTATCTTTATGGCCTGCCATGGGTTCTCTGTTGTAGGCGATGAATGGAAAAAGGTTAAATCCCTTAATTCCAATGTCATACTGTCTCTGCCTGCTGTATCTAATATAGAATAACCCTATTTACTGTATCCCAACTCCATTAATATAGCCTAACAAATTATCACTGGAAGCATCTCTTAAATACTCTTATAACACTACTGAGTCCAACAAACAGTGTTGAGGCCTAACCTTGGAACTACGTCACTGAGATGATGTGTTTGCGTTGGTCGAAGTTTTGTTTTGACAGCTCTTCCTGGTGGGGAAGGAGCTGTTGTAAACACTAAACAGGCGTCTCTGGCCGCATGAGTTGTGGAGCTCTAAGATGCTCTGGGGTTTGAAGACAAGAGGAGTAAAAGAAAGTGCTGATAATTAAAGACACATGCAATATGTCTGCAGGGTTCTATAGCTGAGCTCCATTTCAATGATATTCAAAAGCATAAGATGAAGGAATTAGAATAGGCCACATAGGAAAACTTGCCTAGACACTAGAGCTATAAAGGACCTGGGTCATATTTATGTGACCTTTCGTGTACTCATACCTTTAGGAAAAACTGATAAACAGAGAGAGCACCATTGAAAATTTCCCAATCCCACTGATGTAAGAGGAGGTGGTAGCTGATGTAATCTGAACAGAAATCCCAGGCCTGGGCCAAAACATTGAGCAAGGTGGAGGGTGAGTATAAATTAATACTTTTATAAATCCTTAGAAACTGAAAAAGCATCATGCTTTAAGATGCCAAAATAATAACAATTATTAAGTATCAAGTGGAATTGGCTGTCAGACTGGTTGGTGCTCGTGTGTGAGATAAAACTTCCTCCACTTACTAAGGCCTGACATGTTGTCAATATGATTTCATTCCAATCAGTATGTACTTAATGTACTTTTTTTGGCAGATATTTATTCCTTCCTTCCTAGATCAGTGTTAATCAATATATGGTTTATATCCTCTTCATCTCTTTCTCTCTTTTCCACCTCTCTATCTCACTTTCATTAAATATTCGGTTTTAGGTAGCATGGAGCCATGTGTACAGTTGAAGGATTAGTCTCTAATTACTGAAATTATTTTATTTATCAACCAGCCTGCTTTCCTTATTTCAGTAGTAATGCTGCCTGGAAATATTGTTTCCAGTGTTACATGCCAAATTCTAGTGGCTGTTACAGGCTCTTTATGCACCTTACACACCACTGTTTATTTTAATGCATCAGTGAACTGTAAAAAAGCCTTTTAGAGTGGATATCAGAGGTTAAGTTTAAAATAGACATGGAGTGATAACACGCCCATCTCCAATATGGCAATAAGAAGTACTAAACACATTGACTGACTCAAACATGAAGTATGCAAGCCAAGTAACACAAACACAGTGGCTGTCATGCATAACACATGGAGTAAAAATACGAGTTCTTACGAGTGTGCACATGAAGCAAACTGTTTATTTTATGAGGCCTACGTGCCACACATGATGATTTGTTTTTTGTGGATGTGTGCATTTGTGTGTGTGTACAATCTAAAAAGGAAGTCAGAAGTAAATAATGACCAGACTTTCTTCAATCAAATATCCTCTCCTTTCAATAACACATTTTTGAAGATGATGTAAGTATTGTTGAGGAAGAGGGGTGACGAAGAACAGAGTGCAGAGGCAATCCAAGAGTAAACCAGGAGCTAAACAGCATATGCTAAACAAAAAACGGATAGAAAGCTGTAACCTCACCAGAGCCATTGATTATCGTGGACGGTGGTGGCACAGAGACACCTGTGGCCCAATCTGTCCATAATGATGGACAAGGATCGCCTCATGTACCTGGATGCCCCTGTGGCACCAGATGGACTTTTTGGATCCACAGTTGTGGCTATGTAGGCATGGTGTGAGTCTACGAAAGAAGAAAGTGAGGTGCTAAAATGTCTTCTGCCTCGCAAACTAGCCCGTGGCTACTCTTCAGGCCCCACCTCAGCAGAGACGCCAGTGGCCGGCCCTGCAACGCTCTCAGGCTTCAGCGTATCAGTCCACATGCAGTCCACATGCATCAGTCCACAGCGTCTTCACTTCCTGCGGAGGATGAAGAGAGTGAACCTCTCCCCTTCCATCCTCACCACCTTCTACACGGGGACAATAGAGAGTGTACTGACCAGCTGTCTCACTGTCTGGTATGGG
>JAOUQW010000032.1:3786645-3807527 GCA_028565825.1 Olivaichthys viedmensis
AAGGCTAGCTAGTAGTGGTCTCAAAGGATGAGTAGCAGTCTCTAAACCACTTCTCAGGAAGGGAAACAAGGCCAAACACTTGTCATGAGCTAAGACATACCACCATTTCACAGTGGAACACTATGAAAAAAGTCCTATCTGATGAATCCAAGTTTGAGATTCATGGCAGTAACAGGAGGGTTCATGTAAGGAGACGAATAGAAGAGAGATTGATACCACAGTGTATCAAAACAACAGTGAAACATGGTGGTGGATTTTCAATGTTGTCCCATACTTTTGGACCCCACTGTGTGTGTAATTATACATATGTGTGTGTGTAATATATATATCACACACACACACACACACACGTCCAAAAGTATGAGAACCATGTTTCAGCTGTTAGGTAATTGTATAAATCTCTAAACAACTGAATCAACTTATAGACATAATAATGTCAATGTCTTTACTTTTTTATTGTTTTACCTGCCTATTATGCAGGCACCTGTCCATTTAATAAATCTACATTTGAACCTTTTCCAAGGTATATGTGCATTCTTTGTCGCTTTTGAGCTTACACTAGGAGTTTAACACTTTCATCAAAAGGGTATAAATATACACAAACTAGACAGGTGAGACCAATTAACCATCATGGCAACAGGGTAACACGAACTGAAAAACAAAGACCATATAAGGAATGTGAGGGACAAAACAGGACAGATGATGTACAGAGTATAATACGTCAACTAGGGCAGAACTGGGACGAGGTAGAACTTTGGACTCTGGAGGTTTTCAGTCCAAGGAAAGACTTGTATCACTATTACCACAGGAAATGTTATATCTGCAGATTACAAACACATCTGGATCTGAAGTTGCTTGTACACAAACTTCGTCTTTAAAACTGGACAAACTGCAGACTACTAAGACAACCTAATCTCACACAAAATTTGCAGTTTCTAACCAGATAGAGCCATGTCATTTTATTTCATACCAATACAGTCATAAGAACTGCTATAGCTGCCTACCTTGCCACTTGCCCTAACCCTAGCATTTCATACAAGCTGGCTTGTGAAAGCTTTTAGGAATTTGCAATCGTGAGACCTATTGTCACGCGCCCGGCTGAGCGCGAGACAATAGCGTGGCGGTTGCCATGACGACGACCGCCACGCGCTCGTTGTTTATGTTGTGTTTCCGTGTCTTTTGTCCCGTGATGTGATTGTCCCCACCTGTATGTTGTTTGTTAATAATTACTAAGTGTATAAATACCTGCCTGTGTCCGTCCAGTATTGTCCTTCATTGTTTGTGTGTGAGCACGCCTGTCGCGACGTGAGTCTCAGTCTGTTTAAACCCCGTTTTGTGTTCAATAAATATGTTGTTTGTTCAGAGCGGCTACGCGATTGTGTCCGCACCCGCACACCTGCAGCACCTCGTGACACCTATAACACAAGTGTCTACGCTGAACGGTAATAAAAAGACATTGAGCAGCATAGACTGATGACAATAATTCAAAAATTGTCAAAGCATAAATAATATGATAAGAGTCAAAGGGATTCCCCTAGATTACCTTAATGTCTGTTGTCCTTTTTCCAGCATGGTCAGGTGTGTGTAGTGTAAGGGTAGACTTTAGTATTATGGTAACAATGGTTGAACCACACATAGCAGACAGCTGGCCACTGAACCATAGAGGATGTCAGCAAAACTGGGGTTCATAGCCTCCAACAGACACCACATTCACCTCCTGAGTCTCTCACTGGGGCCAGACTAAAGGCAATTGGATGCTATAAGGGGAGAGCTCATGTGTTTCAGTTAAAAAGAAATCTGCCAGCAATGTGGTTATGAATAGTTTAGGGTTAGGGTTGGAATTCATTATTCACTTTTCAAGCAAGAATTTGTTCATAGAGTTCATACGAATTGTTTTCTTTGCATGTAAACTAATATTTAATATCTATTATTTTGTAAGGTTAGTTTTAACATGGTTTCCCAATCGCAAATTCATGAGAATTTACACAAGACGATTAGTATGAAAAGTTTACTGGTTGAGGCTAGGGTTTGAGGGCAGGTTTAGTGCTCTTACCTGTTTATGCAACTTGTGAAATGAATTTGTCCATTCCTACTCAGGGAGAGTGTGAGGATCCATTTGCAAGAGATTTATTAAACAAAGACACAATCCAAGAAGGCAAAGGGTCAAAGCGCAGTCAAGAATATTAGCAGTGGTAAATGCTCAGAACTTAAACAATGGAATTGGCAAGACTTTGCAAGACTTTCGAGGTCATGGAAGACCGGGTTTATATATTGAGGGAACAGGAAGTGATTATAAAGCTGTGGGTGAAGTGGTTAATACTCTGGTGAGCGTGACCTTTGGTGGCGGCTCCCAAAGCTGAATCAACTCCCAGGGTGGGTCTGCCCCTGGGCCTGGGAGGCAATAAAAAGATTCAGAGCCACAATGCCGGTCTGGCGAATAATTGTCTGGTCAGGTTGTGACTCTTGGCTGCTATCATATAACCTGGACAGGGCATTGGCTTTGGTGTTCTTTGAACCTGGTCTGTACGTAAAGGTGAACTGGAACTGAGTAAAGAACAGAGTTCTCCAGCCAGTGCCTACATTCTCCCAGTGCTGCTTTGATTTGCCAGCAGTTCATGGTTCCCCACGTTGTAGTTTTGTTCTGCCGGATTGAGTGTCTTCGAGAAGAAAGCACACAGGTGCAATTTTGGAGGGTTTCCTTGCCGTTTGGAGAGTAGGGCCGCTCTCATAAGCATCTACCTCCATGATAAATGATAAAGAAGGGTGTGGATGACTGAGAATTGAGAAGTGATCCTTTGGGGTTTGGAAGGCCTTTTCGGCAGACTCACTCCACTTGAGTCCTTTAGGGTTTCCCTTGAGCACAAATGAATCTGCGGTAGAAATTTGCAAAGCCTAGGAATCTTTTAAGAGCTGGCTCGTTCCAGCAGCACTCTTCCGTTAGCATGCGGAAGGTGAGTGCATAGTCATCAGCAGGCAGCCTTTCTTGTTTCAGTGACAGAATCCGTTCTCCTGCATCTCTCCCTGACACTGGGTGGACAAACACCTCATGAAAGGCGTGTTCAAACTGTCGGAATGTTTACTTAAGCACCGTCTGACTGTAAGAGAGGGCGGTAGCCCACTCTAGCGCTCTTCCCGTGAGCAACAAAAGCACAGAGATTTTATTGATGTCCCTGGAATAAAGTGAGGGAGAGCTAGAGAGCTAGGAGAGAGCATTGCATAATAAAAGCCTTGGATTTTCTAGGAGATCCATCATACTTCTTAGGTAAGGCTATACAGGATCTGTGTGCATGCACTTCTGGGTTTCCCGCTTGTATTGGGTTACTCACGACTTGTTTCAGAGTTTGGTTTGGGGTGGTCATGTTGCTTTTCCAAACATTAATTAATTCTTCCATGGCCGTCGCGATTTGCTGGAACTGTTGGGTGTAAGCGCCCAGCAATTACCCCTGAGAAGCAACGGCTGATCACAAAATCTGAACCTCTGCTGGATCCACATTAGTACACAAAGTCTTCTGTAACATAGCAGAGAGTAGGGAGAGAGGGAGGATCCATTTGCAGGAGATTTATTAAACAAAGACACAATCCAATACTCAGAAATTTTAGAGAGGCAATTCAAAAGAGTAAATCAGGAACGAAGGCAAAGGGTCGAACACAGTCATGAATATTAGTAGTGGTAAACGCTCTGAACTTACTCAATGGAATTGGCAAGACTTCGCAATGAGTTAATGGAAGACTGTGGTTTATATATTGAGGGAACAAGAAGTGATTATGGTGGTTGGGTGAAGTGGTTAGTACTCTGGTGAGCGTGACCTCTGGTGGCAGGGAGGGGTAATTGCCTGTGCCGGTATGACACCTACATATTTTTTGTGAGTTTTTCTGTTTAGTCTTTTTTTTTAAAGAGTAGAATTAGTTCTTGATGACTCAATCTTTTACATACTGTATATTATATAACACAATTATCACATTATAGTAATGTACTACATATAAAATTAGTTCACAAGTTCTATACACTCTATGTATTGCATGATTGGTTTATACAACAGGTTTTGGAAAATTTACAAGGCTGTTCCTCCCTTTCTTACCTGCTGACCCAGCTATAAAGAACATAAACACTGTCTGAGCAGAAGGTCTCTCTGTTTTATGCTAACCCTCTCTAGCTCTTTCACCATCTAACCTTACCACATAAAATGCTACAGTACCTTAGCCAGCTAAACCACACCAGGAGAGAGAGGCAGTACGCTTTTATAGACTACCAGTGTCCAGTGTAAGACCTCGTACCCTTTAAAGAAGAACTTTTCAGAAGGTAACATGGTTTATTCAAGTGAGTTTGGGCCACCAGAGTACTGACACGGCTAGTTCAGAGAACTCTGGCCACTTCAGTCAGGCATAATGCCCCACTATTGACAGCAAGAAAGCAGGATATGGGGGATCCTGTTCTAAAGGCCGCCCACAGTGCCTGTTTATCTTGCCATTTCAGAGTAAACATTATGAAGGAAAAGGTGCACATGAAGTAAGACAGATAGTTTTTTACCCCTTTAATGGAAAACATACAATTACAAATACTGATATTAACATCAGCACAGATAAATTGGCTGCTAGCTACTGAACTAAATTTGTTGTGAAAAATTCATGGTGGATTCTCTTGGTCTAAAAGACCAAAACATATTCCAGCATTCCTTAATTACAGTTTTATTAAAATACATATATTACTTTTTGTTATAAAGTGAGAAAAAACAAAAAGTATTTCCTCCAAGAAATTGATGTTGAAAGGAGCCCTTGCCTTGAAATAAAATCTAAATAAATACCAGGACATGATTCTATGTAACCCATGTGTTATAAGTAATATAAACTGAACATTGCCCTGCTGACCTGAGGGTAACCTAAGTACGGCACACATATGCACAAGGCCCACCACAGCAGCATGAAGAGCAGTGGGTGGCAGAACCCCAATAACACATTAGGACTCATAATATAAAACAGAGACAGCACATTAGTACAACCAGTCCAGCCAAAGACAAACATGATATTTTACAGGATTGTTTCATAGTTGGTTTAGAAAGACCTAAATACAGAACTGAAGCATAAATGACCTCATTAGACATTCCCATTGCTGGTCATCACCCTAAGTGTTTGAGACAATTCCAGTCTAACACGTTTTATAAGCCTTTATAATGAATTCTCTCTGTTTTTGGACAAATAATAAAAAAACACTTAAACCTGAGACAATAGGAAACCTCGCTTTACTGGCACATGAACGTGCACGTCTCAGCAGCTTTTAAGAAGCAGATCCAGTAAGCATTACCATCTGGGAGGTTAATAACCAGATCACCAAAAGAACCATAGCACTTCTTGAATGAACTGAGAGATAGAGAGTAAGAAGTAGCAGATGAAGAAGAATGAAGAGGAGGATGGAGGAAGATGTAGATACAGGGAGGGAGATTTTGTCAGTGATGACTTATAGGTTATTTTGTTCTAAAGGCAAAAAAAATGTGCAAACACCCTCTGATCCCCTTTGTAACTTAACCAGTGTTACAAATTGATTGTCCTTTATTACTGAAAATAATTTATTCTGGACAGGTTCTGTCACTCTGTGGCTCTTCAGCAAAGAGTGCAAATTACAGGCCAGGCTTGAACATTGACCAGCTGCAAACTGCTACTCTACAATATGACTTGTCACAAACCTCAGAGTATAGTGCCAGCATGTGGAAATATCACCAGTCTCCTCTTTACTCTCAGGCAAAACATTTGGAAACATTAAACATTTCGGCAAAATGATGGAGGATTATTGTAGCCATGATTTAACCTCAATTTAAATATCATTTATTTATTTTTTGAGACTGGAGGATGCACGCTGTTCCAGCTACATTACCTCACTAGTTATTCAATGCTCCAAAATACCAGTTACCATCTGTTTGTGAGACAAACTTTGTAAGTGGCATCAGACAGACTAAGCTGGCAGGGCAATAAATGCTACACAGGGATCTCAAACCACACATGGTGCAGAAAGCCATTACCCAATCCCATTAGCATCACTGGTGTTCAGACTCATGTGTGATTAACTATCTTGGCCAGGAAGCATAGATTTCTCTCAATATGCCAATCATCTCACGAGGATCAGGCCTGAAGGCTACACTTCAACGTACATTATTCATGTGATTTCCTAGCTTGCATATGCACCCCCTGCAGTTTATGAGATTATCTGTTGAAGAATCTCTCCTGAGTTTAATTGAGGATTCTGCACATGCATGCAGGCCAAAGTGACATTTGCATTTTGAAGATTTATATCTGAAGGATAATGTCATGCTACAAACTCTGCTTGCAGCTGGCTGTGTTATTGCTCCTATCTTTGGTGCTCTTGAACCTGAGCCAGTTTATACAAACAGTTTTGTTATTGCTCATTCTAAAATTGCTTAGCCAACCATCTGGATGCAGCTGACCCCGAATGGCCCTGATCTCTTGGTATTGACAACCGAGGACCCCCATAACAAAGGCACATGGCATGGAGGTGTGATAAACCTCTTAACTGCTGTGTGAAGTAAGGCTTTTCATGTTCTGTTTGTGTCACATTTGAAATGTTTCAGCTATGCTTGAAAGAGGTGCGGTGGAGAAAGGGGCTTCTAATGAAGAACAGGTCCTCAGTGCTCCAGGCCAAGCAAAGAATGTTTATTTAGATGGATGAGCCAAGAGTGGGCCAGCTGGTTTGAGTTGCGAACAATACAGGAGACTCGGAGCACATATGGTTTGCATTAAAAAAACCTCTGTTTCTCTTTCTCTCTATCTACCCACACTTTCATCATTAACCCCCCATATGCACTCCTTCATTACACGCGCTCATACAGTTCTTCCACACTAACATTTACAAACACATGTATGGACAAACACACTCACACACGAGTTGCATTATCAGATCATCTGGCATGCTTCTTGTGATTTCCTGAGCACCATGCAACTTTCTCCTTCCTTCTTCCACTAAAATGCTCTGCTTCCATTTCCTTTTGTCCACTTATTAACTCTCCAGCCATATATCTGTCCATCACTACATCTTTATGGGCCCTCCACCACTATCAGAAATCAGGCAACATGATTTACTATCAGAGGCAAAGTCCTGTCTGACTTTTTTATTGAATGAAATATGTCATGGTTTAAACATGCATGGAGCAGATTGTACCATAGAGGACCTTCATAAACAGCCCACCTCTTCATTCACCCTCTCTCTCTTACTTCCCTTGGGTGGGTGACTCTATCCCAACATGGACCTCCTAACCTCTGTAACTTACATAAACAAAAGCATGGCTTCATAACTAATAAGATAATATATGATTCATGCAAAAACAAAAGTGAGGTGGATTTCTGGAGGTGTCTAAACTGTTTAGAAAAATAATGTGCAAGTGTATGAACTCCTGCTCGTTGGCTCATTGGAGGGAGGTTTAGGCTCTTGGGGAGTTAGCCAGGATTGTTGGTCATGCTAATTTCAATTTCAATAAAACACAAGTATCTGAAAATTCCTGACAATTTGTTGATAACTCTATGAAGTGCAGCTTGGGGTATTGGAGGTTTGGCATAAATAGTCATGCTTGGAAATTAAATGTTTAATCTGTTTTTCTCCAAATATTTCAAAAAACCTGCAGATAAACTTGTCCTTAGTGGTAAATACTTCAGTGTTCATTCTTAGAACCACAGCAGGCAAAATTCACTGAATTTTTGATGTATGCATTTGCATTCAGCATCAGCACTATTTACAGTATAGAAGTACAAGAAAGTCTGATGAGAAAAAATGAATACCTATTACACGGATGTCTGAATGCAAATTGAAAAGAAAGAAGTGAATGTTCAATTTTAGCATAACAGTCAAGTAGTTAAGAAGCAATGAGACCTTTTATAACCCATCCAAGACATGATTATGCAGACCAAATGAGTACTAAGGTATTTTAAATGGTGTAGAATGGAACAGATCTCCCTTGCGGGTCTTTTACTGTAATTGCTGCCAAGTATGGTCATGAATTATGGTAACTTTGAAAAAGGCATGAGAGAGGAAAGATGCAGGAGGTTTTGTCACCATTGGTGTAATCAGAGCTGTATAATGTGATGTATAGGTGTGACTTTTCTCCATGTACAGTATGATATAATGTTGGCCTTGGCAGCAGCCACACAGCCAGCACGGGGTGATCTAAAGGTAATTTCTGTCTCTTTCTTTATTTTTTACGCCCCAAAAAAAGAGGGGGGCTTTTTATTTTCATCCATTTTTTTGGCATAGTTCAAGATAGTTGAATTCCACTGAATTCCATCAAGGTGTGTTCATGTCAAGCTATAAAGCGAATTTCTTGTTCTTCTGCAAACCTCTTTTACTCACTGCATACAATCTCTTTATATTAACCTAACTTTTTTTCTGAATTTCTTATTTAATGCTTTTCTCTCCACTTCAGGTTTTTCTTCTTTTTTCACCCACCCTATTTACCCCCTGCCTATTGGGTGCTATTTCTTACTTATCTCTCAATCTTCTTCCTTTCTCTGAGAGCCTCACTCAGCACTCTGTCACCCTGAGCTGGAGAGACTTCACAGCAGCCCTGCTGATGGAAGACACCAGGGAAGGCGCCTGGACAAGGAGAAGATGGCCTCATCTCTTTCTGTCTGGCACAGAAACTCTAATGGCCAGAATGAACTACCTCTGGAATAGTCTCGCTTGTTAGACACTGTAACAGCTTTTCCTCCCTCCTGCTGCATAACTGCTTAAAATTATATTTTATAGCTTTAAAGCCTTAACTTACAGTACATTTATTAAGAACAAATATTAACTTTGTAAATGGAAGAGGTTTTGTGAAACCTACAGGTCAAATGATGGGGAAAATTATAGTTTAGTATATAGTTAAACTTTCTTTAATAATTTCAGTCTGTTAGCCTACTGGGGCAAGAATCTACTAAAATTAACTAACAGACATTCCACAATTATTCATTCCAACCAAAAACCTCAGCACAACTGGATTTTTCCAAGTGGAGTATTTTCGCCGCACATGAATAGTTAGCGTGAGTGTGTGGCATTGGATAGCAGATAATGGTGGCCAGTGTTTGTGAAGTTGGCAAATGCAGGTAGTTGGGAACTTCAAAAGAACAGATAAAAGCACGGTCATTTCCCTCTCTGGAGCAAGGATCCACAGGAGGCAAGGCAATGAAACACACACACGCAGAGACACACACTGCACATACACTGGGCACACTTTCACATGACCCCAGGTATCATAACAAATCCACTCCAACGGGAGGATGAACAGAGAGCTGGTCTGAAATAACAGTGATTAGAATATGAAAGTAGAGTTCCTGTGAGGTACAACAGAGATGATTATTGTCAGTGACTGTTCTGGCGATGCGTGTTGTTCCTGCCGCTGTAGGACACACTGAACCATGCCATGCTTGGAGAGATGAGACATGCACAAAACACAGCCAGCCATCCACAGTGCTCACACACACAGCAGAGGGCACTTTAACATACTCTCTATGTCTTTCCCTAACAGCAAAAAAATCTGTTTCCATCACCCTTTCTCGTATCTTCTCTTTATCAACATACCAACATGTAACCATATATATATTTTTTATTTTAGGCATGGCCATTAGTTCTAATCACCTCTTCACCGCAGGACCTTACCCTGTTTTTTCATGTAGACTGAGCCTCTTATTTCTTAAATACAGCGGTTCGTGGAAAACCACCAAACCCAGTCAGAGCAATAGCTCTCTGAACAACTGACAATCATCTCCACAATTCCTAGGATCAAACACTGAAGCATAATCAAGAGGAGAAAGGGAGCGTATAAGAGAAAAATAGAGAAAAGGAAGTCAATAACCCTGACATCATTTATTTCACAGCCACCATAGGCTCATTCGAAAACAAATTCGAGGGCAGTGGTCTGAGGCAGACGCTAAGACAGGCCAGAAGGAGTGAGATACCAGGGCCTGACTGCCGGCCATGGCACTGTGTGAATGAGCTTGGGTTTTGGCAGGATGTACCCAGTTTGGCCTGGCTGCCTATTGAAAGTAAAGAGGGCTATCAGTTAGTGGAAGCACGGTCCCAGCAATAGGTGTATATAACAGGCACACCCAACCTAACCACTCTAACTAAACTTAACAAACTTCACAACTCAAACTTGCCCCCCCCCTCTCCTACTTGCAGTAGGGTGTGGAAACGTGAGAAAATGTAAGGCAAGGGTCAGCAGGTCATGCTAGGATATCAAGGGGCCATGTGGGTGTGTCTGTGTCCATGTGGGTGTGTCTATGTAGTTGTTTTAGTCTCTATATTGAGCCCTGGGTTTTAATACTGTTTTTAGCTTTGTTGACTTCCCCTCGTGACTCAGAATGTGTGGCCAGTTGCAGGATAGGAGACAAAGGTATTGCAGGGATTTTTCAATATGAGCAATTGTCATTGGCCGCAAGAACAATGTTGCTGACCTATGTACAGAGTCTTATCAGATTGCTAACTAGCTAGCCAACTATCTAGCTTGCTGATTAGAAAATGTGCTAACTAGATAGCACAGTAAATTAAACCCTTTAGCTCCCAAGACCTGTCCAGACTTACAATCTTCACTTTCATAACTACATATCTTTCACTGTAGTTACTGAATACTGAATAATTTACTAAATAATATGCTTTCAAATGAATAACTAAATGGCTGTATATCAGATTTTGTTTTATATTTAGGCCCTGATTTACTAAAGGTTTTGTGTGTGAACACGTGCAAACCTGATAAAAAATGTTCAAGCTAAATAATACGTGTTGTCTGTTTTGCCTTAATGAATATGCAATTTGGGGCGTTTCAACCTAAAAGTGCACAATACAGGGCAAAGTCAATGCAAATTAGATTAATCTAGCACCCGCAGTGGGATTTACTAAGCCCGAAAGTCAAATTAGTATGAGCAGAGAACATGACAAAATTATTATTATTGTTACCATTCACTAGGTTTTAATAATGAGAAGGTTTATCAAGATTATGCCTTAGTATATCAAAATGATCCAAAGGTTTCTTAAAATGATGACTTAATATTACTGCACCAAAGTGCTGCACATTCCCACCTCTGGCAACAGTATTTAAATAGAGCCTGTGAAAAGGTCTTCATTCACACGTACCTTATGAACAAAACATTCATGAACATTGCGTTCATATTGTATTTAGAACCGTTTTTTTGACGCATCTCACCGCCTTTAATCAGTGTTATACTGGACGTGCAATTATGTGTGTGTAGCAAGTTTCAGTTTTATTTTATTCATTTAATTTTGAATAGCATCAGATGTCTGTGCCTTTTTGGCAAGTTCTGCTCTTGAGATCTACAGTTATGAAGGCAACAAGGGGTCACATCTAGCAAACTTCATTTGAGGATATAAAGTATTTCAATGGCACTAGTCAAGGAGACTACTCCAAGGGGAAATAGTGATGGGGGTGTGTAAAAACTACTGGAATGCAGAATATGGTTCTGCTTGTGTGTGTCTGGTTTCCTACCCTGCCATTCACTTAAATTCACTACTGAGTGAATTTACAGTATTTGAAAGCAGGCAAATCCACAGCCATTTGGGCAGTTGAGCATTTTCACCAGGCATGTGGTATCTGGTCTGCCTCAGTGTACATGCTAAGTGGACTTTTCTTCTAAAGGGGGCTCTGAGTTTGAGGGGGTGTGTTTGCTTGGTTAATGCCAGATCAGTCTTACATAATGTACTTTGCAGTACACATGTACCGGCTCAATTCTAGGAAACTACCAAAAATGAGAGTTGTGGCAATCTGAGAGGGATCATTATGTTGAGTGAATCCAGTTGACACACTTCTTTTTTCGTGACAGACTGATTGGTCTTACATAGGATAATAAAATTGTAAGTTACATTTTAAACTAGGGGAAAGGAAAATTTTGCAGTTTAGAAGATAAACACTGATGTAATGTAGGATACAGCAATTGGACCACTGGGAAAATATTGTGTAAATGGAGCTATTAATGTACAAACTGTGAGTAACAGCTAACGAAGACGATCCAATTATAATATTACATTGATGACAATTTCTACTTAATAATTTAGAAAGCATACGGATTGTCCTGGAAAAAAACTTAATTATACTCATTAAAACCCAACTACGTTGGGTGCCTCTGTGTTATATATCCTCCTAGACCAAGGTGTGTTATGTTGCTGTTCTTGCCATTATAGCAAATTTACAGCCAGTTTTGGAGGCCAGCTTATATCAACTTACTTGCTCTAGAGATGAAAGCACTTAGTAAGATCCAAGTTACTTGCTAAAGAGATTTAGACTGGAAAATGTATTTGTTCTTTCACATCATTTTCTACATCTCTCCATAATTCATAGACAAACAAAATGTGCTTCTTATAAATGGATTGTGTGAGGGAATGAACCTGAGTGATGAAAAAATTGGGTGGCTTTACCACAGATCAAAGATTTAAATAACCATGTATGACTGCCTAAGATTATTGAAAACCAAGTTGATGAAGACAACAGATCATCAAACACAGAGCTACTTTGAAGCTTGAGTGCAATAATCCAGAAACCTAAAGCTGCAGGATGGAACATCATCTTTAAGAGTATTTCTTTCTTCCCTGACTCAATAATGTTTTTTTTTGTTTGTTTGTTTTTTAACAAAAAAAACCTATGCATTTGTGTAATTTACAAATCACCATTACAAGACAGGATTTGGTCTAAGTATGAATTTGAATGAATTAATATGTGATTGGCAGAAAGTAAACACTAGTTTGCAAAATACAGATTACTTAAATATAGATGAACTACCACTAGCTTTGGATTGTATTACTAAGATAATATGTTTTGTCTATGCTTTCTAAAGAAGAGCAAATAATCACAGAGGAAACGCAAGCCATTTTGTGGTACGAGCACATGTAAAGAATAGTTTTGTTGCATGGCTTCTAACAAAGAACATCTTAAGAACTTTGGAAATATGTAAGGATCATAACAAATTGAATCTTTGTCAACATAAATTTTTGTCAAAGCTTGACTTGATTTGGATTTTTCCAGGACACTGGTTTCAAGACACATGCAGATCTGATTTAAACAGAAAATATTTCAAAATAACGTTTCCAAATTGGGCACTTTGATCATGCTGACTACTCAGCACTGACTGTTGCAAGGCTAAATGATCGTGAAACAGGATGAATGATAAAATCTAAACAGGGTTAGTCACTTTACCCCGTCTTCTTTTGGCAAAGTACATTCAACCCGTAAAGGGAGGTTGAACTTGTCCCAATTGTTAGACGAATGATTACCAAACACCATTAAAAACACACCCAAATTTGATTGCATGGAATCTTGCTGGTCTTTGTTCATAAGTGGACTGCAGCATTGGTGTGGAATCAAACCCCTTAGTCACTTGCTTATAAAATCTATAAGGTTTGTCTGCATATGTGGCTAACACATGAAGCGTGTGTGATCCACATATGCAGACATACCATATTAGGCTCATTATTTTGTTAAATTTCACTTGATTTTTCTGTTGACATTTTTACCCTTATAGCACAGGTTTATTACATTCTTTGTGTTTAAATGGTTTTCCATCCGTCTGCTGGGCCATTACCTACATTAGTGCCTCTTTTCCACAGTATGGGGAGCTAACTGAGCTAAACTGTCATGTGTTGCAAAGCACTGTATACACATAATACACAAATGCATAATATACAAATTAACTTGTTTTTAAATTCATCTATTTTTTTTCTTTTAATACAACAATTGCAAGCATGATATATACACATTTTTGTTGGCTTTATTGGGTTGTTATTTGTTTTGTTACTCAAAGGCTTCTGTTCTTGCAGATCTAAGCATTCATTCATTTATTCATTCAATCAATTGTAGGGACACTACTTCAACAATACATGCTCAAAACTCTCACTCTTTGTCTCTACTTTCAACCTCTTTAGTAGTTTTTCTTTCCCGTCTTTCCATCTCTCTCCCCTTAACTCTTCTATAAAAACAGAACTGGTCCCGCCTTCCAGCACAGAACTTCCCGTGCGGTCACGCCAAATTTCCACTTAATGGCCAGAGGATTTCTATGAGGAATCATCCATTACAGCCAGCACTGGGAGGGTGCAGGGTTCAGAAAGAGGCTGTCCAAAAGCATGATTAAACTTCCAATATAGAAGACAGGGGACAGGTGCAGAGATATCTCCTCTAAAGCATGGAGCAAGAGCACATTTATATGCGCGCTTTCTGCGTCACCTATTGTAGTTTCTATCTACCATGTCAGCCAATATTTATTCAGGGAGTGAAAAATGAGAGCTTTAAGTCCCTGGACTGTGGTTTGATTAACTATTAGGCATTTGTTGTTTGACAGTTAAAAACAACCCTCTGGAGAGTGTTGGTATGACCAAAAAGCCCAGCCAAATGCAAATGCTCTTAGAATAGGGAATTGCGTGCTGAAGTTTTGACACAATATTTATCTATGAAGCTACAAAGAAAAAGCTCTATTTTAAGCAATGCTGAATTATGTGACATATATATATTTTTTTCCTGTGTTTTCTGTCCTGTATTTTGTGTGGTCACAGCCATCATAGTACATCATCAAAGCTGATAATAGAGACTCTTATTATCTCTAGATCTCATTTGGGACACAAGTGATTATGTGCAAAAAAACAAAAAACACATGATATGTTGTTATGCATTAATAATTAAACATTAATAATAATAATCGAGGTGAGACTTTGTTGATAAGATTAATAAAAGTGTCAGTGTCATTAGCAGTTTAATCTATATAATAAAGAGTGGTCTGACAATTATCAACATACAGATGCCTTGAAACTGTCAACATACAGAGGTTCACAGACAATAAACAAAAATTCCCTGGCATTTTAAAAAAATCACATTAACAATATCTGAGGATAAAAATGTTGAGATCCATTTACAGCAATACTGAATCATGTTTAGTTCTGTGCGTTCTTAGCCAGAAAAAGCTATCATTATACTACTTTGCCGTGATGTTGATACTGACTGAAACTGCTTCTCTCTCCTTCGAGCCCAAACCCCCTGCTGACTCTTAGGCTCCAGACTCGGTGCTGAGCTTCAGGTTTGCTGTGTGTGAAAGCCATAGGATGGGTTCTGAAGCAGCCTGCTGGACTGTAAAGATTGTAGCCAGAACCATCTTTAATCAACAGGCTCCAAGGGACACTATGGTGGTGGTTTAACTGTGTGGTTTAACTGTGTGGTTTAACTGGAGGGCTGAAGACCTTTTAACCTAGCACAAAGTTTAGGGGCTGCCATGATCACACTAGATCCCTGAGCTTTGGGAACTGACATTATTATGATCATCCATGGAGCTTTGAGTTCAAAAAATCCCTCTGCTGCAGCTATTAGCAAGGGCATATACAGCAGAGTTTGGGTCTATTGTACTCTAGGAGCTTGAATCAAATACAATTTTCTCCAAGTACTCCAAGAACAGGGTCCTAAAAAAACAGGTAGCTGTATGAGCATTAGCACAGACAGCATGGACCCTCAGTCCAAACTCAGAAAAGGATCACTTAGAGGACGGTTGGATTCAAGATTAAGATCTGTGACTCAAAAGAGTCATAACTCTGGAATGGAAAACAGAGCAAGGGGTCTACTGTAGAGAAAAGGAAAGAATGAGTGAGAGAAGTGAAATATTGGGGTGAGGAAGTCAGCCTAGCAGATTCAGTCCACTGCACATGGCTTGGAGGGGGCACATTGTGATTTACAGAAGGGAAAACAAAATCTGAATGAGGAAATAGTAATGGAGGGACATGAAGTTATGGTATAATGTTGAGTGTATGGCAGAATATAACATCAGTTTGGTTCTGTGTTCAAACATGAGTACATGCCTCAGTCATCATCTCTGTGGTTCTAGTCTATGCTTATGTAAATTAGAGTGCCTTAAAGGTGTTAGTGATGATAGGCTGTTGCTTCTCCAAGATTCCACCTTTGATATTAGATTGCTCTGTAGAAAGTACAAGACAATATCAATAGTAGTTTACAAAAGCCACCAAAATATGGCAATGCATAAAAATTATTATTTAATTTTTTTTGTTAAAAAGTTCACCAGAGAACTCTTGACGAAACATTCTCAGATGCAACCATGCATCAGCAATAGATGTGCGTAAACCCTTGTGTTGTCTTAAGGGTCAAAAATGACCCGCAACTATGTTTAACAGCAGAGAAAAACCCCTAAATTATATTTTTTTCAACTTGAAATTTGGTGACTCTTCCTAGAGTGACCCTAACATTAGAAAAAGTGAAAAACTTTTTGTTTATATTTCCATGAAAGCTGTACACCACCAGGGTATAAAGATTGTCTTAGGGTCTTTTTTGACCCTTAGGACAAGGGGAGTATACAGAATGTTAAGACTACACAAGGGTTAAACCGAATCGTTCTGTGATGGCCGACTTTGGGGATTTTTAGTTTTTACGATTTTTAGTAAGTGTTGGTTATCAATGTACACAAATGTAACATCAAAAAAACAAATGATATTAGCGAGTCAAGTCTTTTGCATTGTTTAATAAAAAGCATAAATCATCAATATTCTGTTGGCGCGCCGACTGTTGGATGATCTGCGTTAAAAAGGTTGAATCTACTTGTTTCCAAAATGAAACAGGTTAGCAGGCCAGATGCTTGCCCAGATAGCACTGTTGTAGTTATACAGGGTTAGACGTCAATAAGAATATAAGTGGTTAGAGGACAAATCGACATTTAAATCTGACCATACACCCACATACAAATGTGCCTTATTATAGTTATTCATTTGGTGCTTCCATCTGCTCTGACTCCAGCTAGTATCTCATCAGGCTCACTAAACAAAGAGGTTAAATTCTCTACCCATGATGTGTTTGAATGTCCAAGAGTTGTAGGAATTGTCTACTGCTTCTGTCACATTTTATGGAGTGGTGCCGTTTTCCCATTCTTCCAACAAGTCATAAACCAGACTTCACTCTGTATAGGCAGCAAGACCAAGTCAACTAGAAATCCTGATGTCCCAGCAGGCTGAGTAGGTCTGGCTGTGCTGATGTTCCATTTTGAGGGACTATTGTGGCTATACAGTGTACTAACTGTACTGATTCGACAGTGTACTGACAATGAGACAGCTATGAGCTACAAAAACAGGTGCACAACAAACAAGTTAAGTTTTGTTTTTATAGTTATTTATCTCTTAAGCCCCCTGATTATGGATGCCGGGCTCTGTATCCCCATTGTGCGATGACCCTGTATGGAAATAAAAAACCAGGTCTGGCACTTCTGACAAACATGCATTTTCCACTCAGATAGCCAGAGCAGTGGGAACTTCCTGCCATAGCCAAGTTCACAGCCACTGTAATCCCTGTGAGCTTGGAACCGCACAGCCATTCACAAGGAGAGTACACACAAGCACACACAAGCACACGCACACACACACACACACACAAACACAAATGTAGATATGCTTGGTTTCACACTAATTTAAAGCACATACATTATATAAAACCTCACATGCTTACTCATAGGACGTGAAACATACAACTACATTTACATTCACATTAACATAAAAATAATAAAATTCTACAGCCTGTACTCACTAGCATGTCCTGTACTTTTTCAGTGTAAAAACAATGCATGTTACCCATAACCCCAGAAAAAAAAATCACCATGGAAGCATTTGACACATGGAGTGGTGGTAAGCTATTACTTCCACTAAAGGTCTCCATGCTGTGGCAAAGCCTGGCAGCTATAGCATGGCTGGGCTGTGTCAAGACATCCGGTGGGTTTTCATCTTCACCGATTGGTGCAAGATGTTGCAATTAGCAGGCCATTTTAACAGGGTTTTGGCTTTCTCAAGCTCTGCCTTGCAGCAGTGCCTGCAGGCAGGAGAACCAGTGGTGTTTCACAAGGCTCTATGAGAATCAGAGTGTGTGAAATGGAGATGAATGGGCGAGACTTAGTTGAGGCCCTCCATTGGCTGGCTACTGACACTCGGTAATTGCAGCCTGGTGAGTGAAAGAGCAATGAGGGTCTCTGTTGGGGTTACTCTCTGTATCAGATCCCCTATGTGGAAAAAGGACACAAAGTAAAACCAACCACTACCCCCCCTCGAGGAAGAATCTTTTGTCACAAATGCCTTTGGTTGTGTCCTGGGTTTTTACAAAGGAAACAAGGACGACACACACAGCTGGAATGCATTACTCACTGAAAGGGCAAACTAAATGTGGGTTCAAAAGCCACCCCCCTTACCCTACTGAGGCCCTTGGTTCTCTTTTTTCATGATAAAAGAGTGATACGCTGCATGCACAACAATCGGACACACTTCATTACAAAGGAATTTAAAACAATGTCAGATTGGAGCTCGTTTCAGTGCCAAGAAACAGGTTATATGATTTGTGCTGTTTTATAAACATGGCACTGATAGACTAAGGATTAAACCCATATAGAATAGAATAGAATAGAATAGAATGCTCCTTTATTGTCACATATACAAGTACAGTACAGTGAAATTGATTTTTCGCATATATGCCTGTTAAATGCATTTACTGTATGATCAGATGATACATGATACAGTATTTGGCAAGAGCATAGCATTGAATTAATTCCCATGCCTAATTAGTAATTATTTAGCACAAACAATTCTTAGGATCAAGGTTTCTCCTCATTACTTTGGTAATGATTAGGTATGTAAACAACTGGGAACAATTTGTGCTCAGAGTATGTGTTGATTAATTTGAGTTGAAATGCAAAAAACTATGCCTGCAATGAAGATTCATTACAACAAAATAAAGTTCAAAAGCAACTCTGTTAACAATCCTGAAATAGCTGTCTGTAGTATTACAGCTTAATTTTACCTTGCAAATGAGGCAATAACTCCATGATTTAATTTCAGGCCTTGTTAGTAGTACAATCAACTACAAATTCATGAGGTAATGACCTGGTTCCTTGCTGCGTCACTCCTTCCACACAACACAAAAATAACAGAATGAAGGATGAGCTAAATGATGATTTATAAGGCTGAAGGTTCCCCTGATTCTGCTAAGAGTTCTGTGGTGAATCATTTTCTTTGAATTATCTCTCCCATTTGACTAGACTGGAAAGAACCTGCTCATAAACTTGCAGCATAACTGCAACCATGACGTTACGTTAATGTCCTCTGGGTTGCTCTCTGGTATCTTTCTTCCTCCTTTTCAGCAGGGCAGATGCTGTGAAGTAGTCACTTAGAGATGAAGGCTTTCATTCCCCAAGCCTGATAGGATGGGTTCGGACATTTTTTATTTTGACACATTATGCCACAATATTTCACCCTTTTAATCTTTTAATCTGTATAAAAAATAGTGAAAGTAATAAAATATAAAAGCATAGCTTAATAATTGGTGAATGTAGAACTTAAAGATGTCAACATGCCCTTTCAGAAACAATTTGATTAAATGAGATTTCACCAGCAACTCATTTGTCTACGGACTCATGTCTTTAATAAGACCACTCATCTACTGTGCCTGCCCTGTACCATGAAATCTATTTATTAGACACGCATGTACACAAACACACACAAATCCTTACTTCAAGTTCCCTCCACCATCTGGCCAGGTAAAAACAATATACAAGCTTTTACTCAGTAGACTAGTTCAATATGCACAGAGGTACAGGCCTCTCCTCTGTAATATATTATTGCAAGTATTCAGCATTAGGGAGTAACTTTTATGAGAGTCTCAGACCAATGGCAAAAGACACAAGCCCCCTACCACACATGTTCTTGCTCTCTTACTGTGCACGTATTGCATACTTCTGAGGTAGCAGAATTTTAAATAAAAATGTTATGTTATTAACACTTGGTTGCAAATCTTTGGCAGTTGATAACTGGCTGAAGTATGCAAAACCATCACCACACACTGTGTCTCTTCCCTGGTGATGCTCTATCAAACATTTTCAGATGCTTTTTGCCTTCTGTCTGGTCTTCAGTTAGTTAAATGAAATGTATACTAATTGGAGTTCAGGTCAGGTGATTGACTTGGCCAAATGTTCCACTTTTGACCATGAAGACCTCTGTATAGTTGCTTTAGTGGCATATTGAATTGTCATGATGCAAAATTAATTGTTTTGAAGCATATGTTTTTCCTTCAGAACAGTGAAAATGCTTCAATGAAGACAAAGTGAGGCAGCTCCACTGGTAGTCAGACCATGTTTCACAGATGACATGCCTTCAATTGTGACCATTTCCTTTTTCTCCACACCTTTTTCATTCCACCACTCTGGTACTGGTTAAGCTTTATTTCTTGTATCCATAACTCCAATAGTCTTCTATGGTCTATGCTAAACTCACCATTGCATTCTTATTAACATTATACCAAACATTTTTGAAACATCTAACATCTTTGGCCATGTCTCTGATTATTCTTATTTTAACTCAAGATCCTTTATACTTCTCTAGTGCTCATGTTGAGAGACAAGTGCAGCCATGAAGCCATGACTAGAATCAATGCTAGACTTTAGCTATTGTCTAATAACTTATGGCTTATATAAAAAGTCTGTGATGCTTAAAGGCTGTGAGGCTGTAATAATTATCCATAAATTAAAGCTGACACTCTGCACTTTAACCCCATTTTAACCCCACAGTCATTGTTTCATTTTAATTCTAATGTGCTGATGTACAAGCCAAAACAACATAGATTGTGTCACTGTGTGAACACTGTCACTGTCCATGTACATATGGACTGTACTATATACTCATAGTTTCACATTTGGTATGGGCATTTCTAAATAAATGTGTTACTGTAAGTCCACTGATGTACTCCTACTGAGCCAGTGGTGAGAAACACATCATAGAACAAATAGAACACTCCTTTATTGTCACATATATACATACAAGTACAGTACAGTGAAATTGATTCTTCGCATATCCCAGCATGTTGGTAAGCTGGGGTCAGAGCACAGGGTCA
>JAOUQW010000032.1:3862006-3873743 GCA_028565825.1 Olivaichthys viedmensis
CAACAATTATTCACTTAGAGGAGATCATTAGTCATAAGAACCAGTCTGACTGCCATTTGAAATATCACGCACACACACACACACACACACACACACACACACACACACACACACACACACACGCACACACGTATGCATGAAAAAATACACAAAATGTGGCACTGAGTGACTGAGGTGGGACCCCACACCTTGAACATATTGGGGTGGATGGGAGTTTTGGCAGGCAATTAATTAACACCATCCCTGGCTGTAGATATGGTTGGCACCACTGTTGAGTGATTATGTGCTTGGAAGGGAGAAGAGTTCATACCAGCCAGCAGAAGAGACTCGTTCATCCATCCAAAATGAAATGTGCCAATGCAGTTGATGGGACTCGATAACCCGCCTCCATCCCATCCTATCCACCCCAACACAAATCACACCGACCGGGACACGATGCAGAAGCATGGCTCAGCCATGCTCTCTGAGCTGCAGATGGGTGGCCATCTTGAATTCACAATTTTGACATAATATTTGACTACTATCTTTTTATCTACAGCCCATTCCCGCTAGCCCACCCCCCTAAAATCCCAGTAAAATGCAACATCCCCTAGAGCTAGGCTTCTGTGTGGGTAGCGTAGGACAGCAAGGATGGGTCTAGTGCTCAGGAGTGTCAACTTATCATAATGGTATGTGTTGTCCACGAGATTCTGTGGGACCATCACACACCACAGCGTAAAAGTAAGAGTTCACTGGATTTCAGTCTACCATGCACTAAACCTCATCAAGCGTCCTCAGAGCTACACCACCCAGACAGCGAGTGGTGACGACTTATAATGATTGGATATAGTGCTATAAGTTATTCTTTTTTATATCGTTAATATATCTGTGCTAGTAACATTGCAGGTAATAAAGTATCATTCCTATAACTCAGGAATTTGTTGTCCTATACAGGCAAAAGGCCTCAGAGACAAGAGAGAGGAAAAGGGGGGGAAAGAGAGAGAGAGAAAGGCCACATGACCAGCCTCACAGTCACACTCTTCATTCATTCAGACATGCATCCATTTTGCCATGCATCCATTTACTCATTAATATGTGTTTTGTTTTATTTTTGCCCTATTATTAGTGCGGCCCCTTCACTCTCCTCATATAACTCCATTCAGAGTTTTGCAAAGCAAGTTACAGGCCCACTTAGTCCCCACTGCTTTGGGAACAAATTCCCAAAAATGAATTACTTTTCATATGATTGTTTAGCTTTTGTAAATTGGGCTCAGAATGAAGAACAGAGAGGTTGGTAATAGTAAAAAAATAAAGAGTCTCAATAGTAAAAAGTCTCTATCTCCTGCCCCTACATTCTACTGTCAGATGAGAGAAAGAGAGAGCAGCAGCTAAAATGCCACTACTCGTCATTCACAGGTGGCTCTTCAGGTTCTTCAAAAGTATGATGGGATTCTAGGGATGGACTTCCTCCCATATCTTCCTCTCACACCATGTTGTGATGGTTGTTCCTGTCTATGATGTCGGCGGAGGGCAGGAGTTCCTTCTTGATTGGCGACGGTGGAGGACTGGCGGCCTTGACTTTGGGCTTAAACAGATCCGACACATAGAAGACCTACAGAGAAGACAATAAAAAACAAAAGGAGATTATTATGAAGCTTATGGTGACCACCAACTGTAAACTTTTAGCTTCCATAACACAAATCGCAGATAAATTATGAATATTGTGTCAGCGTTAGCCCACCAGTAAATGTGAATTTGTATTGAATTTAAGTGAGCCACATAAAACACATAAAACTCCCCAAAGACGTTTTGCAACCCTTTCTGAGAAGCGCAGCTACAAACACAGTACTCCCACATCACTCCCCATGGCAGCCTGTGACTAATAGGGATGTTATTAATGTCGTCATTCACCCATCTGACCTCAGCAGCTCGAACTCAGCTACTTCCTTCTCTGAGCTCACACTCTGATAACGACTGTCCAACTACAACAGTCTTTCAAGATCACCGAGTCATTATTGAAGGCAAATGTTTTTCCCCCTGGCCCCCCTTAAGAGAGTGAGGTCAGAGTGAACCTGGCTGCCTAATGTGAGAAGCGATGAGAAAGGAAAAGATATTGCCTGCCAGCCCTGGCTGTATGTCCTGATGACATCACCAGCGTAGCAGGAAAACAAGTGGAGGTGGACAGGTGGCAGAAAGCCAAGCTCCTCCATGAGGATTCTCAATGAGTTAGGAAGGTCAAACTGGTGATCTACATCTTCACTTGGACTAGCTTACAAGGCCAAATGGAGTAAGAATCTCTGAAATTTAGCCATGAAGAGACTAGATTATTTATTGGTCCTAGAAGAGCAGATGTAGAGATGAAGCCAACACAGTTTCACAATTTACATGATCCAGTTGTATGAAGTCAAATTATATTTTATGCCATCACAAAGCTGATAAGAGGTTACACATGGTTAAGAACAGGTGAGGGGGTGGTGTTGGCAGCTTTTTTATCACTCCATTTGACCGAAATCCAATGAAATCACTCTTGTTCATTCGAATTCCTTCAAATTATTCATGAGGTTGGGTAAATGAAGCAGGCTTTCAACACATTCAATCTTCCATACCCATTAGTGTGACTGAAGCCTGGACTAAAGCTGAGTGAATTGCTGAAAGCATGGAGTAACAGATTCCTACAGGCCTGCCAGTGCATACACGCATATAGGGAAACCGTATGATAGGAATAGCAATTCGGATAGCAGGCTGCTAAAGTGTCTTGACAAAAATTTCCCGCCATGCTATTGGTCATGCCACATCATAGCTGGGAAATGCCAGGGTGAAAACATGGCATGGCTAAAAAAAGGGATTTCCCTTTTTGGGTCTATGACTGATGGAGGGGACTGCTGGGGTGGATTCTCATATGACTATCTGCAACCCTGCCGGTCTTATATATATATTAAATAAATAAATAAATAAAAACACAGGGTTAGTCAGAGAGGGAGAGAGAGAGAGAGAGAGAGAGAGAGAGAGAATTTGGTGCCATAACAGTGGATTAGTGGATTCAGTCTCTCTCTCTCTCTCTCTCTCTCTCTCTCTCTCTCTCCACACATACATACACGCACACAAAGAGCACTTTGCCATAGTTTGAGGCTGCCGAGTTGTGAAGAAAGAGCTGCTCTATTGAGAGATTGCAGCGTGAGTGTATAAGTGTGCATGATTAGATCATGGCATTTTCAACATGACCTTAACACACGAGTACAAATGACATCAGAAAACTGGAACATAAGGGTCCTCACTAATTCTTGTCTGAAATTATGAGGGTGTGTATGTCATCATTCCTCAATAGGGTACATGATAGCAATCAGGTCTTGAGTCTAATAGCTCTGTGGCAGATGACCCATCCTTTTTCACAAAAGACTGCCAAACACTATGACCTCTGCCCTTTGACCCCACGCGGTAATGAAGCTTTATCATGGTGGGAATGCTTCCTGTGGCGAGACCCTTCCATGTGAAAGTGTTCTTCCTCTGCACATGTAGCCCATTGTGTTAAAAATGCCTAATCAGCAACAGTATCCAGTGTGGCTTATGTGTATTTACATGTTAATGTGCATGATTGTGTCTTTATTCCAGTCCCATAGGAAACATACCAAGAGAGAGGCTAATGTTCTTAGAAAGGGTCTATAAATGGACTTTAGGGGCTTTTAAAATTATAATTAAAGAAAGTACTTACTGTATGTCTGCGAGTATGCTTTAGGGTTTGTACACAGAATCTAAGAAATCAGTCAGGACATTTCATACTTTCAGTGAATGAACTCTGAGTTCACATTGGAGTTAACTAGCCTTTTGCTAGTTAATACATACATACACGCACAGCCTTTTGCTAGTTGCTAGAATAATATTTTTCCACTCTTTTATCTGACTTATCTGAAACACTGAGAAATGGTGCTTTAGTTTGTGTACATGGTGAAGCAATTGTTGTCTGTGCATGTTAGTCAAAACTATGTTGACATAAACAATTTTTCATTCCCAGAATTTCAAGCTGTTTGGTTCCCGGTTGAGACAGTGGGAATTTCTTTAAAGTGCCAAAAGTGTGTTCACTCACAAATGTCTTACTTTCTGTCTTTGAGTAATCCATAGTCAAACAAATAAATCTCATGCTGGTGTACATCGACCACATGGCAGTGAGATGGAACCTTTAAGAGTCCAGACCTTAGAGCATCTGACACACACATAAACAGGAAATGACAGAATTCATTTGTAACCATCCAACCATTCTGCCAGAGGATGTTGGAAACTGAACTGAATTTGAGAAAGTGAATCCGCTGGCATAGACAAATATTTTAGACATTTGAGCTTTACTGCTTCTTAACAATTCCTTTACAGGAAAGGTGTGTTCAAAGATCTACTGACCACAGGCTTCAGCCATACTTTTAACAGGCTAATGGTAGACAGGTCTGACTGTATGTGTGCGTGAGTGTGTGGTCTTCCAACTGCTAAATTTACAGTGTACACTGTGCTTGTGGGTGCATGCCATAACTTGTTTTAGGCCACTGCTGTACCGAGGCGCATCTGCATAATGACTGTAAAGACAGCATCAATGTTTGGCACATATTTCTTTCCAGCGTAGCTTGAGCAGACTTTAATAATGCTGTTAAAATTTCCTCAGCTTTAGAAAAACAGCCGCACTATTTTTGGCTCCACACTGCCTCCACTGCCTGTCACGACTCAAAAGAGAGCTGTAGCTGTTGGAAAAAAAGAGATAAGCTAAACGGACAGATATATGGGAGAAAAAGGATATCAGGATATCCATCATGCCATACAGGCCAGAGGAGAAGGACTCTGTCTCAAACTCTTATCGGTGGAGGAACAGGAGTCCAGGACACTGACCATGACCCTGATCTAGAGGAAAGCTGGGGTACTAAAGGTCAGGAAATACAGAGGGAGAGGTGGAGCATGTTGAGAGAGGGAGAGCGAGAGAATGGAGAAATGGAGAGAAGCAGAGAGGAAAAAGCAGTTGCTGCGTTCCTCTCCAGCTGTTTCCCCCCTCATCTATCCTCAACATTCTGCAGGAAACACCTCCAAAGTGAGGCCTGACTGGTGCATAACATCTCTCACTCTCTTCTCTCCTCAGTATCCAGTCAGAAATTGGGTCAGCTTTGATGACTTGGCTAAAACGATTCCTATGGAAGGGAGCGCAGAAAAGAAGTGATGGCACTTTTTTGGTTTGTTCAGACAAAACACAAACCAGGCAACCTAGCAGAGACTATCTGCCTGTAGCTGCTGGTGTTGATATAACTCAGGCTTCCATCTTGGTGTGTATAGAGACTCCATGTCGGTCTGTATGACACACAGGCTTAGGAGCTCCTTCTCCACAGATGGAACTTAAGGAGCTCAACGTCTGGAGTTTCCTTTCATCAAGCACGAGCCAGCAGATTGACATTTAAGGCTGTATGGAGAGCGGTACTCTGTCAACTTCCGTCTCCATAAGCTGTACGAGCTGATTCGCTCTAATGAGGAGCAGACGCCAAGCCTGTCAGCAGCTCCGCACCACTGCCAAAGCTCACCAGAACACACCACTTTAAAGCCAGGACTCACCACTTCAAAGCCAGAGCTCGCCGTTTTAAAGCATATTGCTTGGGCATTATATTAAGAATAAGGGATTTGCTTCTTCTACATGAACTGTCCATAAAAATAGCCCCCAAACCTGGACAAAGTGCATCTTCTCTCAACACCAGCACGAAGTGTCTTCTCTGAACCCCAGCACAAAGTGTGTCTTCTGCCAACATGGACTAACACAGCCTTGATAGTGGCTGGATCTGACCCCCCCGCATTCTCGGACATGGCCCAATTTGGTGTGACACAACCAAGCGTGTGATGTATAGAATTATAACATTAGGCCCTGGCTGTGTTTTTATTTGTTCGGCAGCCACGTGCACTGTATGCACTCTTCATACATTCTCACTGAACTCTGGTTATTAGAGATACTCTAATTGGGCTGCCAAAGTGTTCGCAGATGTGTGCGTGTGAGTGGAGTAGAACAGGCAGAGGGGAAAGGGGGGAGTGGGAGAGATTCCAGTGCAGGGTCATAAAAGAAAAATCGTATGGGCGTCTCAATCTGCAGGGCTGAGCGTCTCATTCTGCTCTCGTTCTCTCTTTTAACACATTCTGCTGGTGTCTTGGTTCTCACATGTCAGTGTCTTGGCTCACAAGTTGTGCAACACTTCATGGATAAAAAAACGCTACAAATGTTGAGCTGAGCAGCACTTCATAGACAAAATACTATAGAAAAGGCTTGTGAAATAGTCGTCCATAGTAGAAAAAAATTATTGTGGTCCTGTGGTATGGGTTCTTACAAAAGACGGGGGATGGAAATGCTGAAAAAAAGGCATTTGGAATCTTGCTCTTATAAAATTTAAATTTGAAATATGATTCCAGAACTCCAGTATTGCACAAACAGTTAGAACAGATGTATGTGGGAAAACAGCACAAAGTAACATTTCCAGTGCTTGCTGGATAATGTAGTACACCAGAAATGTACCACCATGTGCCAACCCCAGGGAAGCAACCTGGTAGAATTGGAGCAACAGAGGCTTCGCCAGGGTTTTGCAGTCGCCATAGGGAGTCTCTGTAAAAGCACTTTTCATTTTAGCACAACTAACATTTTCCATGTTTGTCTTTGGCCCCCTGTTCAGAGGCAATGCAAAGGCAGTTATGAGCAAGGCAAAGTGGTTTTAGAGTTGATGAAGATGTGGGGTAATAGTGCTTTCATGGTCTCATGCCCTGCTGGCTTCCCAGAGACTTGAGATTTCCATGTCTTAGCCAACCAAAAAATTTGAAATAATTAACAAAGTTGCTTCTCTCTGAAAGAGAGCCATCATCTACTCCTTCCTTCTCACTCTTTCCTTTTCTTCTTTGTCCAATTTCCTTGCCCAGAGTAATTTTTCTCTTGCACCAGCTGGCTTAGTAAAAGCGTTTCTGATTGCTCTAAGCATCTGGCACCAGCCAAGATAACAAATGTTGCAAGTATGAAGTGTAGAAATTAATTTTTCTCTTTTACTGTTTTACCCTGTCTCCCCTCCTGATGGCTGGACAAGTTTGTGAACAGAGAGAAAGAAAGAGACAAAGTGGGGTTGAACTGGGGAGAGGGTAGGGTTTGGTCTGTCTTCAGTGGTTTGGTTTTCAGACTCCAAATGGTCTTCTGTCCTCACTTTGACATGTAGAGGAAAAAGCCAATGATAATGCCACTCTTGAATGTCTCTCGTTGTGGAAAGCAAAACCTCACCACATAACACTTCCGGTCTATCAGAGGACAAAGGGAATTATGAAAGGAAAGATTCTCGGTGGAAAGCGTGTATGGGGTGAACATGTCTAGTTATAAACCCCTGGGTAAAAAGAAGGAAAAACAGGCACAGAGCCTTTGCATGGCTGCTCTCAGCACGTGGTTTGTGTTTGTGGGCGCAACGTCTGCTGTTTGAGGCTGCTGCTGCAAACAGCGTGTGTAAGTGTATGTGAGTTGAGGCTGGTGGAAACACGGCGCCACTATCGTAACATGAACGGCGTGATAGTTAACCCTTTAGTTCTGTTCCGAGTCCTAATGATCTATTTAAATGTTTTACTAAAAGTGGAACAAGGCTAGAGATTGTTTTCCCAACATGAAACTTAATTTTAAAAAATTAAAGAAAAGACCCGACATGTCTTATTTACATTTATAATTGTTCAAACACACACACCATCAGAAGAACGCCCAAGCATGTGAAAGGGTTTTGTGTGTCTATTTCTATACATATAGTAAAATATTACTTATAACCGAGATGAAGATATGATATACTGGGCATTTAAAATATATTTTACAATAGTAAATTGTAATCAAAGTCCCATTGTTACGTAGTGAGGGATAAAGAACATGAGGGATAAAGTGGCCTATGAGAGGATGTGGGGAGAAAAGGATAGGAAATAGAGAGATGAGGGAAGGGGTGAAGGGGATGTACTCACTATGCAGTAGGCCACCAGTGCTCCTTGTACGAAGCCGGCGAGCACGTCAGTGGGGTGATGCTTATGGTCGGAGACGCGGGACAGACCGGTGTAGAAGGCCATCATCAGCAAAGTGAACTGGACCAGTGGCCTGAGGAGACGAGCTCCACGCCATGTAAACCGAGACTGCAGGTAAAACTGGAGGGAGAGGAGAGAGAAGTGTGGATTTAGACTCCCAAAGAAACAGGGCTATATCTTGTAAGTTGGTAGATGTTACAATATGTGTCGAATCACTAAGTTACAGCCATCTATATTCAACAAATAGACACGTACAAATACACACACACACAGCTAAATATACACACTCGCATCAAGACGGCAGAGGAAGGACAGCAGTCACATGACTGTTTCTAATAAATATACTCCCATACAGCTGTACAAGCATAAGAGGAAAAGATCCACACATACTCAGTTTGAACACACCCAACTCCACCATTTTCAACACTCAACATGCCTCTGACACTTTCAACCTTAAATTTGTAAAAAATAAATAAATAATAATAATAAAAATGTAACATCACAAAATTCTTTAGGATAGTCTTCATAATTTCTAGTCTCATTGACCCCAAAACCTTGAGAACGAATTAGTCTTCTGGGAACAGGAAGGCCCTCTGGATCAAGAAAACAACAGAAGTCAGATGAGGAAGAGGTGGCGAGGAAGAGGCAGATGGGGGTCAGTAACTTGATGATGCAGCGAGGCAAAAAAGGGCCCCAGCATTCCCCAAACCCCTCACAGACAGGTCAATGTAAACGCCATTCATTTCCTGCATTCACCATCCCGACCCTGCACATCTATCAGCAGCATATAAAGAGCAATTTCCTGTACATGGAGGTGAACTGTTGACTAACTCCCGTTGCAGCCACACAATATCAGACAAAGACTGAAGACCAAAGTGTCAGACAAAACAAACAATAGCTTATGAGCATTGAGATTGCCAGCTGAGGTGTGGACGAGGCCAGCTTTGCCTTCCTGAACGATTTGCCGTTCACATCGCAGCCATTGTGTGTGCACCAGAAGGAAAGGATCCCTCCCTACGGATGTTTGGAGATGGAGTTTCCTTACTGCTTGTAGTTCTCCGGTGAGGTCAGGATGGGAGTAGCTCACTGCCCATCACTAGCCACACAGTCTCAACTCATAGACTAAAAATAAAAACTTTTCTTTTTTTTTCATTTTTGATCCAAATGTAGTATATAGCTGCAAAAACTGTACAATATTACCTCCACCTAACACTGTTTACAAAAAGTGAATTTTTCTTGCTGAAAATAGTTTATATGTCCACATTCAACTAATCTGATCTGCTAATCCAACATTCACAAATAGCTGGGGGAAAAAAAGAGTGATAAAAAAAATAAGTGCGAGTGAGACACTAACCCGCACACTGTGTGCCACAGACAAATTAAATTACTAGGCACTAGGCTACAATCCAGTCGTGTTAAGGCATGAAAGATGAGGCCTTACAGAAAGAAAGACAAAACACATATTACTGCATCCTGACTCAGCAAACTGGAAGAAACACACCTTCATCCATTGTTGCCCCTGCCTTTCTTCCTTGTAAAATTCAACAACCTTTACAAAGAAAGAAACTGAGTGCATCTAAAAGGTCAGTAGCAGACTGCTGTTCAACATTAAACCCTTTTTATTTAAACTGAACAACTCAAAACTTATTTACTGAAGGCCAGGCAAAACAGCACTTAATGGACGCGCGTGTCTAAGATTTGATCAAACTCTTATGTGAACAATTTCTATTTGCTTCAAACTTAGCTCTAATAAATTTTGCTACTTACTCCCATCAGCTAGCACATGATTTCCCATAAACAGCAAATATCTCAAGTTTAGAAATCCACAAGTTTGAGGGAAGCTATATTGAATGACATTGCTTGTACAATCTGTTCTGTTCCAATCCGACCTCAGTATTGGCAGCCAAGGAAAACAGAGGAATATTCTAACCCAAACCTCTGAGTTATTTTAACTACTGACTTACGGATATTTGCCATTCTTTTTGCTAAAGTAAACAGTAGTATCCACCGAGGAAATAAAAACAAACATGTAAATAAAGTATTTGAAGATATTCTCACGGAAAATGTACAGGATGCTCTCTGTCCAAAGAGCTGCGGTCTGTGGAGAGTTTGTCATAGAGTGACTCAGTAGTGCCAGTCATAAAACTGAGAAAACAAGGGCAAAAGCTCTTTGAGAGCATCCGGCTATGAAGTGAAAACTTGTGGTGAAATAAAATTACTTCCAATGCCCTTTCTTTGTAGTTGACTTTTAATTGCTGTTTATTCATAGGTGACTACGAAGTCTATATGTTGCATCATGCTATTCAGGGTAAATGGTATTCAGGCTATGCACCCACACATACATAGCGATAACCACAATTAAACACAATTAAACAAAGTGCAGATGTGAACATGAGGGCATAGTTATAGGTAACTTAATCTTCTTAATGCCACTGAAGTTAAATGAAATGCAAAATTAAGTTAATCGCTTTCTTTCTCCCTCTCTTCTCTCGCGCTGTTCCTTTCACTCACTCTGCCCTGCTGGCTATCATTACAAATGCTACACAATGCCTGGAATGCTGTTGATTTCACTCTGAACATAAACAACTGACCACAAAACAAACAAGTCAACCAAACCCTCGGGGTAGTACACACCACACACTGATTAACACACAGACACACACACACACACAGACACTTAGGAGAGGAATGTGACACTTCCAACTACCCCAAACCACATCTAATGTAAAACTGAACTGTATGTAAAGCAAAAGATATCAAAAAGCAGCAATTAGTCCCAAAATAAGCAAATGGAAGAAACACAAGAGTATAGACGGGTGGCGCTACAGAAAGGGTGTTGAGGATTAGCTAAGCCCGACTTTGGCATAGCAGAGTGATCCGTCTGGGCCTGGAGATGAGCGTTCTGGGACATTAAGGACCTGTTGGTGTAGCGTCCCTGCAGTGCAACACACAGCCTCGCTCCACGAGCTGATAACAGAGTGCGCCTGAAGACACACTCTTCCGAACTCAGATACAGCCCTCAGCTATCAGAGCTCAGATAAAGTCAACGTGGTGAGGACGCTCCAGACACACACACACCGGTGTTCAGAGCCCTTGATCTCCTAAAACCCATCAGGATCTGGGTGTGGATGGGGGACAAAGTGTGTCCCTGATACTCTTATCCCAGGGTGCGGTATCGCACACACACACACACACACACACACACACACACACACACACACCGCTAGTCACCTTCACAGCCCGGCCGATATAACGCGGAAATGCTGTACTAATCTAGCAGGCCAGGTTTCAAAAACTTAACAGACACGCTATAGTTACCTCTTAAGCGTAACGGGAGCTGCTACGCGCAGTGCTGCACGGGTCAGCAGACGCAGCTAACCTTCTTCTGACCAACAGTCAAATAAACCACTTGCTTGCTAACTACTGCAGCTCTGTGGGCTAGCCCACAATTGCACGCAACCGATTGGCTGAGATTTGGCAGGTCAAACCGCTGCGGCCAATCACGAGCCGAGCCGAACCGAAAGCGCGCAGTTTGACCCCGCCCCCTGCTGGAGGCTCAGCGAGAAGGCCACACCGTGTGAGCACTTCTGCGCTTCAGCCAGGGACCTCCATTCAGTGGGGGTTTCACAGGGCCAGCTCTTAAGGGTGGCGTACCATTCAGTGGGGGTTTCACAGGGCCAGCTCTTAAGGGTGGCGTACCATTCAGTGGGGGTTTCACAGGGCCAGCTCT
>JAOUQW010000032.1:3945403-3956449 GCA_028565825.1 Olivaichthys viedmensis
AACCACATACATGCAATTTCTGCTGACTAACAGCAGATGTCAGTAAAGCTCTTTCTGTTGACCGCCAACATCATGACAGAAGCAAATAGGTTGGTCCACCTGCCTCATCCTTTCCCTTTTCAGCAAATGAGGAGTATAAAAGCATAGCTCAGGAAAATAAATGTTACAAGAGTAACCACGCCAGGTGCTATAGCTGCTTAAGGCTCTATCCAGTTGTCCTGCTTCCTGCTTCCCCACACCAATCCAAATATACAGTATAGAGAGTATGACAGAGGATGAAGGCCCAGGAGGAGGCAGTGTGTGTTAGAAACCGGCTTGCAGTGGGAACTCTGAGTCCTGCCTGCAGTCCATCCAAGCCCACAAATCAGCCTGACATCGGTGAATCATCTGGCGCACAATAATTATGACTCACTTATTCTCTACTTCCCCCACTGAGAGGGGGAGAGAGAAATGAAAAATAGAGATGAATGAGAGAAAGCGAGAGGACAGAGGAAATAAGAGAAAGAAAGGAACTCAGTCTAGCTGTCAGAGCCAGGCAGGGACTGACACCCTCAGAGTGAGTAAGAAAGAGAAGGAACTGTTAAAAAGAGAAAAAGACAGAGATAGGAGAAGAGACTAAAAGCAGATGGAATGGAGTGTATAGACCTTCACAGTGAACAGAGAATCTCTGCTATAGGGCGGAGCGTCCCTGAACAGAGACAGCCTGAGACAGCTAAAAAAAAAACATTGCAGTTTCAGTCTCATGTCATGCTGCTTTATACTTTACACTGCCAGTGACACACGCTCCCGATAACAGCACAGTCATCTCCCATCATCACTGCGTACTGTCTCAAACATAACACACCAAGCAGAGCCATCATTTATACTGCTACAGATGTCCTCCAGGGACTATGTCTTCCTGAGAAAGACAGTCTGCTACGAACACATAAGCTGATGCCGAAGAAATTCAGGGATACCCCTTTATGTAGCTTAAAGTTCTCTGTTCTCAATGGCAGACAAGACTTACTTACTCCTCCTCTCTTCTCACATCTCTGTTTTTCTCTCTTTTTAACCTTTTCCTACTGTCTCTCTTCACACCCATACAGATATCAGCAACACTGGACTTTCAAGAACGGTATGAAACTTTCTGGCTAGAAACACCAACAGCGCTATAAATATATGCCACTTTTAAGATGTTTTATATGCATTTTAAACATGTATTATATTCATAAGGCCTGCTCTTTCCAGATATGCTGTTTTTGTCCGTGTCTCAGTGGCCATCCAGCTTTATTAAGCCCCACACCACAGTAATGAGGCCGGTAGATCGGTGTGCATGCACACACTGCCACACAGCTCTGCTTCTGCACCCTTTATTAAAGTTTCATACAGTGGAACCAGAGAGCAGCCGCTCCCCCCAGCCCTCTCTCTGATGGACGAGGAGGCCACTTGGGTTTCTAGCCTCATTGTACAGCAGTTCACAGATGCACACTTCAGTGCAGAACACTAAATTACACAGTAAGCTTACCCACCACTGAGGTATGAAATAGTGTGGTGTGGCCCAGATCAGTGCAGCATCATATGGTGGATGTTTTTAAAATCAGGGTGCAAATTACAGAGGGGTTTTGGGAATGGGGTGTCTGACCTTTAATAAAGTATGTCCCCAAATGAAAGTAAAGGCAAAAGGTTGCGGGAAGGGTTCTTAAAATGTATGCATACTACATGGTTTTAGTAGTAAAGACTAAAATATGCTTCTCTAGCTGTGTCACGAACACACGTAAAGTACACTTTCAAACATCCCTAAAATGGGCCATACACCTTCTTAATTGCCTGACTCACTCATTACATATTCATTCATTGTGAACAGAAAGCCATATGTATCTAGGCAAAACATTTTGGTAACACTTTATTTGAAGGACACCTACATTGGGCCTTCATAAGGCATTGCATACATATTTTATAAAGCAATGCTGGAGAATTTATATTAGGCTTATTTAAAATCTTTATGTCAAAACTATAAAGTATCCACCTGCCATCTTACCGTCTGGGAAGTATACTTACTGTCTCTACTTCTTATAGGAGCATAGAATTAGATGGTCCTCAACTAAAGTGGTAGTGGTTCATTTGCATTAAAAACTATTATGAAGCACCATTCCAGTACAACTTATTTAAGAAGCTCATATTTTAGCCGAATAAATGATCTTCATTTCCTCAAACTAAAGTGGTAATCAATTTTGCATTTATAACAGTTATGAAGCACTATGTATACCTTCTACAGCTTCACATTGGAATGGAATAGATACTTCACAGAAGATATCACAAAGCTTCATGAATGTGATATTAGTAAAGACAAACTAATAACTTGCATGATGTAGATAAAACCTTTACAGTAACAATCTTTAACAGTGATACCTGGGGGTTCTTCTCTCTTCTCCCTTTCATGTAAAGATAAAGTCATACTCCTTATAAAACCTCTAAAATCAACACACAGGTTTTGACATAAGCCTTTCATAAATCCTTCAGAATTGCTTTATAAAAGTTTTATGGAATGCTTATGAAGGTGTTATGAAGGCCCAATGTAGGTGCCCTTCGAATAAAGTGTTACCAACTTTTTTGTGAATTAGTTAGTTAGCTTAGTTTTGTCATTTAAATGGAACTGTCTTATCTGCCCTATAAATACACACCAGTCAACTTATATAGTTTAGATTACTTGCTTAAAGTGTTGCATAAATATATTAAGCAAGCTATCCGGTAATGTTATCTGGTTAACTTGTCTTGCTAGCCACTAGACTGCAAACATTACGAATGAGTTTTAGACCTTTCACTCAAGCACATGCTTGCATTGTATTATGCATCTACAGTCACTGTTATGGAAAAATTTGTCAATGTGAAGATGTCAGTGAAGCTGTGATGTGTCATGGTTAAAGATGGTCCTGTATAAACTTGACTACAATTTTTTTTTAATCACACCAATGCCACAATTTATCAAGCAGCTACAGAAAACTTAGCTAGAACCTCTGCGGTTGGTCAGAATACTCGCAAAATACAAAAAAATGTGGTTTGTTAGAGTGCTAACATTTTTTTTAGAGTTTGTTAGAGTGCAACAAATTGCATATTGCAGGCTTCTGCGATATCAGCACTGCAAAGGCAACAACGAATAAGAAGCGATATATTGTGCAACTCTAATACAATTATATATATTTTTAATAATTTTACTGTACACCTACAGTAAGACCTACAACTGGTTGTAGTTTCATATTAAATTCGGTACAGTTACAGATAGAATAAACTTTGCAAAGCTTAATTTAATAATTATATGGCACAAAACAAGACAGATGCTTAGATGTTGAGCATTTGTGATGTTAATGGATATGCCATGCCACAGTGTCATTACAAAACAACTTCACTCAACAGCTCTGATACACTGATACTCACACACCTCAGGTAGCTTTAGGGAAATAAAGAAACACTTTCTCTCACACACACACACACACACACACACACAACAAAGAAAAATAACAAGAAATATAAACAGAACCTTCAAAAGGCACATACCATCTTAAGTAGCAGCAGGCAAGAGTGGAGGGATGACAGAGGAAAGAAAGAGAGAGAGAATAACAGGGGGAGAGAGGTAGAGAGAGAAGTAGAGAGTGAGAGCACCACAACACACGGCCACTATGTAGTGGATCTATGTGATGGTGGAGCAAGGTGGCAAAGTGAAGGCGTGCTGACATGACATCACGGTTGGAGCAGGCCGACACGGAGAGGAGGAAGAGGAAAAAGAGGACAGATACCTACCCCGACCTGCTGCTATCTAGCTACCGACCTGAGGACTGTCCGGCTCAGAGCCACCAGGCTCCACTTGAGGCTCGCTCACACTCGGAGACTGTGTGTCTCCGGCCTGTGGAAAATGAAAGAAAAAGAGAGAAAGAGAAAGAGAGAGTAAATAATGATAAAGGGGAGGAAGAATGGAGGGTGAATACAAACAGATGGTGGAGGGAAATAAAATTAAAAGGAAATGTAGAGAAGAAAGAGGGATTGGGGTACCATAAAAAGGTAAGAAAAAGTGAAAAATAGAAGGAGGATAGAAACAGGTGGTGGAGGGAAATGGAGTGAAAAGAAGGTATATATGATAGAGAGAGATGGTGGAGTAGCAGGAGAAAAAAACCCAAAGTGGGATAGGAAGGGAGAAAAATGATAGAGAGATAGAAGAATGAAAATAAGACAGATACATGTAGTGAAATTGGATTTGAATGCAATGGAAAGAGAAAGAGAAAGAAGAGAGAAGGTTGGGGAAGAGCGAAAGAGAAAAGTAGAGAAAGTAAGCATAGTGAAAAAACAAAAAAAGCAAATAAAGGGCAAGACAGCACTGATAAATCCATTCATCTTTTCACCCATCCATCCTTCTTCCACCTACTCTGCCGTCTATTCATCCAAACTCCCTTCCACTCCTCTGTCTTTCCGTTAATGGTCATGCGAAATCCTGCTTTCTTTATTCAGCACATTATTATGTTTGTGTATGAAAGGTTTTGACTGCATTATATAAGCACTTTAGAGCTCGCTGAATTGATGGCCTCCTGGTGCCTTGCTCTTAGCACCTGTGTGCGTGGGTATATTTTTTGTGTGTGTTGTGATGTGTATCTGTGTGTTATTCCATCACTGAAAGGAGGACACACTCTTTTACTAATAGAATAATTTGAACAGAATAATCAAACTTTTTGTTCAGCTAAAAGATGAAAGAAATGAGAGTGGGAGAGCAAGCGGGGAACCTCTGATGACTCATAGGCACAGACAGGGAGAAGTAACATGTCTAAAACCATTGGTACAGTTATATCACTGATCTCTCTTAGACTCTCCTATTTGTAAATTAAAGTCACAGTCATTGCTACAACGTGCCATTGATTTCTCTCCTTCTTTCACAGGTTATAACGTTAATCCTATAAAAGGGTATTAGCCCCAGTTTCTTATTTAGTAATTCATCAGGCTTTATAATACACAATCAGTTGGGGGGGGATAATCCATACCGAATAGTGGTGTGTGATATATGACAGGCATCTAAGTGTGATTAATAATGTCCTAATGGCCTTTCTGTCAGCTCCAAGGACTAATTTAACACATTATTGGCCATCCGTGGAACAGCATGCATAAAAAGAATGAGCCGACGTCTGTCCTGTTTGCCTCTTTCCACAGTGATTCATCAATATGCCTCACAAAAGCAAAGGTGCTTATTATGAAAGTTTTTTTTCTCATAACCTTTGCGAGGAGACTAAAAAAGGTGAAGCTTTTGCATTACAATAAAGTTGTGCGTTTGTTATGCAGAAAGCTAACCTTTAGAAACAGTATGTGTGATTGATGGTAACTGGGTCTCAACATGTGACATGTACATGTAAATTTGGGGGTAACATACTGTAAATCTCTTATCGCACAGCTATTTTTACATAATCCTACAGTACGATCCTGAAGTCTGAGTCCAACACCAAGTACTGTTTTATTTTATCGATGATCAAAAACTAATACAACACTTTACGTGCATTCGAATGGTAACACATCAGCATCACATTGTGGAGTAGTGGAGTAACACATAGTGTTATAACTTCTTAGGCCTCATAAGAAATGTCACTTGACTTATGCATTTCTCATAAAAGATCGCGAATTCCATCATTACATGCTCATAAAATGTTAGTTTATGACAGAATCATAAAGGACTGGTCATGACATTTGTCTTAACATATAAGCTGACAAGAGTATCATTCGTTTTTTGACATCGTATGTCAAATGTTATGACAGTTGTCATGAATTATGTGGGCAATAAAACAAATGCCTACTAGAGTACGCTTAGCAAAAATTAGCATGTGACATAACCTGCCATGCTCTCAAACATTTGGCATCTATCATGACAATTACCAGTAACTATAACATGATACTCTTAGATCGTTGGATGTAAACTGACAACATATGACATCTGCCATGACATGCTTATGACATGGTTAAGTCAGTCTTATGACGCAGGATTCAAGTAAAGTGTTTTCATAAAATCAAACTTTGTTGGACTTTTTTTTTTTGTATTTGTTTTTCATAAATGATTAAATTAAAAATGGTAGTGGGCTCAGGCTTCTGGACACTGCTGTAATATTATTTTCCATAATGCTAACACAGGCTGCAGTTACCATCAGTGATACAACTAAGATACATTCTCTGTTATGGGGTAGGATTTTCTCTTTTCCATAATTTTTTTTTGGGGGGGGGGTGTCACTCACAGTGTCCTCCTCGCCGCTGCGACTGGGGCTGCCCTCTGCCTCCCCGAATGAGTCATCAGTGGGTGGGTCACTGGCATGCGATGACGACTTAGATGGGGAGCTCTGGTGAGGAGCCGGTGTGGGCGCTGCACAGAATGCACAGGATAAAAATGCCAACCTTACTACATGCCAACGTTAATGTTCACAGTTTAGCAATGGATGTTTCTGGATTTATTTTATTAGCAATATAAACAATATTTATGGTAATAGACACACAACATGCTTGAGGATCTTCCTGATGACAATGTTGTGTGTGCACAGGTGTGAGTGCAAATAAGCTCACCTTTATGTGTCATATTTACACCTATTATTTTCAACTCAAAATGACCTGAACATAATCTCTGTAGTATAAATAGGATTTAAAAAAAATAATAATTCATGGTCATGTTTGGGAATTTGAGCTCATAAAGTTCAATTTAAAGGGTATCATTTTGATGCAAACACAAGATAAAAGTTAAAAAGGCACATTACTGATTCTAAACATCTATTATGCATACAGAGAGGTTAGTTATAGCTTCTTACTTTAATGGTAATGGTGAGTATGACAGACATTTGGCTGATGGATGGTAATGGTTTAAATGGCTGCAGATCACAACTCTTTTTATTACATTAGCAGATTTACGCTGTCTGCTGGTCTGAAAGGCTACAAACACATTTGCAACTAATGTGAAATGAACTGCATCACTTTCCCATTTTTGGAAGAGGAACAGAACTTTTAAGCACTTCTCAACTGGAAACAACTTTGCTCATTTGCAATCACTTAATTAACGTGATTAAGTAATTAATGAGCAATTAAAACATGAACATTTTAGCGTTGTAGCCAATCGGGTATAAGGGTTTCACAGTGTTTCATTTAAAGCAGAAATTTTCATTTGCTCATTTCCTAATTTCTTTTCATTTCTTTTCATGTAAACATAACACAGTGGTATAATAATTAGAATTGTTTCATCTACATGTTTTTATCCACCCTCACCTCATCCCAAAGGCTCTCTGTGCAATAACAGCCTGATGGTTCACGCTTCTTCATTGTCACTTCATAAATGAGTCTGACCCTCAAACAGTGTGTAAGCACGCATTTGCATGGCTGGTGCAACAGTGTCACACTCCTCCACAGCAGTAATTAGCACAACAAGACTATGAGGATCCAAATAGACTGAACACACAATGCATGGCTCTCCTGAGACCGGTAATAATTACCCTACTCTGTAGCATTGCACAGCTGGGGCTGTTTCTCTCTCTCTTTCGCTCTCTTCTTCCCTCTCCATCTCTCTCCCCTTCATTATTAATTGTCATTTTCATGCTGACTAAAGACAATACCCCATGAACAGCAGCATCAAAGGCCACCTCTCAACATTTTACTAGAGGAATAGAAAGACCGGCTCAGAGAAAATCAAAGCGCGGTGGAAGTTACAAGCTAATTCTGAACATCGTAAAAGGGATAAGGTTTGTCAGGGCATCCAAGATTATGTCAACACTCCTAAGAGCCTGACAGAAGGATGAAGAGCTAAAGGGCTAATCTCTCTGTCTGAGACTTAATGGAGTGCAGTGAGTGGCCAAGTTTATAAATGTAGGACTTGTCTGATGAAGAGAATTTCCCTCAAAACATAAAATTGTGAGATTCAAAAATAATTTAAATAAGAGTAGGGATGCACATGGTTATTTGACTATCCGGATATCTGAACTCATCTTAGTATTCATTTACTTGATTGAGTATTCGAATAAGTCATGTGATGTGGGACAAAATAAAAAATTTATTTATCACATCAAATGAAATGGCTACTTATATATAGCTCTAAATATGTAAATACTGAGCTACACTAGCTACTCGCTTTAACTATACACATTGGAAAAAGTTTTGTAATCGTCTCTGAACTTACCTCATGCCTGAACATGTGGACGTGTTTATATTCCAGTGGATTAGCAAAACCACGTTAGATTTAACAACATTATGGAAAAGGGGAGACTAATATTTTGAGTTTTAAAGTTAGTTAATGCCTTTGATGTTTGTTCTGGCTATTTAAAATATTACAGACACAATACACAGTTTTGTATTTGGGCTACTTGCCATTTATATGGGCTATAAGAATGTATGTTGCTGTTTTAGAAACAGGCTTCACGTCCAGGTCAGTTTGAAACAGTTACATAATAGTTATGAGTGTACACCATAAACAAATGTTGAAACTTCTGTGTTTTTATTTTTTATTCATAACAATGTTGGTATTTGAATACTATTGTTTTGGTTAAAATACACTTCCTAAATGGGAGTTAACAAGTTTGTGGAAAACTTGTTTTCATAAATGTAGGACTTCTTTTGGGTTGATGTAGAGAATTATTTAACCTTTTTCTTTACATGTTAGAGGCCTCTTAAGCTCCCGAAGGTAGAATAAATCACAATTTAGTTTAATTAAATTTATTCCCAATATCAACCCACTAGCTTGTTCCCCCCATCAGACTACTGCTACCAACTGAGGAGGGCGAAGGCCAACACATGCTTTCTCCGAGACATGTAAAGCCACTGCATCTTTTTGAACTGCTGCTCATGCAAAAAAAAATTAAGCTAAACATGCTTGGGGAAGAGCGCTAACTGCCCTACTCTGTATACATCAGCTCACAAATGCTAATGATTTGCTAGTGTCGGTCTGATCATTACTCTCTTGGACTCCTGGCCACGGATGGCTATGGCATCACCGTGATTTGAACTTGCGTTAGTGAGTAGGGCACTGTGAGGATGATGTGATTGAAATCACTGATGAAAACATAAATAGACTGTCATTGGTTTTGTATGCAATAAGCGCTTTGCTAGGATCAATTATCCATCAATTTTCTTCTTACCATCTAGTATAAGTTCTTTGTTTTGTGTTAACCTGTACACTCCATGTTCAAATTGAAGATGCTGTGGTTCACAGCCCCTCATTGCTACTTCATAAATAAGACTAACTCAAATACAGTGTGTGTGTGTGTGTGTGTGTGGGTGGGTTCATTGATGTAACATTCTCAACAGCAGTGTGTTTGAATCATAGATTCGACTCACGTGAGTTGGTGGATGGTGTGGTGGAGGTGACGGGCGTCAGGTTCATCTGGGAGATGTCGAAGTCGTCGCAGTCGTCGTTGTCCTGCGCCAGGCCCACGCGGCTGAAATAGCTGGTGAAGGCGTCCGTGGTGCACACCAGGCTGGGCTGCTCACCCTTGCGTGTACCTGCAGGTGGCGGCTTGGCCATCTGGAAGTCCTTGAACATCTCCTTGCTCATCCTTGCCTGCCCAGGCAGCAAGCGCTCTCCGTGCTGCGGGCTGGAGGCCGTGGAAGCCGAGGTGCCTGCGGTGGGCGTGCCTGGGGCAGGGCCAGGAGTAGGGCAAGAGGCCGCCATGGGCATGGCCGCCAGTGTCTGGAACATGGCAGCCGGGATGGGTCCCATGGTCTGTGCAGGCACAAAGGCAGCAGGCGAGAAGTGGGCTCCGGCCATAGCTGCCCACTGCTGCTGAGTGGCAGAGAACAGGTTGGCTTGGCCCCATATCAGCGGCTGCCCACCAGGCAACACCTGAGCCATGGGAACTGGTGACTGAACCCCAAACGCCAGCGGTGCCTGGGCTGCAAACTGTTGCTGTGCCCAGCCCGGGGGCACTGCTCCCATCGTCACGTAACCTGAAGGGCGAACGGAGCGGAGGGACAGGGATGGAAAGGGAGAGTCATGAGTTGTGAATCATCCATAGACATTGCACCAGCATTCAAAGACCATTCAAGCAACACCAATACCATTGGATCACTAAGAAACAATCAAGTGAAGTCATTTTTTATCATCATCCCATCCATATGCATATACAGTGGGATGAAAGATTTTGCCTACAGGACCACAGTACAAAACAAGACACAGAGGCTCTGTACACACAACTACATAAAGTGTAAATACTATGATAAGTGTGATATAGGACCTTGGTTGCATAAATATCGCTGAACCTATTCCCCTATGAGCTTTAGCCACCATTCAGCTAAAGATGCTTGGAGTGAGGGCATGAACCTTAATGTGCAGAAGAAGATGACCTAAAGTACAGTAATTACCCCTCAAAATGGGTCCGGCCCTAATTAACAGCTCTCTTTAGAGGAGCCCATTATAAAATCTGACTTGCATCACGTGAGTCCTTATTTAATTACACATCTCCTTCTTTTAAATGACCACATGGCACAGCACACCAGCAAATGGAAGATGGCAGGGTTGTATGATAAAGAAACTTGATAGGCTTAATCGCATCTTCTATGTTAATATATATGCACAAAATCTTAATAATGTCAATAAAATATGTCAGAATAACTGGAATCTAATCTGAGCACCAGAAAAGCCAGAGTAGAAATCTGGACAACAAAACCAACCTTTTTTTTACCTTGTTAGTTCATGTTTGGTTAAATTGAGCACAATTCATCAGTATCCATCACTTAAAAGACAAAATTCTTGTTTTTCTGTAATCTCCCATTAAAATGCAATGGTTTTTGCTCACCTATAAACATCTGATTTTTCAGTTTTTCACATCACGTTTCACCACCCTCCCACCTCACCTTCAGTTATCATTAAGTGAAAACACTAAGGCAGTTTCGATTAGAAATATGAGGAAACACTTTACTGTAGGGCAGGTTTCAGAAGGCTATATGACATAAGCCCTTCATGACAACTGACAACTGACAACAGGTTTACCTTCCAACATGACAGCGACCCGAAGCACACAGCCAAGAGAACAAAGGAGTGGCTTCGGAGTAAGTCTGTGAATGTCTTTGAGTGGCTCAGCC
>JAOUQW010000032.1:3957928-3973677 GCA_028565825.1 Olivaichthys viedmensis
ATGCCCATGGATTTGGAATGGGATGTCCAACAAGCTCATATAGGTGTGATAGTCAGGTGTCCACATACTTTTGGCCATATAGTGTGTATATATACAGGAATTACATATTTACTTTTTACAGAAAGCTGCTGGGTAGCGTGATCAGAAAAATCACATTACACTGAGCTAAGAGTGGAGAAATGCTTCACATACCAACAGCAGCAACAACAACAACAAATGCACATACAGAAGGGCCTGATAACAAGCAAAAGTCTCCCATTCCGGTCCATTTGTAAACCACACACAAATGGCTTTTTCTGTCTCTGTACCCACCATCCCACTCCAGATTTAGAGCAGACCAAACCGGAGAGACAAGCCCCTTTGACAGCCCATCACTTCTTCCTGGCTAGCAACCTCTTAACAACTCTGTTTTGCACCAGTGGCATGAATCAAAATTTAATTAAAGTTTTTTTTAAAGCTTGTTTGCTTATTAGTGGCATCTTATTCCACAACAATAAACACAGAAAAGTGTGTAAAATTAATCCAAACTTGGGGCATGTAGTCGTTGTCAAGGAGGATGAAATGATTCGCTCCTTAAGTCAAATCAAGCCGGAGAGACTCAGCTGCCATGACTAGGAGTGTATGAAATGTAATCTTGTTAACTATGAACTAGAAGGCCTCAGAAGGAAGGGCAGGTAGGTCTGCGTTAGGCTCAGCGAGCTACAGGCTTTCAATATTCCTTCGAGTTTACACAGCGAAACACAGTCAACGACAGATGGGTAGAGTGATGTGCTGCGCGGTTCCAGATGTATTAATGATGTCTTAGTACAAGTAAATCTGGCTGCAGCAGCTGTCTCAGATATGTACACTAAATTGGGTTACAGGGTATGCAGAGACAACAAACCATTGGTGGTACTGGGCTAGCAATAAGTGCAAAAATAAGTGCAAGACAAACTTCGGCTTGAGTTTCCCAAAAGCAACGCTATGCCAAGAGAAGTGTAACATCATGAATGAGAGAAATTAGGGTGTTCCCCAAACATCTACACATTCCCTGTCACGTTTGACATCATGGCCAGAGATGTTTGTATTATAAGAGACATGGGAGCTTATTTTCGTGGTCATAAAAGGTGCAAGTGCAAGATCACACTGATGCTATGTAATTTACGTGACCATCAGCGCATCAACTGCTTAAAAGCGGCATAATTGTAAAAAGAGATTGGGTTGGAATGTATACATCAAGAAGTGTAGTTAGGTGATATCCAATCAAATTAGCTCCTCTCATTCCTTTAAAAAAACAAGTGTGTACTGACAGCTCAGTGCAGTGACTTACAATTTTGAAATGGCATACAATTAGATTTTACTTACAAATTTCACGCTGATATATTAGTGGTAGAATTAACTGTCTGGCCAGTCTTGCAAGCCAGACTTCTAGTTTTTGCTATACCTCAGGCATGTCACTAAATGTGGCCAAGAACCACCTACTTTCACAAGAGGAAGCTGTTTAACTAAACTTTTTTTAAATCCAGAGAATATATCTTGCCCTGAATAGCTCATTGTGTCAGGCTGTTTAAAAATTTCTTGTCAGAAACCGGTGTATGGACGTGCATATGCACGGAAGTGCAGATAGTCAATCAGATTGCAACCTTAAAGATTCTGACGCTTGTGGCCAGCTAAGTGTACAAAAGGTATCAGGTGCTCCGTGGGACTGAGGCTACCATCTGTCGATCAGAGCTTACATCAAATGCATCATGCGCTTTTCGTGGGTGTTCACTGACAGGTGTGGACACTCTAGAACATAACGTTTATATAAGTTTATATAATTCTTTGTCTCTATGATGGCAATAAATTTGGTGAGTATGGTATTAGTTTTGTTGAACATTCTATTGATTCTGTTAAATATATGATTTGTACCAACTGTCTGATCCACATTTAGTAGCCACAACTAAGTTGTTTGTCCTTTTTTGTTATAGATAAAATGATTCAGTCAATTGTATTAAGCTAGTAGTCGGATAAAGTAGCCTACTTATTCTGAAGTAATAGTGTACAACCACAAAACCTGGTTGTAAGAAATAGGACAGGACTTTTAAGGCCTCACTTGAATTCAGGAAAATACAATTTTGGCCTTGTGTCAGTGCTAAGAGGGGGTCTTGATAGGCAATATTGTTAGCGCAATTGGATAATACCATCGTAGCGCAGATTTCGAATGTCACACCCCTTGTTGCATGTCAGAGCAGGCATGTTCATGTTCCTGGCCAGGAAAATAGTCACTAAACGGAAACAGGAAAAAATATGCCAGCATTATACAGCCCATAGTTTTTGGTCTGAGAGAATTGTGCTGTTGTACTGTGAAACTGCAAAAAAAGGTCCGAAACTGGAAGCCCACACTGACACACGCACACCTCAGCACAGCCAAAGAATTCAAAAGAATATCCATGCTTGGCCAAGGCTGTTCTTTATGACTATACGGAACAAACTAACCGGAGGGAACAGACACAAAATCAAACACAAACAAACACACACCCACACCCACACACACTGGACTGGGGCTATAGCGGCTAGTTAATTCAGTCCCCTTTGCAACGCGTTTGTCATGCAACTCAGTATACAGGGCTATAATGAGAGCATTCATATTCTACAACAGTAGTAGAGAACACTTTATTTAGTCTGAGCTAGTCTGACACACACTCTAATGTACCACTCACTCTGTCACACACACACACACACACACACACATAAACAGTTAAACTGACCTGAGGGCACGGAGGCAGGGTTGAATGGAGTGAACAGTTCTGAGGGGTGCTGGTGAGCCAACGTTGGGTCTAGAGTGGTAGCTGGAGAGGCGGGGGTCTGATGACAAACACAAATGCATTACGTTCATATCCAAATTTGAGGTACGGAAAATAGTGTGTTAGTGTGTGTGTGCACTCACTGAGGGAGAGGTGATATCGGGCGGAGTAGACATGTCTCCAAAAAGCTCTAACTGGTTAATATTCTATAGTAAAAAGAGGGAAGATGAGACATAGTAAAATCATTGTTCCATTTCTGACTCCTCTTTGTAGTTAGTTCCCTCATCCATATGACTGGCACCTACCTCTGGGCACCTCAGTGCCAGCAGGGGGTGAATGGGGATAGAAATGTTAACAGAGTGTTATATGGATTATGATGATGGTGATGGTTATAACTTATACCCACCATGTACAGACACAGGGAACAAGACTGACTGGAAATAAATATCTGAAGCCTAAATATCCTTGTATACACTTTAATGTTGGATTGTGGGTACTACTACTTTCAGCTTGGCCTATTCCACTCATTAAGGGTAAGTATATACTAAACAGACACTTTGCAAGTACACAAATTTAGATTTCTCCTTTCAGTCAAGTTTAATGCCAGCAATCGTTTGGCATTAGTTCACTATGTTGGACCCCTTGGGTTCATTGTTAGAACTTCCCATCTCAGAACTATAGAGACAGCAGACGTAGTGCCTATATTTAGTCATAAAAGATTTTCGACACATGGCCATAAATTACATTATGGGATAATTCCACTGGATATAAAGATGCCTGGAATATATCTCTTTTTAAGGATCATCTTGGGGCATGTATAGTCTGTGCAGATTTGAACACGATGAGATTTGTTCCACGCGAACAAGAGAATGAATGGACATTGTATGTGAACACACACACACACACACAATCTCCCTATGATGTGTTTGACCTTTCAGCTCATGCTAGAGTCCCCATGAGGCTACACGCCGAGAAAGGTACGGAGACATTTATTTCCTTCTATTTTACTGGCTGGTTGGTATGGAAATGCCTTGGCCTGAGGAGGGTCGTATTCAAAGGGAACAGGCAGGGGTCTCTTATGAGGGGTCTGCTGTCTGATTCAGAAAAAAAAGGGCATGTTGAGGTTAGTGCTGGACTTTCAGGTCATTGCAAGGGCACCAACACACACACATATACACACTGAGGGCTATAAAATGCTCATGACAGGTAGTGTGACATTTATTCTATATCACCAGTTCAAGTTTAGAGCGGTGAAGCTATAGAGTAACTAAGGGTTGCGTATGGATCAATTTTACTTTGCCATTTCAAAACAACATGGCTGATCCATTCATCATATGAATGTCAAGGCACTGAAGCTGAGCGTTTCTTACTCATTTTGTTTCTCACTGTGTACCTTACCTGAGGGACCAGCACTAGTTCAGCGTCTAAATCCAGCAGATTGGTCTGGCCATTATGTTCATTCTGAAATAGTAGCATGGTGTTAGATGGAACATGGGATGAAATGGAAACACACTCATATACTGTAGATACACATACATACTCACACACACAGGAGAAGGTGAGTATTTGGGATGAGCTGGATGAGGTTTGGAAAGGTGCCATAGATTGAGGTGGGATGGGAAGGCCTTTACCTGCACAAGTAAGGTCATAGCTCATAGTTTGGGTGCAGCATCCTCTAGCTCACTACCTCACACTTCCTTCATGGTCCCTGCAAGCTCCAGCCTGACTTCTCTCTTAATGTAACAAGCCTGGGCCATCCAAATAGCTACAAATGATGCTATGTTAATTTTCATTCAGACCTAACCCCAACTTAACTCCAGGCATAGACTGGCACGGGGGAAAAACAAACTGGCAGGTTATCTTTCAGTAGGCTGCCAGAAGGACTTTAATGGGAAAATAATGTGCTTGTATGGGCCTCTCTCAAGAGTAAGAGCTGGGGAAGAGCAGGAGACCATGAACAACAATCTGCTATCATATCACATCCTGCACTGCTACAAAACACATTGGACTTTGGGAGAGAGAGAAGAAAAAAAAAGGTGCAGGGCATAGGGGCATAAATCCATATTATTCATATCACCAGAACTGACAGCGAGAGCATACATATCAAACATACGCACATGCATGCATGCATTTAAATCAAATCAAGGGCAGTATGAGGAAGCAGACTCCAGATTGGTAAACCGGACTAGACTGGCAGGTTTTTACCACAGGGTATTTAGCTCAAGGGCCTCTTTGTGTTAGCACTTAGCATTTAGCATTGAAGGACAGAGGCAGAGTGTCAGGTAGAGGGAGCTAATTAAAACATGTCCTTGGAGAGAGATAAGAGCTGGCTGTAATGAAAAAGCAATGGGAGCCAGCCTGCTGCCACTGGCTGCCATTTCACTCCTACTAATGCTGAAAGAATGGACAGAAGGGGGAGATAAGGAGGGAACGAAGGAGGGGCGAGAGTGAGGAGAAAGTCTGTTCACCACATAAAACATTGAGAATTAAAGGAGCATTCTGGCATAAAACTAGCTGTTCTGTAGCACAATGATGCGTCTTGGCCTCAGCATTTTGAAAAATCAGTGTTATCAGTGTTTTCTCACTACAATACCCAGCAAAAAAGAAATTCTCACTGCGAGCACCCAATCCTATACCACTTATATTACTGGCTTGAGTGGTATAGCCCAAGATAATTTTTTCTTATTGAATATTGAAGAATGTCTGTGGAGGGTGTGGTAAATATGAATAGCTGAGCACTAAAGGTGTTTTTTTTTTTTTTCACCGTTTCCCAGTGATTAGTAGCTACAAGAAAAAAATTTTTTAGCAGCCAGCACTTTAGACAGGAGGTCTAGAAGAGAAATCTGAAAGCAGAATTATTGGGATATCCATCAAAAACGATTCAAAGTAAACTGCAATTCCATCTATATTCCACACAAAACAGATGCCAGATATGAGCTTCTTGCCCTCTCAGTCTCAAGAGAAGAGAAGTTGAACTGAGGTAAGTTGGCTAGCGAGCATTAATATATCCAGCTGGGAAACTTGCTCATTTTAACTTTTGGCTTCTGGTCTCCCACGCTGCTAGTTCTAATATATGTACCATTAACATATTTTGTTTTTATTGTATCTTGCTACAAAAATGAACTGTGTACTTTAGTTGCTTGGATCATTTTAATTTGGGAAGACCTTCTCACTACTACATTCTTTCCTGATAGTTTTTAAGTTCTTTGAGTTATAGCCAGCTAGCACAGAAAAATTCAAAAGTCTGCTCCTAAATATCCACTCCTAAAAGCAGTTGTAGTCCTACTGGCACCTGGATAACCAGTTCACTGCCACCAACTGTCCTCTATAACTATGGTTCTTAAATGGGGTCCATAAAGCATAGCCAGCGGTTCGCAATATATTTTTTAATGATGTTACAGTGGTGGAGATCACGATCAACCACTATTAAAGTTGTTTAATCTAAACCCCAATAACATAAAATCAAGCATAAATAATATCTACATTAATTTAACTGAAATTTTTATAAAACTAGGAAAAGTGTGAAAAGTTTTGAAAAGATATGTGGGAAAATATATGTTTTGAATCTGCATTTTAACACAATGTAACTGGCTTGGGGTCTGTATGGAAAGTTCTGGAATAAAAAGCTCTAATGGCTTCATTATTATTATTTAATATTTGAGTAGTTGGACTATGCTCATGAAATAAAATTGTTCTGTGATCATAAGGAGGTTTTTGTAAAAAAAAAATTAGACTGCAAAAGCTCCCTGGCTGCAGAAAGTTTGAGAACCCCTGTTCTATAAAATGGCACACCTAGCAGGAAAACACACACTAGTTGTGCGAGTTATATTTACTATCTGCAGTTGCCTGGGTGATAGTGTAATTTTGAAGGTCGCAGTGCTGGGTCTGTCTGTCTTTACTGGACCTGGTAGTTCAAGTAGACAGCAGTTATATTAGCAGATATGTCATCTATCAGTCTTTTACACTCCTTGTGCGATCGCCATAAAAGCTTGAGGTTCAAGAGAAACAAACAAGTGGGCTATTATAGGTTGCTGTGCTGATAAGCCATCCATCAGTCATAAGCATATGGCCTAAACATGCAGCACAAAAGTATAATCAACATACTATTTGCAGCATAGCTTTATGAGAAAGAGTGGACTACACACCATTGAGGGCGCATGTACTTTTGAAATTGAACACGCATCTAAAGCCGACAGTTACCCAAAGCCTTTCTCTCCTGTGGAAAGGTGTGGGACAACAAATACGATCTATCTAATTCCACAATATAAGAGTGCATTAGGGCTAAACGGTCTCCATGGTAACATTTAGAGTTTTCCCGGTGGTTTGAGTCACCTAATCTGTAAGTGAATGTATGCAGAGCCATATCCTGATGCAACCTAATCCTGCACAAAGCTCTTGATACTTTCTATCGCCTTCCTTGCGCGTTTAATTTCCCTACAATCCCTTAGACCACTCCTCAATCTTCATTGCCACGACTACGTATCAATTAACCGTCTCACAGGAGATGCTAATTATCCGCATGTGTGTGCTTTGCATTCACTTAATTAACGCTGTCTGGTTAATCTCCGGTGCACTGACTGACAAGTATGCACGTAGGATGGACATAAGCACCATAGCTGTGAAATGGTGCAGAAAAAGAGAGAGCTGCACAGAGAAAAGGAGGACAGAGTTGGAGACGAGGTTGTGAGGGTTGTATCATGCACCATAGTTCAGGAGGTATTGTTTTGAAATGGAGCTTAGCAGCTTGAAGGAGCCTTGGAATGCACACTTGAGAGGCCAAGACTCAGAGAGTGGATACAGAAAAGAACAAACTATGAAAGAGGGAGAGAGAGGGGAAGGTGCAGAAGTGGAATGAATATAAAAGAATGAAGCACAGGATGAAAACAGAAGAAAGAAAAACAGACATAAAAATCTAGGGTTGGGGTAGGTTTGAGAGAAGACATGTTGGGCTTTAGAGGAATTGAGAAAACACTGAAGATCTGAGATCTGAGTACATCCTCCTTAAAGAAGATAAACAAATCTTCGGACTTAACCATCAAAAGGGGGGTGAACCTAATGTGGGCATTTCAATAGTACCATAACAGGAGGGGACACTGAAATTAACAAAAGCTAGCACTGAATAAACAGAGCAGCAATAACACTTGATAGAGGCAAAGAGAGACTGATTGGTATGAAAGGATCAGCCATTTTGAAATCAGACTGCAAACATAAAAGCCATATCATGACCAAAGCATGAATTTATCAGAGACAGCAAGGTTAACCAGGTCGCATCTAAAGCTATAGAATTGAAATAATAAATGAGTATGGCAGTTCGACCTTGAGAGATTGTCTTATCTGTCAGGCAGCCAGCGAACAGCACGTAAAATACAGTGCCAGGCTCATTTTGATTAGCTTGTGCATGATTCTTATACGGTCATGGTGTGGTATTAACGTGATGTCTCTGAGGTTTGACATTGAATAGGCCATCAGTGCCCATACACATGGAGTGAAAGCAACCACAGAGCATGCAACCACCAAGCACATAAAAAACCCTAGCAAACCACTCATCAAGAACATACACTGGAAAAATCCACCACTGACAAACAACATGCATTACACACACAAACATCATCCAGAGACGGTGGAATATGATGAACTCATGAAACATCACTTGTATGTAAAAAATCACAAGCCTGCGGTTTTGACTAAGACTGGGAGGCTTGCAAGAGGGTGTACAGGCAAACACACACACACAGCTCCACTCACTGGATGTCGCTTTGGGACGTCATACACTCCCTCCTTTTGTTGGCTGGTAGGGACCTGTGGTGGGCGGTCAGTCCAGCCGAACACACGAGCAGAGCACAAGTTACATCACTTCACATTTCAGAAACTGTCTTGAAAACTGCTTTTGAATGTATTCTTAGTGAGAAAATGTCTTGTAAATTGTGTGTTTGTCTGTTACCTGATACGGTAACAGTGTACTCTTATGTGAGCCTTTTTGCATTTGAATAACATTTAAAATTAAAGCTCCTCACTTGCTGTCATATACCACATTTCCTCCGTTTTCTTCTCATGAGAGTAAATTAGCTGGCCAGTCGCAACCCACTCTGCTGCTATTTCATTTCTTTCATTTTTAAACTCCTTTCCCCTCTCTAATTTGCCATTGTTCTTAATGTTCCTCTGCCTGGCTGGTTGATTGCTGCTCAGCACGTTTTCATTCGATCGCTCGTTTGAAATGATTTTTTTTCCGCCATTGCTTTCATTCAAAGATCAAAAGCAGATGGCAGTGATTAATATCAGTCTCTCTCTCTTTCATCAGGAGAGCGGGAGGAGATAGAGATGCCTGCTGCTTACTCACATGGCAGAATAAATCTTGGTCCAGACGTGAAAGGTTAGCTCACGAAAGCTGCGGAATCAAGCAATAGCCAAAGTTTCCCTGAAGCTTGCTGCAGGTTAAGGCTGATTTTAATATCCACAGTTGGGCTCAAGAGTATTTTGTTTGCAGCCATAGACTAATTTAATGCCCAAAATTCAGGTCCTAATTAGAATAATCTGAAAAAAACCTTTTCTGAGTAGATAATGTTTTTAAGCTTAGCCTCCATCATTAATGAATGCCTCTTATAAAATATAAAGTCTTATTCCTTTTATAAAATTGTGGCTAGATGATGTTCTGCTCATTTGTTTAATCCGGTTGTATGTCCTCGACACACACACAATTTCCTTCTAATGTCTTATAGTCAGCAAACACAAGAAATGATGTGCACGCTGATTGAATTTGACCTGGCCAATATGGCAATGTGTTTGATGTTGCAAGTGATCAGGCTCCAGCTTCTACGCTTCCGACAGCGCACAGATGTCTCTTTGATGTCTCTGGATTGCTGATGCAATGCCAGTAGCCAAGGACAGAGTTTTACAATATAGTTAACACTTAAGAGCTTAGTGTAGCAATTCACTTAAAAGGTAACAGACAGCCCCGGGTTACATTTCCCTCACTGCTGTCTCAAGCTTTGACAAAACTAACTTGACACTGTGGAAACGACCACAGCAGTGAACCGGTTCCAGGTAAACTTGCAGAACGATTAGCGGCCACGTTGGCCAGCAGCCACACCCATGTTTGTTGTAAGCCTGAGTGATTTTTGCTGCCGTTTCAATCTCGTGTTTCTGACTGAAGCCACAGGTGACAAGACACAGTGGCACCTGAGGGGTGAGCACCTGCTGTTGTCATGGTCACGGTGCTAAAAGCACGGAATGCTGTGGAATGTAAATCTTCAAGAGAGCTGTCACGGTGAATTAGCACAACGTAGTGTAGCGCTCTGCCTGTTCTGTCTAATTCACAGGTGGGACTTTGGCAGCTACACAGAGAAATGTCTGTAGCTGTTCCATCAAAGGCTGCTTTTATTTAATGGTCTTGTTCTGAGAACAATGGCGATGTCGTGGTTTATTAATTCGCTATACAGGAGCCTTGAAATATTTTCCATATTAGCTTAATATTCTACTTTGAAAATGTTTTAGAAGCTGATCAATGCAGTTTTTTTATCTGATTCTGAAAGAATTTCCACATGAATATTGGACTATATGTACCTTAAATCATACTACAACATAGGGAGGGGCTTAATTTAAAAAGTACCTGATAAATGCTCTCCTCTGATTGGTCACGGATGGACTCGTGTCCCGCCTCAAACACAATGTACTATAACATCGGCAGCAAAGGCGAGATTGAAAGGGAAGGAAAAGAGGAACAGAAGGGAGGGAAAGGGAAAGAGAAAAAGAGAATAGGTAGCAGAATGATCACAAAGGAAAACAGTGGCCATGGCCTTGGGTAAAGCGTCCTGAGCCCTATAACCCTGTGGCACAGTGCTTGTGTTCCTCGATGATCGTTTGGTCAGCTCGCTTGCTAGATTGTAGGACTAAATAAAGTAAATGGGGTAAATATCATCTTAGTAATTCTGCCTCACTACTGCAGTATCTGTTCTTCAAAAAGTATATGTAAGCCTCCTAATACACAATTCTCTAGCCACAACTATACATTTTTAGTCCCTACAAACAGAATGATGCAATGTATTCTCTCACATTCAGCAGAAATAAATCACAGTGCAGGGTCCTCTGCAGGGTTTTGAGGCTGGATGCATGTATCTTTAATGAGACACGTGCTGTATATGTAAGCTCTACTGATGCAGAAACATGGCCGGCTCACAGCAAAGACTGGAAAATCCTCTGGGGCGCTAGGTGCTGGGCTTCGGGTTGCAAATAAGCACGCCAAATTGCCAGATACCTCATACATGCCAAACAGCCGCCCCATTCGGCCCCACTTCTGTGATACATTCCTCCATGATGCAGGAACCATACAGAGACACCATAGCATTACCAGCATGCAGCGTTCTACCTAATAGCTTATTCCTCTCTGTTCTCGACAGCATTATAACTCACAGCAGAATCACTGCCATTTTAGATAATGGCAGAGTCTCTATTGTTTATTTTATAATAGATCAACTATCTAATTCACTTCCATTCTGGACCCATCTGCTGACATTAGCTAATCCCTTTTCCACCTCTAGACTGCTTAATAGGAAATTGCAAATTTGTAGCATGCCTACTTAGCATTAGAACTGATGATGCTAGCATTGAACACTATTGTGCATTTAACAGGTAATTTGTCTAAAGGTATTTTGTATCATTTCTTGATTACATCACTGTAATTAGCTTAAAATTGTCAATTCTTGCCATTCAGTGCTACATTGCAGTTGAATGAAGCCAAATTACTTCTTATTCAACACACTATTGCTAATACATTATGTCTGTGGATTAACTAAATAACCCAGGCAAAGGGGTTCTCCCTGCTTTGTTTTGTATACTACAAAAAAACAACCTTGGTTCAACAAATGGACAATACAAACAGTAATGTAATGCACATGGCACACGCTCACAAACACACACACACTCACAGCCCAGGATGAGATGTGTTAAAGCTGTCTGTTTTCAGTAAGAGCTAGGGAACCTCTCAGGACTGGTGCCGTGGCCGAATATTCTCACAACAGACCCCGCTCACATTGGCGAAAGCAAAAAATATATATAAATAAATATCAACCCATTAGGGATGATTCACCATGGATTTATGCACACGTAATGATGAAATAACAAGACTTATTAATTCAGGCTGAGTGAAAAGAGGACAGAAAATGAGGGGCAGTTATTTATTTATACAAGAGAAATTAAAAGCATATTAACGTGTGGGAACCCAGCAGGCAGACTAATTTGACAGGGTACATTTAACCAAACATTATGATTAGCGATTTAACACGCAGCGTTACCTGGTACACCGGATCCTCCACGTCTTCTTCCAGAATGGTCTTTAGGCGTGATTGCCATGAAGAAAATGAGCAATTGGGGAAGGAGGGAGACAAATGAAGAGAGGAAAGATAGGGAGCAAAGAGAATGAGAAAAGAGGGCTGAGTATAATTAATGTGATTGACAAAAAGAGAAGGATCAGTCGTCTACAATAATCTCAGAATTTTGAGAATTTGAGAAGAGAGAAATGTGAAGGAATCCCCACATACAGATCTCCAGCTCAGAAAGAGAGAAATGCTTAGGAAAAGCTGCCTCATGAATCTTATTTTTTAAAATCAAATTCTATTCATGTACCATTTCTCTATTTGACTTTATTTAAGGCTTGGTGTGTTTATATATGTGTGTGTGTGTTTCGTATGTGTGGGGTGAATTTCTGCGTTATGGCACCTGGTAAACTGCTTGTTCACACTGCTTGTCTTTCTGAGCCTTTTTCTCAATCTCTTCCCTCTGCTTGATCTCATAGATCAGCTGGAAAAGGTCACGAAGGTCAAGGATCACCGGCTCAGCCTGAGGATTGAGTGGAGAGATGGAGAGAAAAAGATCAGAGCAGAGAATTGAATTTAGTTCCTTACTCAATTAAAATAATGAATCTATAAGTGATTTAGAACATTGGATATTTCATAAATATGTAAGGGACAGCAAGGACCCTTGAATCTGTTCTTTATCCTCCAGGGGCATCCTTAAATTCTTTTTTTAGGAGGCAAAGATATTTCAATATTTCAATATGTTATTTAATTAAAATGAACTGCCTATTGGAGTACCCGGGTATTGCACTTCCCTCTGTAATCTGTGGATCCATTTTCATCTGGAAATACCAGTCTTGTTGCTTTCACTCACATCGGCCCTGCCAGTTAATTAAGTTAAAAATGGGCAGTTTATTTAAGCTACTTGTTTTTTAGTTTATTCGCTATAATGCCAGTTTGTAGTTAGCCTAGTATCTGCCTCAGATGCTCCGCCTATGACTCGTAGATATCTTTTGTACACTTAGCTGGCCACAAGCTTCAGAATCTTGAAGGTTGCAATCTGATTGGTTATCCGTACTTCTGTGTATACGTACTTCTGTATACCGATTTCCAACAGGAAAACAAATCTTTGAACACAGTGACACAATGAGGATTTTTGGAGCAAGATATGGTCACTGGATTGGAATGGATCTTTAGAAGTTATTAATGAGTTGTGTTTAAAACAGTTAGTTGCGAGTGAACGTGGCTGGCCATTTGCAATGTCAGTCAGATGGCCTCTTCTTGTGAAAGTAGGCAGTTCTTGGTCACTTTTAGTGAAGTAAAGTACCGAAAGCTAGAAATCTTGCTCACAAGACTAACGTTAGCCTGATTATTAGGGCTGCTAGCAAACTGAAGGAAGCCAATCATCACTCAACTAACTCTGAATGACCCAATATCAGTAAGGTTTATACAGAGTTCTGCAACAAACGTGTTTATTGTGGTACTGCACCTGAATTGGCAGATACAAACAGATTTCAAATAAATTGCTATCAAATATCATAGAGGTTAAAAAAAGCAAGTGGGCATGGCCCCCCTCAGTTTAATTAAGCACGATGCCCCCGTTACTCTCTAAATGCTCTCTGATGAGAGGTGACAGAACAAAGTGCTTCCCATGTTAAAAAGCCGCATTTGATCAAACTCACACTTTGTAGTTAACTTCAAAGCTCCACGTTATCATTAAAAATGCATGCCCTGTCCGCCGCAGTCTAAATGTCACTAATAACCCACTAAATGCCTAAATGTACAGAGAACACTTGCACTTAGAGTTCGTCTTTGGGCTTATATCCATTGCTTTTGCTCGCAAGTGCACATCACAGAGAAAAGCTATATTTTTAGGAGAGAGGAAGGATAAAACAGAGATTTAGAAAGGCCAAAAATAAACCATACAAACACAAGAAGTAAAAAAGAAACAACAGCGGGGGAGGGAAAATAAAACAGGCAGAAAACGGGGACACGGAAGAGGCAAAGTGCAGAGTGAAATTAAAGAAGGGCTCTGTCTATATCCATCTGTGTCATACAGCACAGGGTCACCTGCAGTTCAGAGCAAGCAAGCGATGGATGGGATGAAGGAAGCAGTGTACTCATTGACTGTGTACAGGAAATCAATACCAACATCCAGCACAAATCTGCAGCATTGCAGACCAGCAATACAACACCGTGAAAGAGAAAAAGTGGGACAGAGAGAGAGAAAGAGAAGCAGAGCCCCAAATGGGATGAGCAGAGGCGAGAAGGGAGGTTAACCCTTTCAGACCTACATTGCAGATTTTCTGCTTTGTATACCTTCGTATTTTGTATTTTTGACAGTAACATCAAGAATTACATAGCCCTATATTTAACACAACTTCAGCTAATGAGATATCTCACAAATAGAGGCAGAATCACAAGCTATCAAAGCTACAAAGCATTTTTTCTCAAAATTTACTCTGTAGTTTGGTGACATAAGGAAATAGTCTATATTAACAAACTGGGACATGCTAGTTAGCTCATTGTCTCTAGTTACACAGAAAACGGCATCTCCCTTACTCAAAGAACTGAGAAACAGCGATGCTCTAAAGACAACGTTGAATTTTGTCTGTATGGTAAGTTTGACAGGCACAGGGAATGATGTGTATTGACAAAATCTGAAATCTTCCGAATATCATAGAACGGCTGATGTATTTGACTGGGAAGAACAGGTGAGCCATACAGGCAAAAGTACACATACGGTCCAGCAGTCTATATGGATACTCACAGACTGAGCAGTTTTGATGGCCACAAATCGGTGGTTGCCCTCTTTCCCACATACATAGCCGAAGGCCCGGTGGTCTGTGATATCCTTGGCAATGTAGGAAATCTCATGAACTGCATGGTGGTGCTGAAGAACCTGCAAAAAAAAAAAAATCAGAGTTCCACATAGTTAGGCCAGTTAGGCCACATAATTAACATACTTAACAGCCCAAACAGTAGCTAAAGATGGAACCACAGAAAAAGAGGTTTCCTGTGATGAAACTGGTACTGGACTGGTACTGGAGAAGGTTCTCCTAAAGAAGGAGAAACAATACAAAGACCTGAGGTAAACTCCAGTAAAGCCATTGTTCTCAAAGTGATGTTTGGGGACCCCTAGGGGTCCATGAAGAATTGCATGGGGGTCCGCGATTTAATGACATTACAGTGGTAGATGTTATATTTGTTATAGTTATTATTAGGTTATCATAGTTATAAGCTTACTTGACTGGTGACTTTAATTAAATGGGCTTAATCCAAACCTCAATAACTTAAAAACAAGTATAAATAATGTAAATCTAACTGCAATTTTAACTAGGAAAAGTGCTGTTAATATGATACAAAATGTTTTAAATCCCCATTTGGTAGCACTTTATTTTACAGCATGTAGCTAGTATATAATGGGTAAATATGTGGTAATTACAAGTAATTTCTGGTACACACCTTGCATGTTGGCTATTTAAGTACATAGTATCAGGTTTGTATACTTGGGACCATACCAGTGTTCAGGTTCGTTGGGTGGAAAGTTCAGAAATAAAAAGCTCCAATGGCTCCAATAAATACACTCACAAAACACTTTATTAGGAACATGTACACATTCATTCATGCAATTATCTAATCAGCCAATCGTGTGGCAGCAGTGCAATGCATAAAATCATGCAGATACGGGCCAGCA
>JAOUQW010000032.1:3973835-3989946 GCA_028565825.1 Olivaichthys viedmensis
TAACTCAGAAAACCACTCTGTACAATTGTGGTGAGCAGAAAAGCATCTCAGAATGCACAACGCGTCGAACCTTGAGGTAGATGGGCTACAAAGGGAGGCCCTACCCAGTATTAGTATAGTATTCCTAATAAAGTGCACGATGAGTGTAAATATGATGGTACATATTTGCCTAATGTGCCTAAAATTGGCATAGTTGGATTATGTTTATAAAGTAATTTAGTGCTGTGATTATAATGGGGTTTATGAATATATATTTAATACTGAAAGGAGCCCGTGGCTGCAAAAAAAAAGAGAAGCCCTGATGTAGAGGATTGCATCAGCATAAACATTGTAGAAATAAAGAAGTGCATTGGCTTGGGGTTGTTTGAGGATTTTCCGATTGTGACTATAGGCTGATTAAGATAATAATGCTGCTCTGTAGCACTTTAGAATTTGATTCATAGCTGGAGGTTGACATGCAGAGGCACAAGGATAAGATACCTTAACACAACCTGATAGAAGTGTGTCTCTGTATCAATGCTGGCGGCACATGGAGGTACATGCCAGCGTGAAACCTCTTCAATAAAAGGAGCCTTCAACCCTGCAGGAAATAACTGAATCTAGGACCAGGCCAGAAGAGGAGAGTTCTAAAGGAGGCATAGAGGGTCAAGAGCTCAGAAGGGAGGCTCCTCCAGCCCGCTCCTAAACTCTTGTACCACTACTGGAGCAATACAGCAATCATCTACTAAACTCATCCACTGCAAGTGCCAATCATCTCCTCTCCACCCACTCCGTGCCTGCTCATTATAACATCAGCAGCATAATTTGTACTCCTCACTTCAAGAGCTTGACAGTTAATTTGAGAATTTTGCAGCCCGTGTCATCTCATGGGGCTTCATTTGACTGTAAGGTGCTATTTTCTCTTAAACACACGACACACTACTTGACATGTTAAACAAACTGAGACTTCTTCTCTAGGATCAGTTACTAATGGCCAAAGTGGTAATAACAGCCAGTTTGATCAAATTACTTGCCTTCCGCTTGTGGGTACACAGATATCAAGCTAAATAAAACATGGAAAATGTCCAATGACAGGCTAAAATTCCACAAAAATCCAAGGCTGCACAATATAAAAATGGTTTGTCTTCGAGGAATGAATGTAATACAAAGCGAAAAAAAGCCCCCTCCACCGTCAGCTTTAATCTTTCAAGTGCTTTCTGAGCCTTAGATGTGAAATCTCCCTCCAAATAACTGTGCCTTCTTTCCTTCTGGGTGGTTTGAAATTGGAAGCAGAGAAAATCCTTGAAAGATTAATTACTTGTGAAGCTGTTTGACAGCAGCCTTCCTCTACCAATTTCACAGAATGGAATGTTTGCCTTGAGCTGGTAATACAAGGGATGTGTTACCACTGTAGAGGGCCAGCTTCCAATCATAATGACCCATTATTAGATTTTTTATTTTATTTTTTACAAAAAAACACATTAAATGTGCACATGCGAGCACATACAAACACATACACATACAAGAAAGCAACACTGCTGCTGATGTACTGCTGACCTCGTCAATAAAATAACACCCCATGATAAGTGTTAGGACTTTGTCTGAATCTGACTGAATTCTGTCTTCATGTTCAAATATCATGGTTTACAATATTATCACAAAATAATTTTTAATGACTACATGTTAACCTGCATCTGTCTTGCTGGGCAGCCTTTCAACTGAAAAATAACCTTGGTCAACATTGCATTTGGTCAAACACCATCGCTTCTAACTCGCTGTGAATGTGACATTTTTTTTACTTGCAATCATTCAACATCACCTCAGATTAGATAAAAACACAATCAGTTGTTTCTGGAATGAAACACAGGGGTAGGGATGGTATTCTGAAGTGTCCATGAAAACAATACTGTGCACATAATTCTTTGTTGCCCTACTCTGAAGATGACAGAATATTGTAGTATAGTATATGGACTACAAAATAGAAGTGTCACGGTTGCGTAGTGGCGGGGACAGGACACAAGTGCGAAGCCACTCTGTACTGTAATCATCCTTTATTTAAACAAAAACGTAACACGCCGTAACAGGCGTGGTAAACACACAAAACAGAAGACAACACAGGACGGAAACAAGCGTGTATTTAAACATGTAGAATCAAGGGGAGACAGATGAGGAACATCTGGGAACATTTAACATACTACACGTGACAGGGAACAAATCAAAACAAAAGCGACCACGCTGTGTCACGCGCACATAACACGTGACAAGAAGAAAACAGATGACAAGACAAACATAACAAGTATTATTAACTTTTCTGCACATTAAAGGCAGGGCTGGATGTTTTTCTGGCTTTAAGAAAATTGTATTCCAATTGATTGAATCCATCTGAGATTCCCGATAGCATCGTCAGTTAGCTCAAGCCTAATACACATACACACACACACACAAAAGTGCACACGGGCACATGCATGCATGCACACACATGCACTAAAAATCTAATGCCAGTGATGTCCTCATCCTGCTGGTGATACCCTGCTATTGATTGGCCGATATCGACTCAAAATGATTGACCATGCCACATATGCCACCATTCAAATGTTTGGAATTGTTCTGAATAACATAAAATCCATTTTGTTGCAGATACATGTATATATAATTACTCTGATAAGCTACATATGTTTCAAATCAATTGTAGGGAGCTGTTATAAAAATAAAAATGTATTTTAGATGTGTCCAGAATGATGTACAGTGCTGTAGATAATTCCAGAGAGCAATATAGCACTAAGAATGTTATAACAAATTAACATACAGAATGCCTCGTATTTGAAAAGTGGTGATTAAATGTCAAGTCAGATACTTTGAGAAGAAATTACTATTCGTAGATCACGGCAGCATATTATTTATCTTAAATAAAACATGTAAAAAATAACCTGGTATTTATCATTTATATCATTACATCTTAGAAGTTTTTAGTGAATAAAATAATGTATCATAGCTGCCCCTTTGCTCTGACCCCAGCTTACCGATATGCGAGGAATCAAATTTCACTGTACTGTACTTGTATATGTATATGTGACAATAAAGAAGCATTATTATTATCTAGCCGTGATCTTTCATGGTAGTTCAACAGTTACCAAACCATAAGAGAAAGAAAGCTTAAAGTGTTATATAATTATTATTTATATATATATATATATAAATCACTGCGTATCAGCACACAACATAATAACAATACACAAACAAAGCTTATTAGGAGGAACCCAAGGCAGGGGGCGAGTTAAACCTTAGCCCTGATGGCGTATTAACTTATCTCTTAGGGATGGTGTGCTATTTAGCTGCAGGAGAAGAAGCGGCGGTGGATGGTGAATGCTGCTGTTAAAGAGATAATGAGAGACTACAGTCAAATTTCAAAAACCACATATTCACAGCTAATTAACCAAACAGTACACACATACACCCACACACTGTCAACTTACTAATAGCAATGCGTTTAAATACAAAGCTTTATTGGGTCCTTTTGTATTCACAGGCCAGTAGTTTGCAATAAACTGCATTTTACCATTCAGTTGAAAGTGTGTAGGCCAGAGGAATTTATAAAGCTTGCTTCCAGCTTGTGCTGGATGGCTGGGCCTCAGAGACAGGCAGGGAAAAGAAAGCTGGAAGACTTAGGATCCTGGACTAGGATGAGGTTTTCTAAAGCAACACATATAATGGAACAGAGGCCCACAAATTCTCTTAATCTACACCAATGACAATCTTTTGCCAGTTAACAAGAGAGCATTAAGCTAGATCTGTCTGAACACCCCAAAATTAGCCTGCCCCATATCAACAGCTTTTGTTCAGTTATCTCTTTTTGTCTCCTCCTCTGATTCTCTCTCTTAGGCTTAGGCCCGGTTGCTTGCATGAAAAACTCCCATCTCATTCTCTTTATCCCAGTAACAGCAACCATTGTCTGCACAAAAGGGATTATGGAAAGTTGACCAAACCAGAAGCAACTCCTGTTTAGCGTGTAGTGATGGGGATTGCTTTATTACACCTGGCCCACTGAGTCTATTATTAATCAATAACTAACCACACATGTTCTTGTCTACGTGTGTGTGTGGAGTACACTATCAATACCATAGAAATCCCAAATGGTGGGGTCAATTTAAATTCAATTCTACAGATTCTTGGGGCTCCCAAGTGGCGTTGCGTTGTCTAAACATTCACCCTGTCATCGAGAGATCGCAAGTTTGAAATGTGTTATTTCATAGTTTTGTTGTCTTCACTGTTATTGTATTATTCCGGGCAGTGGTGGCTCAGCGGTTAAGACTCTGGGCTACTGATTGAAAGGGTGAGAGTTTAAATCCCAGCACCACCAAGCTGCCACTGTTGGGTCCTGAGACCAAGGCTCTTAACTTTCTCTGCTCCATTGGTGACATACCATGGCTAACCCTGTGCTCTGACCCCAGCTCCTTTCAGGCTAAGATATGCAAAGAAAAGACTTTTGTTGTACTATACACATGGATATGTATAATGACAAATGCTGTTTCTGTGTGGAAAATAATACAAATTAAGAAAACACTTCTATAAGTAGGTCCAAACTTTACTGTACTGTACCTTTCTTGTCTGGGCTTGAAGCACATGGACTTGATCTCTTAGTGCTGACAATAAGCCCATGTCTTATTGCCCAATAAGACAATAAGAATATGTATTACCTCTTCTTACAACAAACAAATAATGGTTGATTTAAGACATTTACTTTCTTGTGAAAGCCCCCTTCTACATTAAGCCTTCATTAGCCAATGTCAGAATGCATACCAGTATCTACATAATAGTCTGATGTCAAATAAGAAGGAATTGACTTACAGACACAGGTGCTTATCTTACCTACAAGCACGTCATTATGGAGACAATACATGAATCATCCAGTTCTCCACTCTCCTCGTGCATTTGTAAGTGCCTAAGAGAGTGAGGGAGAATGATAAAGGCAGACCGAAAATATCTGAACTTGTACCCAGAATGGCAGCTGCTTGTATAGGGAGGCGGCTTTGCTCTAATTGTTCAATATTTCACACCCTGAAATGCAAACTAGCACCTGCCACGTTTAAGTGTGCTCAAAAGGCACGGCGCACAAAAGCATCAAGTCACACATTCATCATGGCACCGCAAAAGAAAGGTAAAGACACTAAGGCCCCGTTTACACCTGATATTAACATGCGCCTCGAATGATCGGATCGCAAGTGTCAAAAACAAAGTATTAGCTACAGGCCATCAAATGCGTATATAAAGAATACGCTACTATTAAAATAATTAAATGAAATAAATAAATATAAAACAAACAAACATATAAAAAAAGCAGAAAAAGAACACTACACTACACAAATAGTTGAGGGCCGCCACTGTGCACAGTGATGCACAGTGTGTGAGGGAGCAAAACAAACTGCAGGTTCAAGACCAGCTGCGCGGCAAGATGAAGATCCATACTTATTGTAAGGGCATCTTCAACTTTGAAATGCGTGTAATTGTCTATTCATTGGCTTTGCCTCAGGAAAGGCCAGGATGGTTTTTATTTATTGACTTTTTCTCTATTTGTAAAAATAAAATGTTTTCATTATTGTGTTTGAGGCATTGGGATTGTTTTCAGAACTTGTAAAGCGTTAATTACAGTCAATTTGGTTTAAAATCAAAAAGTAAATAGTCAAATTTAAATAGGAAAATTTTGCCTAGGGAAACAAATAGGTCACATAAACAGCTCCCTCTAAACACCTTTAACAGGTGCCATGCTGTGTCACCTGTCAAAAGACAGGGAGAAAAAGGAAATGTCTATGTCCATGTTTATCGCTGTGGAGATTTATGATGACTGTACATGTGTTCATGTGTGCGTGTCTGTGTGTCCCTTTTTGAGTGTATGAAAATGTGAAATTCCCCCCACAATTATATAAAAACAAGGGAGCATTTTGCTGCATCCTTTAAAGAAACATATTTTTTACTGAAAATTCAGCTTTTGGTATATAAAAAAACCTAAATGAGCCTCATAATCTTCTTATGGTTAGGTTCACGTAGGTTTTCGCATAACAGTATTTAGCTACTATAATATAGAGTTCAATGGAAACCCTCACAATAATAGTAATACAGAGGTATGTGTGTAACCATTTAGGACCACTCCTAAAAGCCGAGCATGTGCACAAAGGTACTGAACACACACACACACACACACACACACACACACACACACAGTTAGGAGGCTCAGCTGGATTGAGTTGAAGGAGCTAGATTACACTCAATAGCAGCTTCAATTGAGTCACAGGGGAATCAGTCAAGCTCCCAAATTCTCACACTGTACACTAAGCCCCAGCTCTGTCAAGCCTGCAGCGAAACACACCGCTTAGAGTGACTTCAAACACACCCTGCCAGAACACTGGGGCAAGAGGGAGAGAGGGAGAGAGCAGAGACTTCCTTTTGTAGTATGCAACATGTGTGCATGTGTGTGAGACTGACTGCAGTAGCTCAAGTGAAGAAGCCTTTTCTGCCCTCAGCCACTGTGTGTCCATAGTTTTCTATCTTTTAACTTTTATATTCCACAGCTGGTGCTGTCTAATTAATGGACTTTTCCCTGATTTATCACCTCCCCAGCACTCATTCCTCTTTCTCCCATTCTCCATTACACTCTTGTCGACCATTCCATCACTCTCTCACCTTCGCTTTCATTTGCACATGCACCCCCACATCCACAGACACACACACATATCCAAAGGCATTTCATTGACATGCTTCAACAGACATTAGTTGTCTTTAGCTTCAGCTTTAGCATCAGACATTTAGCTTTAATAGCCTTCATTAAAAGAGTCAGCACTCTCAACCTCACGTTACATTAGCCATAGCACTAATGCGGATGATCAGCCAGCGTTTCAGCATGTCCTTGTCACAGCAGGCCCAAAATCATTTAGTTAGAAGCCCAAAAATCTTGCCTCTCTCTTTGGTTTTAACTCTTAACTCACATGGATGCAGTCTCAGAAACCCTTGCTTTCTTTTTCTCATATTGACACACAAACATACACCTGTCATGATGGCTGGGTCTATTATTGTTAATACAGTCTCTACTCAATCATGTGCAATTGTGTAGGTATGTCAACAGAAAGCCAGAGCTGACTGGGGAGGTATGCGCACTGCTCAAAATCAATGATGCTCCCTTCAAATCCGGCGACAGAGGAAGGCCTTTAAAAAATGCCAAAACCAACAGAGAATCAAAGTGAACCCATTCACAGAAAATCCACAGCCACTTCCTAGACACCAGAGGCAATCACCAACTACAAAACAAAATGTGCCTGTGATTGAGGTACCTCCCTGAGATGTGCCAAGCTATTTCTATGCATGGTTCAAAGCACAGAACGATGATTCTGCAAGGAAGACCACCCCTTCTCCCAATGACCAGGTACACCATCTGTCCACTGCTGATGTCAGGAAAACTTCATCCAGAGTCAAACCACACAAGGCTGCTAGACCTGAAAACATCCCTGGGCCAGGAAGTTGTCCCTGTGTGCTTCAAGACCACCATCGTCAACCCAGTCATAAAGAAGTCAACTGTGTCCTGCCTCAATGAATACCACCCCATAAGCACTCACATCAATCATCATAAAATGCTTCAAGAAGCTAGTTATGAGGCACATAAAGAACAGACTCCCCCTGCAGTTCGCATATCACCACAGCTGCCCTCCACTTGGCTGTGACCCACTTGGACAACATATCAGCATTCAACACAATCATCCCTCTGATATTGAAATTGAGCCTGCTGGGCCTCTGCAACTCAGGCAAAAAATGAACTCAATCTACTGTAGAATAAGTCTGTAATGTAATGAAACGTGGAGAAGGTGAAAGGGGTGTGCAGACTTTCCGGCTTGACTGTACGTGTATATGGATGGGACAATAAAATCCAAGACTTGACTTGAGACCTCATTGACACACTCCACACAGATAGACACATATTGCTGAGGTCATGGTGAATGTGTTCATTACAAATATTCCCAGCATGAGAGACAGACAGCGTGTGATTATTCCAATCATTCAACTCTGACGACCCTGTCTCTGTCTCCACCCAATATGCTGTTGCCACAAAGCCAGGTAGCCACTAATTAGAGGCTGTCATGAAAATGCAGAGAGATATGGCCGAGGCTTTTGATTAGAAAGAGAAAGAGAGAGAGGGAGAGAGAAGGAGCAGTACGCAGCTGAGTGAAGGGATCTCCGCCTCTCCTCCTCTGTGTCTGCAGGCGACTAGGCCTGGGAGAGAGGTAATTAGTGAGGAGAGGACTAAACTCAATCACAGATGTCACCTGTGCCAACACACACATACACACAGACTGAACAAGCGGGCGGGCAGTTAAAATGACTCCCTTGAGAGAGGAATTGGCAAGAACCTGAGAAATCAGCCGCCCATGGCTACCTCTGGGGACGATGCAGCATATGGAGAGGTGTGTAGGGGGACCTCTGTGTGTAAGAGTTTGGAAGGAGGAGGGATCCAGAAAAGACTACAAACTCTGCATAGCATTGAAAGTCTTAAGAGACTTAAAGTGACAAATTATTAAAAATAATTAAGTGTTTTGGCTAATGCTTCTAAGCCTGCCTGCTTTGCAGCAATACCTTCAGTCCTTTATTTTATAGACAGCCTGCCACAAAGTATCTGCTAAATCTTTCATGTTTTTTTCTTGATGCAGTCCCCTTCCTCCTCTCTCACACATACGCCTGCACACACACGCTGTCTTATGATATTAGAGTAAGTGGAACAGACATAGTCATTTACATCAACATCTGTTTTTATGTGCGCCAAACAGCTTTATTGGACCGGTCAAATCACATTTCCATGCAAATCAGAAGCAGCGGATGGGGGAGATGACACTTCGGGCATGCTAGTGCTGACTTATGAAACTAAGTGCTGATTGAAACGGGTAACCATATTGGACGAATTATGGAAATTCTACACATTCGTAAATTGTACACTTACGAGACAAATTTTTAAATGTCCTAGGGATAAGGACCGCACACACCTGAGTCCTATGAAGTTGTGGATTCTGTCCAATGTATTTTTAAAGATGCTGCACTATACCTTTTTCTGTTGCATTTTCCTCTTTCCTTGTTGGTTTTTCTGGCAGTTAGCCATCCAAGGTCGGCAATTTCTTTCTCTTTCTCTCTCTCTCTCTCAGAGATGTGTGTGAGGGGGTTTGCTCTGTCATTCTTTCTCCTCAACACTCTCTCTCTGTGGGAGAGTTAATAATTCGAGTGGCTGATTTTGGCAGGCCTTCAGAAGGCCAGGCCTCAATGCGATTAACTGAGTCACTATGACTCACGCAGAGTTTTGCTGAATCGCATTAATGAAATTAGGAAGTTGCTCCTCTTCATCAGAGAAAGGCGTTGAGGATGATGCCAACAAGCTGTGAAGTGTAGAGGCATAGACACGAAAATGGAGACACTCTATTGAATTTTAATAAGACTCTCTCTCTGTGCAGCTTATAGGCCTGATAAAAAATAATACACTGCCGAAAGCACTGAAATTAGATGTTTAAAGATAAGTAAAGAGATTGAAGATAAGTAAGATAAGTTTGGTGATAGATTTTTTCAGTGCTGTTCACTGGGGGTGTGGCATGATGTCCTTAATTAGTCTACCATATTACAGGATTCAAATACTCATTGCTGTTTCAAGACGTGGGATATTTATATATTTATATTTCTCAAACACACAATTGAAAACAATAACAACAATGACCTATTAACGTTTTGCAATTTAACCATAATGTTAAGCATGTTATCTGTTGTTCAAAATAACTTCAGTAAGTGATGATGTTGTATTACGATTGTGAAATAGGCACTCTCTTCTCTCTATCTTTTCAAACAGCATTTTAGCTGTGAATAATCATAGTAGCACACAGGAGCAGATTACGTCTTTGTAAAATACAGGGGTATTAAATCAAGTCTTTCATAAAAACAGTTTTGTACATTGTGGCCCTGAGTTACCACAGGTTTGCGTGTGTAAAAACACAGGCAAACTTGATTTACTAATAGGATTTTAGTATGAGCAAAATTGCACTTTTTGTGCATTTGCCTTAATGAATATGCAATCTGGTGTGTAAATGACAAAATACAGGGCGGTGTCAATGCAACTTGAGTCATTTTGCACCCACAATGCGATTTACTAAGCATGAAGGTCACTTTGGGAACGGAGATCGCGTATGCAAATTTGTGCGTCCGGAGAGCATCCGTTCCCGCCAGTTGAAGACAAAATTATACCGTTCACTAGGTTTTAATAATGAGAAGGTTTATCAAGTTTATTCCTTATATATATCAAATACCTTATGCATATCAAAATTATTAGACAGTTTCTTAAAATAATGACTTATTATTACTGTGGAAAAGTTGGTTTCATATCATATGTCCGCTGCACGTTCGCACCTCTGACAAACAGCATTTAAATAGAGGCTGTGAAATGGTTTTCATTCACACTTACATTATGAACAGAACATACACTTTTATTTTGTGGTCATGTTGTATATTGAACAGTTTTTTGACGCGCCTCACCACCTTTAATCGACGTTATGCTGGACGCGTAATTATGCAAATGTGGCAAGTTTCACTTTAGTCTCCGGGAGTCTCTAAGAGATATGAATTCGTCACGGCTATCAAGAATAGCACATGCAAAAACCTAATTTACATATTGTTTCCTTCCCCTACTTTGCATGTGACATAAATCACGCAATTATTCTTTGTAAATCACCCCAACACGGCCACTATTTGCGCAGGCAATTTATCCTATTGCACACGCAAATTAGCGCTTGTTATTTGGGATCTTAGTAAATCAGGGCCTGTGAGTTTGTACAGGTGGAACTTACTTAGATAGCAAGCTATACTTGCCTACAGTCGTGGAGATGTTTGCTAGCAAGGTAGCTAGATATCTAGTTAGCCAACTTGCAAACCATAAAACAGTAAAACACAAAACTGAAATAAGTTATTCCATCTACTCCACCCTCCCAACTCACTCCTGAAAAACTGTAATCTGACAAAATGCTATTATATAATATCTCGTAGAGTCACTGTTACGATGAAAGATTTCTCCATTTTGGGTCTGCTGCTCTATGAAGGACCTCCCCAACATATCCAAAGCTACTAAGCTATTGGTTTACAGTGCAAATTTGAGTGTCAAGGTCTATCAAAGTTAAACTTAAAGCAAATTTTGCGTACTGGAAATCTGGGATGCAAATCACCTGACATGCTAATTTCCATTGAAACAAATGTAATGTGAAATGTTGATGCATAGTTTTGATGCAAAGCGAAAGTTTCTGTTTCATTGGAGGACAAAATAATCTTGTTAGCCAGGCCGGATTTGGCCCACGGACTGCTATTTGCCGACCCCTAGCATATACTGTCCCTTTGGCTGACGCACCTAAAACTGTCAAAGGGGTAGTGTGTCCCTTGGCGAAAATGATTCTCAGGTCTTCTCTTTCATCAAGTCTTAAAAATTTGAAAGGAGTGTTGTAAAGTCCCTTTCTAGATCCACTGGTGTTGCACTCTGGCACCTTTTTGCTCCCTTTCTATCTGTTCTCTTTTTTTATCCTCCTTTCTCTGCACTCTGTAATCATTGGCCGACCTGGGTCGTTTGTAAAATCCTCATAAAAACTGACAATTCTTCAGAGACTTGTTTATCAGTCATCTGCCAAGTCTATTTATACTACAACATTATAAAGCTGATCAACTGTTTATAACCAGGAATCACAGTGACCGATGGTGGCCAGCAAAATAGTGCAGGGAATGAAAGTGAGAAAAAATGGACAAGGTTTAATAAGCAGAACACATGAGACTAGATAATAAAAAAGGGCAGAGTATGAGAGGGATAGACAGAGATGAAGAGAGATGGAGAGAGGTAGCAGGATAGTATGGCCTTGGAGGTAATAGAGGACAGCACTTCTCAGATCTAATAAAAGCTTTAAAACAGCCACAATGACAGGACACAGTCATCCTGCCTCATAGCCTATCACTGTGATATCCATGCAGGCACACACACACACACACACACTAGCCTGGCTCTTCTATTTTTCTATAACAGCTCTAAGTCAGGGGATTACCACCATGGTGAAACAAGAGCTCTGTAATAGAAAAGAGCAGCAGAGGCTGGAGTGTCATCAGCCTCTTCAGAGCTATGTCACCTCTTCACAAAAAGCTCTTTAAACAGGTGAAGTGTGAGTTATGAGATGACATGCAAAGATTTTCCATAAGGGGGGCCTACACTAAAAGAACACTGTAGACCCATAGTTCTACAGTAGACCCATAGTTCAAGTGGGGTCGGCTATTATTATAATAACTATTATTTAGCTATTATACTTATAAGCATAATTGAATGGTCTTTTTAATAGAATGGGTTTAATCTAAAGCTCAGTAATTGAAAAAATAAGTATAAACAATGTCACGCGCGTGACATAGCATGGCGGTTGCCATGGCGACGGCTGCCATGTGCGCGACCATGCGCTTGTGTTGTGATTGTTTAGTGGCCCTTGTCCCATGATGTGATCCTGTCCACCTGTGTGTCGTTTGTATGTAATCAGTGTCCCTATTTAAGCCCTCATGTTCCCCGTCCAGTTTGTCCTTGATTGTTTTGTGTTAACTGCTGTTTGATGGTCCGTGTTGCAGTGTGTGTGATCCATGTGTTCGTTTGCAATAAATGTTATATGTTGTTTAAAGTGGCTTCGCGCTTGTGTCCTGTCTCCGCCGCCGCGAACGTGACAGAATCAAGGACCTAAACAATGGACACAGTGAGCCGCCGAGAAAAGCCTGTGCCCGAAAAGACAGCCACCAGCCTGGAGGAGCTGCAGGCTGAACTTGCTGGGCATGTCTGCTGGTTCGAGGACACCGCCATCCTCGTGGCGGCGTGTCACGAGGAGAAGGGCTTGGCCGCGATCCGCCAGGAGGGCGAGGCCCGGCGAGCCCGACTCAACGTTATGCACGCTTTGATGGCGCCTCCAAGCCGGCCGCCCTGCCGATCGCAGGCTCCGCGCCGATATCCGCGGCAGATGATCTCGTCCCCCGAAACCCCCCCGGTCACGTTTCCTCGGCGCTGCCTCCGGAGCCAGCCGCAGAAGCAGCTCGGCTCTGACCCAGCCAGGATCGCCCGCCTCCCAGGAGCGGAGGGGGGTGGTTCACTGAATTCTTTGGGGGGGGGGGACTGATGACAGCCGCCGAGGCCGTCCCAGACGCCACGGGAGGCATGGCCGAACTCCTGGAGGCGTGGCCGAACTCCCAGACGCTGGAGGCATGGCCGAACTCCCAGACGCCGCTGGAGGCGTGGCCGAGTTCCCAGACGCCGCGGAGGGTGGCCCCCAGGTGTCCGATGCTGCCCTACCTCCAGTCCCCAGTGAGGACGTCATGGCACCGCCCCTGGGCTTCGGGGACGACAATGTTCCTCCGCCTCCCCGAGCAAGGGGAGAACGTCATTGCACCGCCCCCGGGCTTCGGGGACGATGACGTTCCTCCGTCCTCCTGAGCAAGGGGAGGACATCATTGGTCCGACCCCGGGCTTCGGGGACGATAACGTTCCTCCGCCTCCCGAGCAAGGGGTGGACGTCATTGGTCCGACCCCGGGCTTTGGAGACGATGACGTTCCTCCACCTCCCGAGTAAGAGAAGGACATCATAGGTCCGCCCTCGGGCTTCGGGGACAATAACCTTCCTCCGCCTCCCGAGCAAGGGGTGGACGTCATTGGTCCGCCCCCAGGCTGCGGGGACAGCGACGTTCCTCCACCTCCAGCCCCCACCAAGGTCGTCGTTCCCCCATCGTCAGACTTTAAGGACAAGGACACATGGCGTACCGCCCCGACGGAGCAGTTCATCGCACCGCTCCCTGGCTGCGCTGGGGGTGGGTGGTCCTCCATGCCATCACCCGGACATGGACATTGGCCCCACGGGCCCAGGGCCCCCTTCCTGGACTGCATGTTTGGGCGCTGTAGAGGGGGGGCTCTGTGGGGCTCTCCTGTTACCACGATATCAGAATACACTTGCGGCTCCCGAGAGGCGCAACAGTAAAGCGTTCACCCTATCGTCTGGTAATCGCTAGTTCGAGCCCCGACGATGCCACAGCCATCCGTGGCCGGGAGTCTAAGAGAGCGTAATTGGCCCTGCTCTCTGGGTGGGAGGGATGGCAATGCACTTTTTCTCCTGGCACTCAAAGTGGCACCAGCCAATCGTGGGCGTCTGTGCGTTCATGCATACGGAAGAGGGCAGTTGGCGCTTTCCTCCGAGAGTAAAAAAATGCGGCGGTAGGCTTCATGTGTCTCGGAGGAAGCATGTGTTAGCCCCACCCTCCCCGGTTGGTGGCTGTCGTGTGATAGGAGAGAACTAGCTAGTGGGTGGGAATTGGCAACGATTGGGAGAAAAATGGGGTAAAAATTAAATATAAAATAAAAAAGAATACACTAGCATCATCTATCAGGACTGTCCTCCATCCTCACCACTAAAGTGCATAAACCATCAGCAGTTTCAATACATCCACCAGTGTGTAACAAGACAAACAGTAGCTTTAAACACTTATTTTTCCTAATGGCTTGAGATATGGATCATGTAGAAGCAACTTGTCAGGATCTTTCCTTGAGACTAAAATGAGCCGAAAAACAAAAGCAGTGCACTGGATCGGTTTGAAAAATGCATTTGAGCATTCTCTGGAGATCATTATCTCTTTATAATACTGTAACAATTTTGACTATTCTTCCCCTTGCCCGCTCTCCAAGTTTGAAATTCACATGATATAGCTCAGATCATTGTAGGTCACAGCCCTCTTTGTCTCTGAAAGCTCTCTTTCTCTGAGGTGGCTTAAAGTGTAAACATTTGGTACTTTGGATCTCACTGTGGAAGGCATTGTTCTGAGGCCTGACTGTCAGAACCCCTGCACTGAGATCAGTGGTATATTCTTTTCTCAGTGTGTTTTAACCCCAGCAGCCTTTTGTCTTATAATATAGGTCACCAATCTCTTTCCCTTTGAGTTAGCACATGGACCTGGAGCTAGTTCGCATAAAGCCCACTATTCCAAGACATCTATTCAATTAGGCCTGTTTGATTTCCCCTGGGAGTGTCCCCCTCTCTCCTCTCCTCAAAACGCATCATTAACACAGGCTTAACCCTCCTACGGGACCCCCTGCCTCAAGACAGGCCCAACCTGCAGAGCTGCTCTGAGTCCAGTAAACAAACACACCAGCCTGCAGCTTTCTGAGGAGGCACAGGAGCCCCATTTAGCTGGCTCACAGTGATGCTTTATGAGCAGAAAACACATTAAGCTAGGAGAAGCCATGCTTAAAGCCTTGACCAAATGTCACTCACAGGGCCAACAGTTTAATTCAAGTCAACTCAACTCTTTATTGTTGTTATATTTTATAAACATTAGGCCTGATAGACAGTTCCTGCTTTGTTACTCTGGGGAATAAATACTGAAATTCTGGCGAGAACTTGTTAGTCAGTGGTGAACCATTGGTGATTTGTATTTATAAATAGCAATCCCCCAGGAAGTACAGCTCTGGCCCAGAAAAGTAGAGGCAAGTGGGGTATGAGTAGTAATCTACCCCCCTGCGGCCTGCTCCATCCAGGAGTCCTGCTCCATCCACCGAGTTGAATCACAGTTTCAGAGCACTAAACCCACACCCACCATGCAAACGCCAGATTAGTCCTCTCACTCACCCCTGATTTTTCATCGAAGATCTTGATCCCGCCGAAGGAGACCGTAAGAAAAACTTTCTGCTTGTGTTCTCCTTTAGAGCGCACTGAGGCTGCGATTCCCTACAGAAAACATAAGAAAAACACACACAGACATGAGCTTAAAGTTTCTGGGGCTAATATGTGCTGGTTTCTTGGTTATCAGTGTTTCTGTGAGATCAGAGGTGGCTTTGCGTGTGTGGGTGTGGATGCTGGGTTCTGTACATGTATCTACTGAATGTGTAATGAATATACATATAGTATACACTCACCGAGCACTTTATTAGGAACTTGTACACCTTCTCATTCATGCAATTATCTAATCGTCCAATCGTGTGGCAGCAGCACAATGCATAAAATCATGCCGATATGGACCAGCAGCTTCAGGTAATGTTCACATCAACCATCAGAATGGGGAAAAAATTTGATCTCAGTGATTTTGA
>JAOUQW010000032.1:3995610-4009420 GCA_028565825.1 Olivaichthys viedmensis
AGCAAGCCAGAGGCGACAGTGGCAAGGAAAAACTCCCTGAGACGACATGAGGAAGAAACCTTGAGAGGAACCAGACTTAAAAGGGAATCCATCCTCTTCTGGGTGACACCCGATAGTGGGATTATGATCATTATTTTGATCATTCATATTTTAACTGCTTTTATTTACCAACTTGCTATACTTCTGGCTGTTACTTCAGGCATTATTTTATACAATCTTATCCAGAGTGATTTACAGAAGTGTGTTGTAGTTTCCATTGAAAAACATATTCTCATGCTAGCACAAATAGGCCAGGGTCTAAAAGTACCATCAAGCTAAAACCCTGTTAGAGAGTTGTTAGCCCCACCCCAAACCTAACCGTAAGCAAACTCAAACTCCAGGCAAACCCTAACCATAAGAAAGCCTTAACCCTAGCCAAACCCTAAGCCTAGCCCAAAACCAAACCCTAGCCCAACCCTAGCCAAACGCTAACCCTAGCCCAACCCTAACCCTAGCCAAACCCTAACCCACTTTTCTCTGTTTTAGAGATGTAAGATTTCTGTCGTCTTTCCACCTGTTTTTCTCTCTTTGATTTCTGCTCTTCCATAGAGGCCCATCTTTAATCTTTATTAAGCTCTTGTGACCACCAGGAGAACACACATTCAATAAAGAGCCAGTATCCAGTTCAGATACTAATCTAATATGCTGGACAACATTAGAATATATGTGTGTGTGTGTGTGTGTGTGTGTGTGTATGCATGTGTGCGTGCGTGTGTGTGTGTGTGTGTGCGTGTGTGTGTGTGCGTGAGTGTCAGTGAAAGTGATCCTATGCCAGTTCTGAATGTACTGTAAAACAGGCTTCCATGTGTTTTGCATTTTGCAACTGTATGCTAATAAAACGATTTATGCATATATCTTTCTCTGCATTGCTGAAACTTAAAGCCATACCGCCTTTCCACATAGATCCACTTATCAAAAAACAACCTGGCAACCACACACCCACACGCGCACATCCACTCTCACACAGAGACAAAACAAACTAAATGATTGGTACTTCAGTCTCATGTAAACTAGTAACGATTCATTTTGGCCCACGCCGTGAGCATCTGTAAAGAGTTGTTAGATTGTGTTTTAATAAGCGAGCCCAGCCTGCCTGTAAACACATTCCCATCAGGAAAAGAGGGTGTGCACATGTTTGCTCTAAAGGAGCCTAACACTGCTACCAGCATGAAACTGAAAGGCTGTTTTTTTTATTTTATTATTATTATTTCTCACCTTGTTCTCAGAGAAGCCATATGAAGCTAAATTATCAATGGTGGAAACACAACAGGACAGCACTTCATTATTTTATGCCCATGCTGCTCATACGCACAGTCAAAAGAGTTTCTGGTGATCATTATAGAAGCGGCTATGGATGTACCTGCAGTGCATTTTGTTTTAGTAATAACAGGTTTTCTCCTCAGTGCTGGTATGTGCTATGCTATGCTAGCTCGCTTTAATAGCATGCTGTCAGAAAGGCCATGTCTCTGGTGCAGAGTCGATCGATGGTTCGCGGCGCTTCTATGAATACTCAACCAAGTGAATCACAAAACAAGAAAAGGCATCTCTGTTCTCATTTAAGTTTTAAACAGGCCCGTTTGCTCTTTTTCTCTCTCTTTCTTGATTCTATGCTCTATTGTGTAGGCAGACCTATATATATCTTTGAAAGAAGTCATAAGTGTGCAACTACATGATTGACCTTAATAGAATAGAATGCTATTTTATTGTCACATATACAAGTACAGTGAAATTGATTCTTCGCATATTGGTAAGCTGGTGTCAGAGCACAGGGTCAGCCATGATGCAGCACTCCTGGAGCAGGGAGGGTTAAGGGCCTTGCTCAAGGGCCCAACAGTGGCAGCTTGGCTGAGGCTTGAACCTTCTAATCAGTAGCCCAGTGCTCTAACCACTGAGTCACCACTGCCCCAATGACTACCAAAACACAAAGAAGATTGCACATACACATTTACATGTCCTTTAAACCTGGGAAAGGAGAATCCCTTAAAATATTAAATCAAGGGCATTTCATAATTCAACAAATGGCAAACAATTGAGCTGCTTGCAGTGATGTTAATGCAAAAGCAGCCCAGCTACAGTCTCTGTCTCTAAGGAGTGTGTCAGTCACTAGGGGGCCGTGCGGTGAAACTCTGCACCCCTGATTGCAGGTCAGGCACTGTACAATCTAGCCTATCCTGGTGCTAAAGGTGGGTAGTAACATGCTACATTTTCTCTATTACATAAGTAACTTTTTAAAAATAAATTGTACTTGTAAGAGTAGTTTTAATGGCACATTTTTACTCTTGCCTGAGTAAATTTGTAAAGACAAAAAAGTTATTTTACTTCATTACATCAGCCATTTTCTTACCGCTACATTTCTTCTCGTTGTTTAATTCAATGGATTTTTGGCTCATATTGTTCACTAGATTCTTTAGTTTATTCAGTTCTCCACACGATTACATCTTAGTGAAGTCACGATGAGGTCACGCCTTACATTACGCCGTTGTTTCACCAACCAAACTTTGCCAGTCAGTGGCTTAGACGAATTAAATTATGAAGGAAACCAGTGATTCAGCTGAGGCCTCTTCACTGTCAAAAATAATAGCTATATAATATGTTATATACATTGGGCTCTAGTTTGTGGCCTAAAAAACATGTGCATTTTTGCTCACAAGAACATGTTGAATTTGAGAAAAAATGTTGCAGTTATCATGTGTCTATGATAACACTAACCACTAACATGTCACCTAGAGACTGCTATGAATATTCTATATGTTATTTTACAGACAAGAGGTGTATCTTCAGTATGGCGAAATATAGAAAAACTATTCAACCTGGTTCTGATTGTAGGGTACTTGACTTTTTAACAAATTATCGCACAATTTATATTCACACCCTACACACACTAATTGAAAAAATATGTCATCCAAAAGAAACACAAAATATTTGCATGTTTCATTAATTTTAAAAAGACTTTTGATTCTATTTGGCACAAATAATTAATTTACAAACCTATGGAAAGTGGTGAAGAGGGTAAAATTTATGTGGCATAAAAATCATAATCGATAATTGAATAGACTTCATCTCTAAAGAGCGCAGCGTGAGACAGGGTTTCTGTTTAAGCCCACTGTTTAATATTTACTTTAATGAGTTGGCCAAGATTCTGGAAAAGTCTACAGCTCCTGGTCTTACTCTGCATGACTCAGAGATCAAATTCCTGCTATACACAGATGATCTGGTTCTGCTGTCGCCCACCGCTCAGGGTCTACAGCAGAGCCTGGACCTGCTAGAGCAGCACTGTCAGACCTGGGCCCTGGCAGTAAACCCCAACAAAACTAAAGTTATGATATTCCAAAAACGATCCAGATGTAAGGGAACAAAAAACAAATTTATGGTAGGCACAAAAAAAATGAATCACTCCTCCAGCTATAATTAATTAGGCCAATATTCATTAAACATACAGATACAAAAAAGGGCAATCAAATTCTGGAACCACCTAAGAAATAGCGACACCCACTCATATGAATTGAGCAAAGACATCAGTCCCCTCATTCAACTGTTCCTGAGCCATTCTTTAGTCGCTAAAAGTTTTGAAACCTAAACACAACTCCAAAAAGTGGTGGGATCAAGTGTGTATATGTGTCAGAGAGAGACAGCATTTAATAGGTGAGCCAAAGGGAGCATAAACAATTTTCATTACCAGGAACAAACAGCAGCTTCTGGCCTATAGGTATCTTTTTATAACTCAAATCAACAGAGAAGGAACTGATGTAGAGCGGGAAAGTGTGCATGTCTTTGTGTTTATGTGTATGTGCGAGTGTGTGTATAAGCACTTTTTGTGTTTTTAAGACTTGTTTGACTGGGAATAGCTGACTTTTGAAAAGCTTTGAAAAGGTGGTATGCGATAATTTTTTATAGCTTCATAACAGTTGGTGCATTTGCATAAGAAACCCTTTTGTCACCCTCGACTTTATTCTGTGGAGACATAATCCAGCACTTGCATGTGACTTTCCATGACTTTATGCATGTGAGTCATTGTTAATTATGATAGTTGATCGTCTCTACATAGAAAATAAACCCCTCTCCAATTTGCATGCTATCGTCCTTCTGGTTGTTTGTTCTCCAACCATCATTTTGACCATCCTATCTCTCTATTCGGTGAACACAAAAAAAATGTGTGGAAAAGTGATACAAAGGCAAGAATAAAAATGACCACATTATGAGAGGACAAAAGAGACGGGCTCATTTATGCAGTCCATGAACCTAATAAGTAGTTACTCAAAAATAGACCTGCTATGAGTACCTTGCTGGCTGGTGGGCGTCACACTTTGAAATGCATTTCACGCTGAGTTCTCTTGACAGCTGCTAGGCACCGCTAGCCTCAAAAATGCTCTCTGGAGATCCATTCATACAGCATGGTAAAAATCAATGGCAGGTTATTCAGGCTTACAGGTATGACTGGCATCCACAGAGTGACCTTTCTTTGCTATCCATGGACCTGTGTGCCAGTCAATGGGCTTTGGTGCTGGGCCTAAACACACACTCCCTGAGCAATCAGCCTTCAAAATAAAAACACACAGTGGTTATTGACAACATGGAGACTTAAAAGTTACCTGATGGGAATCGATGCAACGCTCTGATTTTTATTGCAGTGGAAAATTGAGGCCGGACGCAAGCGCCATTTGTTTAAGGCATGCAACGCAAACAGTTTTTAAGGTAAGAGTCTACAGTGGCAGTGACAAGGACAAAAGATGGACACTGACAGTTTGAAAGGATACTAAAATAGCGATTAGAATTCTGTCCCTTAAAGCTTGATCCGATGAAAGAATTTCATGGTAAGCCCACTAAAAAAGTCCGGTAGGGCCTGGAAATAGAGCCTGATGTTTGATCTGCCCTTCAACAGAGTTCCTCAGGCAGTGTAACTTCAGTGACAACTTACAAAGACTCCCATTACAATGTAAGTGACCTTTGGAGGACGAAGTCGCACTAAGCTACAAGGTTAGCATAATGATGATGACACTTCTAGTCGCTACCATTATGACAAGCAGAGCTGCTTAACCATTCTGAGCTAGCCATGCAGAGACCAGAGACATGACTGGGGGTCACAACATTCATCAAACACACACTACTTACAGTATGTTCACACATACACACACATTTATACACTGTCTGGAGAGGGATCGAGTACAGACAGGCTCGAGTATACTGTGGGGTGGATGAAAGTAAAGGATAATGCAGACACACAGATGTCAAGGGATAATATTTTCAAGAAGTTATGTTTTGAATAATCTGACAGCCCTTTCTAGGGTAACTCTCAGACCGCCAGGCACAACACGATGACAGTCTGTGACAGCCGAAAAAAACACATCGTGTGTATGACAAACCTTTTACCATAGCATCTACTGCTGTTAGCTTCACGACAGGAGTGTCAGTGTGATGCTTCTCAAATCATGTTGAAAAAGTCAAATAATGTGTTTTGACAAAATGTTGAGCATTCCTGGTTTGGTAAATCACTTAAGTGTTTGAAGCTTGGGTTCTTGACGACAGTAACATTTTCCTTTGTGTGAGTTCTCTTTTGCATGCACTTCTATTGTCCTAAGTAGCAGATCACTGCCTACCATGAAAGACAACATTGTGGGATAAGTCTATGGTTTCCTTTACATACTTACACAAGAACTCACACACACTTTCTTACAGTAGATCTCTTCAAAGATATCACTATTTTTATGTCTGTGCTACTCACTGGTGAGTTGCTATTTTAGTAGATACAGTGGCTATAGTTTTGCGGCAGGATAAAAAAAATTACAATTGATCTGTATTTAAAAAAATTTGCTTACTAATTTGTTACACTGTTCTGCAACATTAAATCCTAGAGTCAGGCGTGAAAGTGAAAGTTTTAATGTACCAGCCCAGTCTCATGCTTTGCCCGGAAACGTAATTAACTAGGCTAAAACGTGGTAGCTAGAGTAAGTTACTACAAATATTTGGTGCGCTAGTCTATTAATACAGAGTGGCATTAATTAAAGATGTACTCGCAAGTGACAGCAACGAACGATCATGACAACACAGCAAATGTATAAATTAACGTTTATTTAATGTTTTTTTAAATGTTGCATTTACATCAATTGATGTCCAGTACCAGATAAAATGTAGACCCTTACGGAAATAGAGCAGCAATATTCATTGCAGTGAGCTTATGGTTTACACAGACTGGACTGTTGACGATCAGAGACTGGATCCTCTTATTCTAGGCCAAAGCTGTACCAAGAGGTAACTAAATATGGCTTTACAAACAATGCAGTAATACATAAACACTGACAAAATTGAGCAAAATATAGTACAGTGCTGATTATGCAACGCAAAGCTACCATATAACTCTACTACTAGTACAAAGCACCATTACCTTGCATTTATAAAGTTGACTGAAAAGTAAGCCGCTATCCAGACTCTTTGACCACAGTTAGATGTACATTAATGCTAGCAAAGTTGTGGGAACAGCACAGTTAATAGCCTAAATGTTAGCCAAAGAGCCAAAGAGTGCCATTTTGTCGAGACATTGTAGAGTACTCGAGCTGTCAAAATGACCGAATTGCACATCCCTTTTGTTAATATAATTTATCTGATTAGTTAACATAATTCCTAACAATGGCCAGAATGTGTCCTCGGTTGACGTCTATAATGCAGCAAGCGGTGGGATTCGAGAACGAGTAAAGCTTGCTGCAATTACAGCATCAAGGTGTGTCATAAAGAAATATATAAACCAATTGACTGTTATGTTCAATAATGCATATCAAATTAGAAGTTTTGTTTAGCAGTTAATGCCAATAGGGAGCAGGGTTTTTTCTCTGGTTGATGGATGGGAGAAAAAAGACTGGTGACCACTATATCAGCAGCTCGAATAAAGAATAAAAAAACTGATAGCCCAGACACATAATCTTCTTGCCCCGGGCATCCAGGCTAATGATTTGTCCACCCCGGCTACTACAGTATAATGATAATGCACACACTCCAATACAGTTCATGTGCCATGAATGTGGGCACCGATACTCTGAAGTACTAGTTCCAAAGAGCTAAAAAGGCCTTCTTTAAGTACACTCCAGAAAGTGTAGTAGCTCCTCTCAGCAAAAGCCAGTGACACTGGGGTCAGAATGAACTTATCATTTCTGTCCCCTGAGCGCCATTCCCATAATCCTCTCTGTCCTGCTGCCCGCACCTGCCGCCAACTCATCTCCCGAGCTGCGGGGCTAACATATTGGCAAATTAGGTTGTTACTCCTGCCAAGAATCACACACACACACACACACACACACGCACACTACCTCTACCATTCAACTCCAGACAACAGCATAGTCACCTACTGAACCTAGACATTTCCTCAGCCACATTCATCACCCTGAAGGAAACAGGACTAGCCTGCTACAAACCAAACAAACCTATATCTCCTGCAGTAAAAATGCTCTTTGACTTTGGACCTACCATCTACATAAACGCTTCTCACTGTCAGTACTGAGGATTGCCTTCACTGCATAGTTTCATATTTTTACTGCTACAATAAATCAACACTTGAGAGGCTTAATAATTAGCTGATTGGGTGCTTTACAGTTGAGAAAACACTACTGCTGTGCAGAGTGGGAATCGCTGCACTATATGGTAGCTTTTATAGGATGACATATTAAGCAAGAGACATAGCATGCCTCAGAAGCAAGAGACATACATGCATCTTACAAGTATATTTCCAAATATATACAAAGAGAGGCTCTGTAACATGTGTCCATAGTGTATGTACAAAAAGGTACAAAAGGTTCTCAATTGGGTCCTGACTGCAATGTTTCAGAAAGATGTCTGCTATGTCTTATTTCTTTTGACACACACTCCTGAGTTACACTGTATTACAATGTTCTCTGCCTTTTACACACGTGTGGTTTGTACAAGTCCTTGCAGAAGGTCAAGTATTTGTCTATATTGCTTACTCTACTTGTGTGCCACGTTGTATGTGCTTGAGTGTGTATGTATCCGTCTTAAGTAGGAGCATCGGTGGTTGAGGTTACAGAAGAGCTTGGTTGTCTACTTGGGGAAAGAAATCATTATGCAAGGGCAGAATGGCCCAAGTCTAAAGATATCACTGCCAGAAACAGGAGTCAGTACTAATGCTTCAGTAAATACATAAGAAAATACGAAAACAAGAGTGGTGGGAACTGGAAGTGGAGTATGATGGATAAACTGATAAGTTTGAAGACTGAAACTGAAGACAAGTTCGGCAGCTGCATTCTGGATCAGTTGCAAAGGCCTAATGGCATGTGCAGGAAGACCAGGCAGGAGCGAGTTACAGTAGTCAAGTCTCAAGATGACAAGGGACTGAATAAACACCTGAGTGGCCTCCTTGGAGATAAATTGTTGAATCCTTGTGTACAGGAGAAACTTGAATGACCGAGTAAGGCTTGAAACGTGCCGAGAACCATAGCTGTTCATTCAATACTATACCAAGGCTTAGTGCCTTTTTGGAGAGAATGATTAGTGAGTTCTTGAAGGGCACAGCAAGATCGAGGCATGGGCATGCTGGGGTTCAGCTTTAGGTGATGAGCTGCCATCCAGGATGAAATGTCTACCAAGCATGCCATGTGATAGACCTACAAATGACCGAAAGGCTGAGAGTTCAAATCACAGGACTACCAGAGGGCCACTGTTGGGCCCCTGAACAAGACTCTTAACCTTCAACTGATTAACTTTTTGTATAGATTGTATTATGTTACTTGATGTTGCATTGGGTAAGATAACAAACCAAATTAATAAGATTAACATTTTATTAATAGTTGGTATGGAAGTTTAGGAGTTCAAACTAAACCCTCAACCAGTTAGAAGTTTATTCTCTTTATAAAGCATCTGCACAAATACAGAGCATGTACATTACTTTACTGCTGTCTTCTTTTACAGGTTAGCACACACTAAACACTGCGCAATGCCATCCATCTAAGCTCTCACCCCACAATTAATACCTAGAATCTCCAAAGAGCACTGAAGAGAGAGTAATGAGTGCTAGACAGACTCACGTAACAGGCAGACATGACCCAGATTGATGTCACTGCACACAATCCATTGTGGTAAATGTAAGCAATCAATATGAGGAGAGCAGGTGGCCTCGGAAAGAGCCGATGATGGGAACAGCACTATAATGGGCTTTGGAGACTGCTTTACAAATTGATCTGGAAAAGGCGTTGAAGAAGTGTTAACAAATACTGTACGTGACACAGAGGCATGCAGATTAATAAACTGCAGTGTGTACACATTAGGAGTACCAAAATGAATTTCACTGTTTGAATACTATTATCATAGTATATTTATAATATTTACTTATTCAAAGGCAAAAAAATCCACATTTGAATGTTTGAAATTCCATGTGCTATGCTACTTTTAGTTGCCTTACGCAAGTCTATTGAAACACATTTCCTAAACTTGCTTGATGTAGGAAAAAAGATTGGTAATGGAACTTTATTTTTTACATATAGTTTTGATTATGTATCAATTTACTACCTTGGAAAGGCTAAAAAGATGGTGGATTTTTACATGGATCTCGGGCAAGGTAAGAAATGTAAAATCTAGTTAAATATCAGCCTCAAAGAAGATTACTGTGTGTAAATAAATCAAAAAGAACATTAAAGTTTATGACAAAATCATGATATGGCCTTCTAATTCATAAACATCGACCTGTCTCCTCTGTATAACACCAGAGGAAACCTGAAGGAAAAAGGAAGAAAGAAAAAAGGAGGGAAGAAAAGAGGAGTGCAGGAAGTGATCACCTTTCCTGTCTTAAGGAGGACAGATGGCACCAGATGGGGTGATGAATGAGTCAGCAGGCTGTGTGTACTTCTGTTTGTGTATGCGTGTATGTGTGTGGGTGGTTTGACCTCCTCCTATCATTTCTTGTCTCCTAAGGTCAGTCTCCCAACTAAATGTACTGAAATGGCTGCAGGATATTAGCACATCCAGGGTGTATGTGTGACTTACAAACTCTATCAGAAGAGCCCACAGGAGGCAGGCCTTGAGAGTGAACGGGCCGTAACCCATCATCCTCTCTGCCTGTGGAGTCGCCCAGCAAGTGGAAGCAGAATTCTGATGAATGGCTACAAAGAAGATATTACGCACTATTGCACTGCTGAACACAGCAGTAGCAGCAGCAGCAGCCAGAAGCATCGCTGTCTCTCTAGACTTACTTGTTTTTATCAGGTTTGCTTGTGAGTTTTGTCAGTTACACTGACAAACACACACACACACATTTTATTTTTCTCTTACCTTGTACACACATGTGCAGTAACACGCTTACATGATTAATATATCACTACAGTTGAAAAGGACAATGTTCAAGGATAGGCATTTGGTATGCAGCATGCTCTTTGTGCTATTCATTGACAATCCAACAGTAGACAGTCAATAATAAACCACTATCCACCTGCTAGGGCAAGAATAATCAACTCTGCCATACATGAACTTGTGTGCGTTCCTACATATATTGTCAAATTGTTTTCACTATATGTATACACATTTGACACCTACATAGCTAATGATGACATTCTATACAGAGTGATGTGTAGCCACTTGGCCGCCATACTGTTTCTCCCTCCCCATGCTGTAAAACAAATACTACAAATAATAAATACATTCCCCAAAAATGCTAATATAACTAAATGTGCTATGTTTTTCTACTACAATATCCAGTTAAGTGTTGTGGGAAGACATTTCATGTGTAAGTAGCCGTGTAAAAGTTGTATTTCATTTAGGGATACATGATATGGACAAACAATGTGATAAAAGTTTAAAGTGTCTCTGACTGGATGTGCAGCTAAATACAGAACCTTAAAATAAATTGTTTGTTTTTGCTATTTTTCAGGTTTATTCAACAATAAATAACAATAATGGCAATATTTCGCTCCTTAAAGCAAATTGCTTTGTGAAAGTAACAATAAAATAATTAAATACATACAGTCACTTATTGCACAAATTGCTATACAAAATATTAAAAGAAAACAGCCAGTGGTCTCTGATTACTTTTTTCTTTTTACAAATAAATATATAAATACTTTTACAAATTACAGTAAAACAAATTACAATAAAAAGTACCATTAAAATGACTCTTTTAAGCATACTTTTTTTTTTTAAAGCATGTCACCACTGCTTTACACAAAACTTTAAATCTCGTTTAAAACTTGTTTAAATCCAAAGTAATGCCAAACAACAGATGTGCTTCCGCTTTTCAGTAGCAATTCCTCCTCACTTACATTCTTGCCCCTTGCTGTTTACTCGGCACTTGTCTTAGCACTAATAACCAACTATAGTGTGTTTGGCTCAGTATCTCTCTGCCTCTCTGTGGTTCTATTCTAATGATGTCACCTGCGCACACATGCCTACAGCGTAAGAGAGTCACTCTGGTGCTGTGTGTGGGAAATGTAGTTTGAGCGGCGCTATTATTTCCCATTTTTAAGCCGTTCTGATATTGCAGCCCTTTACAATGTGTTTATCGCTGAAACTCATATTGCGATAACGCAAAAATACGATTAATCCTGCAACCCTAATTTAATTGCTTTAAAAGTTACAAGAATAACTGACGTGTATGTATTGTCTAGAGTTAATCAAAGAATCATTAAGTAAGTTAGCTAGCCAATTGTCTGTGGAACCATTAGCTAACTATGTTAGCTTGCAAGGTTAGAGTATTTATTTAATGAAGTTTGATTAAGTAACTAAGGAAACTCAGTCATATTGGGGAAAAAAGTCACTGCCATAGCCATACCTAATTTAAGTATATTAAATATAGTATATTATGGACTCAGATGTAAAAATAAATCAGACCAAAAAAAAAAAAACTTCTGTCACATATCATAAAAGAAAAAGACCTTTTAAAATACGTCTTCCAAGGAATATGGGCCGCTGGAGCATCAGTAGTGCACCCTCTGTCGGCTATCTGGGTCTCTAATATGTATGTCTATGGTTTGCATATGTGTTTACAGAACAGTGACCTTCTCTATGGTAGGCGGAATAAAAATATTAACAACAGTCCTATCACTGCCTACAAATTACATCAGACATGCACCAACCCACAGTGAAAAGAGAGAGACAGAGATAGAAAGAGAGAGAGATTGAGATTATTATTAGTAGCTGTTTCTTCCCTTGGCTGTTCTCTTTGCTACAAACCACAGGAGTCTCTCATCCAAAGCCCATCAGTCAGGCACTAGCACAGCACTGCAAAGCCAGACGCCAAGCCCCCCCCCCCACACACACACACAAGCCTGCACTCTTGACATGCTGACTGGCAGATGATGAATGAATTGGCGATTCACTCCTCTGTCTTCCACCTTCACAATTAATTAGGCTCACTGGCTCTACTGCCAAGTGCTTTTCCCTGGCACCCAGGCATATGCATGCACACACACACACACACACACACACACACACACACAGACACACAGACACAGTTTATTGTGTTAGATGCCCAAATCTTAGTTTCTTCTGTTTTCTTTATTTGACAGGAAGTGAGGAGCCACGAGAGGAGGACCACAACATAGACTGTGTTTATGAATATAGAAAGAGTGTGATAAACAGAGAAAGAGAGAGGGAGGGGCTCGTATTGACAGTGTTATTTTAATTACAAACCAATTAGTTTCACAAATGGAGGGGAACAGTGGCCATGCTGTGAGACTGCAGGCTGCAGACCCCACGGCAGTATCCGGCCCATCAGCAAAATCTAACTCATTGTCTCCTTAGCACCATTATGCAATACAAAATAACATATTTTATAATGCAGGCTACGATTAAGAACAGTGTGTATGTGATACTGTGTGTTCATGACAATATGTCACCGATTTTAAAACATGTGGATTCAGACAGAAACTAGAAAAAAAAATTTACCTCAATAATTAAAGAAATACTCCAGTATTTTTTATTTAATCTTTATCCACCACATCTGTAGCATATGTGTGATTACCACTGATATGAATCTCGACACATTCTCAGTACTGAGAAAAGTACTGAAAACCTATTACTCAAAACTCGCTTATAATTGAAGTCGTGGGGCAGTTGTTGAACTCTGTCAATAAACGTTTAAAATACTCGACTATATAAAAAATTCAAAACTACAAACGTTACACTCTAACAATAAAAGGTTTAAGATGAGATAGACATTTGGTAAATTTTTTACCAAGGCTGTTCTTAGCCAAGTGCTTCTGTGTTGTTGTTCTGAAAACTCCACCCACACAACTACGCTAGTGACGCATAACCACACATTCTTCCCTCTGAAAAAGTAGTCCCATCTCTGACAGGACATTTTATACAGTATTAGAGCTTAATTTACAAATATCTTTGACTGAAGAATTCATGAAAGCATTCTACAAAGGGGCTGTGTTTCTACTGCGGTGGAGCGGGACATGTCATTGCTCAGTGCCTGTCCTGCCCACCGAGAGAGCGCCTCGGTCCAGGAAACCGCACCCATGGGGCCCCGACCCTCCTGAACCGGTGAGTACAGCAGTCACGGTTTCCCGTAGCCTCATTGTCTTGCCTGTTATCATACGTGGCTTACAGGAACGTTGCGTCGTTTCAGCCCTCATCGACACGGGAGCGGAGGCCAACATCATGGACCAAAGCCTGGCCCAGAAAGTAGGCATCAAGCGCCTCCGCCTTGCTACCCCTTTGTCTGCTCGCGCCCTGGACGGGCACCCCGTAGGTGAAGGGAGCATCACCCACTGCACCACACCCGTGGAGTTGGAAGTCAGTGCCCTCCACCGAGAACAGATCTCATTCTTCCTCACTGTTT
>JAOUQW010000032.1:4035817-4049729 GCA_028565825.1 Olivaichthys viedmensis
CTGTAGAATAAGTCTGTAATGTAATGAAACGTGGAGAAGGTGAAAGGGGTGTGCAGACTTTCCGGCTTGACTGTAGTGTCAAGAGGCCTTTGACATGCCCCGATCTACTGTGCTCAACAAAAAACTCATCAGTCTAAGAGCACGGGTTATCCATTTTCCAAGAGAAGAGGAATTACTGGACATTGGAACTGGATTTGCACACCATGCAGAGTCCACAGCCTTCATGCATCCACATCCACAGCACTGATGGCTGCCAACTAAGAATTAAACCTCTAAGTGTTTATGCTCAGTGCTACCTGAATCGCAAACTATTTTATTCTGTGCAGCTCCGAGCAGTTTGTGACCACAAAGACAAGTTTTTGGACATTTTTTTGGCTACCCTGGATCAGAGAACAACCCATTATTTTGTCAGCAGCTTTACCCACCAGAAAATGTCTTCATTCTTGGGGATGGGGGATATCCATGTATCTCTTGGCCCATCTCTCTGATGACACCGTACAGGGAGCTGATCAGAAATCCCATTCAAGTCAGATTTAATAACCATCACTCAAAGGCTCGATGTGTCATCAAAAAGGCCTTTGGCATCATGAAAACAAGGTGGTGGAGCATCTTCTTTAAAGCCTTGGAGGTAAAACCAACATTTTCTCCTGAAGTGATTGATTGCTGTGCCATCTTGCATAATGTCTGTCTCACAAACGGTGACATCATGGAGCCAATTGAGGCAGCACTGGGGCCAGATGACAACCATGATGCACCACTACACCAGCAAGACCCTCAATGTGGAGAACAGATGAGGAATCACCTTGCAGAAGCCATCTCTGCCCCTGACAGCAACACATCAGCTCTCAGGGATCACAACTATATCCAGCCTTACTGACAAGTTAAATGAACCTTTAGACAAAAAACATTAGTTGTGATTATACACGTTAATAGTTTATATAATTGTATATCAATATCTGATGTTATACATTGAACCAGTTTTAATTAGTTATCTGTACATAAGTTAAGTGTTCTATATTTATAAAAATGTCCACCTTAATTTATAAAGTATAGCAGTATCTAGTAATAAATTAACCAGCCATCTATTTTTCACACAAACACAGGTTCTCCAAATTTTAAACCAACCACAGATAATATATAAAAAAAAAATGTATTCATTAATTTTAATTAAAGATTTACATTGTATTTTTTCCCCTCAAGAATATTAATTAAACGAAGTTCCCTCTCCTTTGCTCTCCTGTCCCTGGCCTCACACCTCTCTGCCTCTTAGCAGGCGCAGGGTTAGTGTATGGCCTTCCCTCTGCTTCTTCAGAATGGTCATCAAAAAATGAAGCAATTATTGATATATAGATAATGAATCAACCTGGCCACTTCATCATCAGTCCCTGAGATAAACATCCAACACTTAGGTGGGTAGCAAGCAAGCTAACCTATATTACGAGTACATCAAGTAAGAAAACGCCATTACAAAACTGAAAATAGGATCTTATTAGCTAGCGTTAGCTGACTCAGTATCCACACTATAATTTGACCTGTATGAAACACAGGGACAACATAACTATAAACTGAACATATGTGACTATAAAAATTACTTCAAAAACAATTAATCCATTACTTACATTTGTAAGACATCTCAGAAGTCTAAGGGGTCGTTGCCATCGTGGGATTGAAAGAGTGCACTGGATTTTCTCCACTATGGTTTTGCACACCACTACAAAATGGTAGACACCGGAAATAGTGCACTATATAGTGAATAGGGCATAGTTTCGGACACAGATTTTATCTTCTTCTTCTTCTTCTTCTACTTCTACTACTACTAATGCTTTTTTGAGAATTCAGCCCAAATCGCTTAACGTACAGTACAGACATGGTTCAAACTGCGTCTTTTTCGGCGAGAGTTACGGAATATATTTTTGGTTTTGATCAAATTTATCATTTAAAAAAATATATTTTAGTTTAAAGTTTGAAATTTTCCATTTGAATGTGTGAGAGAAATTCTGTGTTATGATGGAAATGTGAGAGAAATTCTGGTTTATCATACTGTTAAACATTTTTAGTGAAGTAAAAGCATCGCCCTTGTCTGTCTGAACATTATGCTTGTGCAACAACAGCTCATGTAGAAACAGGGAACTGTATCTTGTAGCCGTTGGAACCGAGGGCGACAGGCTTCCTGTAGCCATTGGAACCAGGGGCGACAGGAAGCCTGTCCCTGAAAAAGCGGAACCTGTCACTGTCACGAGGAAAGCAGCAGTTTTCTGCAGTTGTCTAGACGACATGGAAAACCCGCGAATTCTGCCTATTTAAGACACGCTCTGCTTCCTTTCTGCAGAGCGCGCTCTCAGCTTGAATGTATGCTGCTTGCCTGATTAATAAAGCTTCATAAGGGAGTAAGGACGACTCTTTCTTTGGTGTTATAGAAATTACCACGACAGTAGCTATCTAGTTAGCTGGTGGCCTTGCATATCATGACACATAATTATGATTCAATAGTCAAACTGGCGCATATGCATACAGGTATATGCATAAAGACTAAAAGGCAAAGATCCATATGTTAACACTAGACTATGTAACACCACAATCTGTTCCGCTTCATGTTCAAGTGTTTGTCATCTGTCACTAGTGCAGTAGAAGGCAGAACCGAATGCTCCTTCAGACACACCTACATTAACCCTCCTGCCATCTCTCCTTTACCCATGCAGCCGACTCCCGGTACCACTTGGGCAGCGGGCGTCACCTTTCATGTGCTAATTGGTCTCACTGGCAGGGTGGCATTTCTGTGAAATGACAGATCAAAAGCCCTGCTACACCCCCAGAACACCAAGCAGAGTATGAGGAGGGCTCAGGGACCAGCATGTAGCAGGCAGCCCTGCCTCGCAGCACTACTGAGCAGATGAGCTAACCACAATCAAAACATGCCTCTATTCTAAAAAGAGCATTTACTCATAGCCAAGCAGGAATTTTATTCTGCTTGTTTGCAACATGCAAGATTTGCTAGCAATATGGCTGAGCGTTTTTGGAAGTGATTCAGATCATTTGTTGAGGCACGCATCAAAGAAATGAGGAATTATCTCCTCCACAAATAAAATAAAATGCTGCACAAAGTCAAATCCCAAACACAATATAGCGGAGCGGTGCACCTCAAAAGGAAAGTATTCGCAAATCCGGGAGAGTGTACTGAGATTTAGAGCTCGTCCCAGCAGTTTGGAGAAGTGTGCAGTGTAAGCCAGAGCAGAGAGGATTTACACAGCCATTTCATAGCCAGAGCTGGAACCTGGAGCCCTGAGACAGAGCCACTGCCTGGCCACGTGCCTCCCATTGTGTGCAGAACATTTAATTCCAAATGGAGAAAGCATGTCGCTGAGCGCCAGAGAATCACATGGCACTCTTTATCTGAGAGAAACACACAGAGAGCCTGCGTGTCCATCCAATTACTGCCATTATCTCTGTAAGAGACAAACAGAGAGAGAGAGAGAGAGAGAGAGAGAGAGGGTAAGGTGACAGAGAGATAGAAAGAGAGAGAAGGGTGAGAGAGAGTACCACAGCTACTTATGAATCTGCTTTGTATATGTCTTTTAGTCCATTTGTGTTTCTGCACAGCTTCTCTCGGTTTTTGGTTTTGAGCCATGCTGAGTAATGAAGTTCTATGTGTTAGAGGGACCAAGGGAAGACAAAACCAAGGGAAGAGACTTTTTGTAGTTCAGTGAAAAGTGAAAAGTGAAAAGCCTAAAAAGAAAATTTCAAAAGAAAGCGAGATGTTTCTCTGTTATTCTCAGAACTAAACTGAAAAATGTGCAGTGGTTTCAGCTAGTTTCTACACTCTAAGAAAAAAAAGGTTCTATCTAGCACACTTAATGTTTCTTTGGTTTGTCCCTCGTGATGGACCCTTAAAGGTTCTATGTAAAACCTTAGGGTTTTCGTTTAGTAAGTAATCATCCAGAGTGAAGCTGTGCACCAGTGCAGAAGAGCTCACTGATAACTGAAGCCAAACTTCTTGCTCTTTACGTTCACCTTGGTAGGCTCAAGTGTGATGCGGGAGCAGCAGGCTCAAATGTACTTCCAGTCTCAGAGACAAGAACTGGTAAAACATCTGGAGCATTAGAAATAAATCTTCTAGAAAACTAGAACATGAACAGGTCAAAAATGGGACAGAAAAGGTTGCTGAAGCTCTATAGAACAGCCTTTGCTACTACCCATAAAAGAACAGTTCAGATGAGCTCAAAGCCTCTGCTTGGGTTCTCTAAGCATCCTGCCAATGTGTTGCAGGCAACTTGGCAACTATGTCACAAGATAGAACAAGCCAAACTGTGGTTAGGGAAAGATAACTATTTTTTTAAAATAAATAAAATGGCCTTACAAAAGGGTTCCTCAAGGGTTCTTTGGATGGTTAACATTTCAGGCTTTCTAAATGGGTTTTACTTGGAAGGCATTCTGAAAAGGAAAATATTTATCAGATTCTACATAGAACCTTTAAGGGTTTCCTCAAAGGGACAAAACAAAGAACCAAAGAACCCTTTAGAGTACTAGATGCAACCTTATTTTCTAAAAAGGTTGCATCTTTTTCCTAAGATAGATGATACAATGTTTTTGTTTTTTCCTCCGGGTATTCAGGTTTTCCCCCACCTCCTAAAAGCATCCCAGTAGGTGGATTGGCTACTCTAAATTGCCTGTAAGAACCCCTAGAATGAGTGTGTGAGTGTGTGTGCGTGGTGCCCTGCGATGGACTGGAGTCCCGTCCAGGGTGTATTTCTGCTGAAGATGAATGGATGTACTGTGATTCATAAGCAACTACTGTCAAAGCAAAAACAGTGCCTACACATCTGAACATGACATTTAATCTTGACTGACAAATCCCATGATAGGCATGCTTGATCCCATGATAGGCATGCTTGATAGGCTTTGATCAGACCAGGGGCGTGTGAACTAAACTTAGGTGTGTGCTTTTCACTTAATTTAGGTATATACTACAGGGCTGAGCCTAGTTACTAGGGGGCTTTTTTACACACACACCCAGCTTCCTATGTCACCGTAACCAGTATGGTACCACTGTTTATTGTGCTTTTCCTTTTTCTCTGTAGCCTAATTACAGTATGAACTGAGAAGCAATAGAAGAACAGGTTAGCAGCCAAAAGGCACTTTCTTTTCATGGAGAACTGTCATAAAAAGAAGAAAAACATCAAGAGGGATGCAGGCTATTTGACAGACACCCACTAACATGCCACTGGAAGTAAAAGTAAAACCTAAGCTGAAGTATTAGTCTACAAATGGACTGAATCCATCTTGCAGATGAATGTGTGATCTTCCCCACCCACCCATCCACACACACACACACACACACACACACACCAGTTCCACCAGACACTCAGCCATACTATGTTGTTCTCTCCTGAGGCGAGAAAGAAATATTTTGAAAATCTAGGCTAAGATCTCCTCCGGGACATGCCACATATTCAGCAACTGAGGGAAGAGACAGAGCGAAAGAGCAAAAGCACAAGTGTCTGGCTTTACACTGTCTAAGACACTGGTGACTAATGCCTCCTCCATGCCTGCAAACAGAAACTGAAATCGCTTTTTCTGTTGTCCTGTCCTGACGCATTCCTCATTTTTAAATGCTGACCGCAGTTCCACTGAGAACGCTAGACACTATCTGATGTCTGAGAGTAGATAACATGTCATTATTTCTGTCCTGTTGATGTTGTTTTGCTGCGGCTATCTCTTAAGGTCAGATATTTTCCTGCTACCAGCCTGAGTTTGAGATGCACACAACATCCACAGTTTGAGACCGGCAACTGGGCTTGTTTACACGTATACAGCAAAATCCCCAGTGTTGAATTCACACACTTTTCTATCATGGAATTAAAGAGAAGCTCTTTTGCTATGTAGACTAAGTTAAAGACCAAACTGAATTCAATTTTATCATCTCTTTTGACAGTGATTGCATTATTAACAAACGCGCAGACCTCAGCAAAGACATGTTCACAAAACAAAATGTAGCAGAGCCACCATGCAGTAGATACAGTAATTAACCCTGTCACTTTGGTTAAACGGCTAAAGAATAGCACTGTTTCTATGTTAGAAATGGGACCACATGTCACGACTGCAATTAGAAAATGTGGGTGGGTGGGTGAAGAGGCTAATAACTAATTATACAATTAGAAATAAGTAAGAATAAAATCCATAATTTCCTTCAGCTGGGCCACACGTTGGGATCTGAGACCAAGTCCGAACTGTAAAGAACTCCAAACACCAACAAGGACCTTACTACAGCACACCACATCCAGTTCAAAATCAAGACAACTACTACAGACAAACCCACTTTCCTGACCTGAAAACAGCATGACATAAAATACATCTATTTTGGGTAGCTTGGAACTTGGCTAAATGTCTACCAACACCATCACAACCAACTACCACTATGGCACTTCCAATCAAGGACACTGATGGTTTTTAAGCATTCTGAGACTAATTGAAGCTCTAAAAAAACAGCAGATGATGCCAGTGTTCAATGTTACAGATATCATTCTCTGTGCCAGAGCTTGGAGAGGAAAAGTGGCAGACGGCAGGAGCTTGGGGAGGAGTAAAAGCAGGAGCAGGAGGAGAGGGAGCGGGCAGTAAATTGGATGGATGTAAGTAGTCTGCCGCCAGCAAACACACTTAATCCCCATAAATCACCCAGTACTAACGGGCAGACAGTGCCAGAGGACTGAGCACTGTGGCCAGTTGTTTGAGCCCGTGTGTTGATGCTCACTCCCCTGCCTGTGTCTGGGGCTAGGATACTATATTGAGCCTCTGGCATCTATGCACTAGCTCCAAAAGCCTGCTACAAGAAGAGATGATGCAATCTAATGCAATGTTTAAGCATATGTATTCAGCGTTCCACACACTTACATGCATATGCTTAAACTTAGACAGAAGAGTTGTTTCTATAAACAGGATATCCTTGTTTTCCAAAGCTGTACACTCTACACTAGCACACTCCACACTAGCACACTCCACACTAGCACATGCCACACTAGCACACTCCACACCATCATACTCCACACTAGCACACTCTACACTAGCACACTCCACACTAGCACACTCTACACTAGCACACTCCACACCATCATACTCCACACTAGCACACTCTACACTAGCACACTCCACACTAGCACATGCCACACTAGCACACTCCACTCCACACTAGCACACTCCACACTATAATACTGTATACTAGCACACTTCACACTATAATAATGTATACTAGCACACTTTACACTAGTACACTCCACACTATAATACTGTATACTAGCACACTTCACACTATAATAATGTATACTAGCACACTTTACACTAGCACACTCCACACTAGTACACTCCACACCATCATACTGTATACTAGCACACTCCACACTAGCACATGCCAGACTAGCACACTCCACTCCACACTAGCACACTCTACACTAGCACACTCCACTCCACACTAGCACACTCTACACTAGCACACTCCACACTATCATACTGTATATTAGCACACTCCACACTATCATACTGTATACTAGCACACTTCTTGCTAGCACACTTCACACTAGCACACTCTACACTAGTACACTCCACACCATCATACTCCACACTAGCACACTCTACACTAGCACACTCCACACTAGCACACTCCACACTAGTACACGCCACACTAGCACACTCCACTCCACACTAGCACACTCTACACTAGCACACTCTACACTAGCACACTCCACACCATCATACTCTACACTAGCACACTCTACACTAGCACACTCCACACTAGCACACTCTACACTAGCACACTCCACACTAGCACATGCCACACTAGCACACTCCACACTAGCACACTCTACACTAGCACACTCCACACCATCATACTCCACACTAGCACACTCCACACTAGCACACTCCACACTAGCACACTCTACACTAGCACACTCCACACTAGCACACTCCACACTAGCACATGCCACACTAGCACACTCCACTCCACACTAGCACACTCTATACTATCATACTGTATACTAGCACACTGAGTATTAATACTCTGTACATTTCCTAGTAACACTAGCACACTGTAAACTAACATAATTCACACTCCACAGATTAACACTACCACACACAGAACACAAACGTTAGTATGCTAATACAGTAGCACAGAGGGTCTCAATCCACTGCTGAGGTCCTGACACACCTGAGGTGATGATTGTTCTCCAGCCTTTATCACCTATGTGATAGAATGTGAAGAAGCAACCTGTAGCACAAATCTGTAGATGAGTTAAACATGAATGTCGTTTCTCTCTCTGTTCCAGGCTCTGTGTAAGGACAACATCTACAAAGCTCTGCGTTTCTTCGCCAAAGGTCACGGCAAAAATAACGAGCCCATCCGAGGCTACGTGCTCACCTTCGTCATCGCCGTGGCCTTCATCCTCATCGGTGAGCAATGTACATGTTGGGGGAACTAAACTCACCAGGCTTATCATGATAATGGCCTAAGCTTTTATCACAGTTCACATTTATCAATATTAACATGATTTTAAATGTGTAATGTGTAAAAGTGTTTGTAGACCTCTTATTAATGGAAAACTGTGATTCGCAGTATTACCATGCACTGGATCTCGCTAGTTTTTTTAATTTCAGGTAGGGCAGGACTGTTTTTTTTTGTTTTTTTATCCCACTCCTGACGGTCCCATAGTTATTTCTGTTTGTGCCTGCACTCAGTACTTTATAATTAACTTAGTTGGTTCTATTTCCTAAAATATAAACCCTGACCAGGATAAAGCTGAGCATGAATGAACGAATGGTTCATGATTTGTGTCCATTGTAGTTTAAAACTTTGCCACATTTGTTATAGTTTAGATGTTATAGGTTAGATCAGTTCCTCACCATCTGAATCAACCACTGGAAAGTCCAAATTTACCGTCTGCAGTATAGCGACCAGAGCCGATGGCTTTCTGAACGTCTTTGCAACTGGCTTTTTTGTTGGGTTGTGCGGAGTTCCGCGGGAAGTCCTGATACATACCTCTAATTTCAGGCTTGTGTTTTTACATTTTCCGCCCTGGACATTAGCTCCACCCCCAGCTGGAAAAGAGCTTCTCATTTTCTTAACGACCACAAATATGATCACAAATATGTAATACCACCCTTTCTCTCTTTCTTTCTCTCTCCAGCTGAGTTGAACACTATCGCTCCCATCATCTCCAACTTCTTCCTCGCCTCCTACGCCCTCATCAACTTCTCCTGTTTCCACGCGTCGTACGCTAATTCCCCAGGTTAGTGTTCACGTCTACACTCATATGGTCTTCACTATTAAAGCTCCAGGAAATATAAATGTGTAATGACTCTCTAATGAAGTTCATGTTGGTCTCACAATCTGCAGCACAAAGCCTGAATAACTGGTGACTTTATAACATGATCTTTACCAGAACTTTCTACTCTTTTAGTGTAAAGTGGGCGGGGTTAATCACAGGAAAAGCTCATGAAAGCTCCACTCTCACCAATCACAAGGCTGATGTCACTCGCTCCTCCCACACAGCTTTTATCAGAAACGATCTGTGTGTCCGAAATCATGCCCTATTCACTACATAGTGCACTATTTTGGTAGTTTTCGGTAGTGAATATTCAGTGCACTCATAAAAATCCCACAATGCAATGCAATTTCTTTAAATTAATTGAAGTGATAGATAAATCTAGTAAAGAACAATAACAATAAGAGTAAAAACAACAACAGTAACAACAATAATGATAGAGGAGGAAGGGCATCTCTGTCTCTCACCTGTTGTGCAGTGACACAGTCTCTCCTGTCTGTCTATCCGTCTCTAGGCTGGAGGCCAGCGTATAAATACTACAACATGTGGTTGTCTTTGTTTGGGGCCGTGTTGTGTTGCGGCGTGATGTTTGTCATTAACTGGTGGGCTGCACTTCTCACATACGCCATAGAGATCTTCCTCTACGTCTACGTCACTGTCAAGAAGCCAGGTAATAACTCCACCCATGCTAATACTACACACACTGTACTAATACTACACCCATGCTAATACTATACACACTGTGATAACACTCCACCCATGCTAATATCTTTCACAAACTGAACAGTTTATAAGAAGCACCACAATTTGTAAGATTCAAAGACAAATTACTCCATAAACTGAGTGAGTCAACTCAATATCAGATTTTAAAGTGCGCTAAATAAATGAGAAAATAATTCATCATAACTCTGAGTTAATACAAACGTCACCAGAGAGCTGAGGCATAAATATAAGAGTAAAGGTTTTACAGCGAGAGGCACTGCTTCTGATTAATAATTAATGATGAATGATTGATGGGCGTGGCTGAACAGATAGTTTAAAGAATTCTCCACATCCCGCAGATGTAAACTGGGGTTCGTCAACACAGGCCGTGACCTTTGTGAACGCCGTGAACAACACGTTGACTTTATCAGGAGTGGATGAACATGTCAAAAACTTCAGGTAATAACCGCTGCATTGGCTGTTTTATACATTAAGTTTATACACCCTTAACAATAAGTTGTTACACAGCGATGTCTAACACTCAAACCTGCCGCTACGATAATGCTAATTTACAACAGTTAGTGACATGCTTACGGTAGTGTATCTCCTCACACTGGATTGATCAGTATGTTAGTTCTAGCTGAAGATACAGATATATGAGTGCTGAACGTAACAGACATTTGTCACATTCGCACCAGTCAGCCAGAACTACACTTGCCAGAATCCACCACTCAGTCCCAGATCACATGACATGTCACCTGAGCTACTTCCTCGTTCCCACTCACCTGACTTTTGATCACACACACCTGATCTCAATCACCACTCTCGTATATAAACGCCAGTCCAAAAACACAGAGGTTGCTAAGTTTTGCTCCCATGTGTTTGGACAATTCATCAAGCGCTTCCAATTCTGCCTTGTCCCATTCTGCTATTTTGCTTATGCTTCTTCACCCATTGCCTGCAACTACATCCGATCTGTCCCGAGCCTGACAGAAAACTTAGCTAAACCATGGATCAACCAAGTGATCACACAGATCCAACAGGAGCTACACAACCAGCATCAAAAAGCACTGAAGTGGGCTACCACGGTATGGGCCAGGAGGGGCCAAGGACCAAGGACCACCAAGGAGATCCTCTCTTGGTCAGAACGCTGTCTCCAGTGTTGCCTACCCCATCCCCGTATCACCATAACATCCACATCAGTGGAGAGCCCCGAGACCAACACCCACACTAAAATCCCGGCAGACTACAGGGAGTGTGCCGAAGTATTCAGTAAAGCCAGAGCACGCGCCGTTACTCCTCACAAACCGTATGATTGTGCCATCGAGCTTCTATCTGGCACAGTTCCACCCAGGTCCCGGATTTACCCACTGTCAGCTACTGAGAACAAGGCCATGGAGGAATATGTCAAGGAAGGTCTGAAGCAGGGCTTTATCCGTCACTGAAAATACCCTGCCTCGGCCAGCTTTTTCTTTGTGCAAAAGAAAGGAGGTGGGCTTCGGCCTTGTATCAATTATCGAGAACCCAACCAACTGACAGTCAAGTACCGATATCCTCTGCCCCTTGTTCCTTCTGCCCTCGAACAACTACGCCAGGCACGGATCTTCACCAAACTCGACCTGCACAGTGCTTATAATCTGTTGCGCATTAGGGAGGGAGATGAGTGGAAGGCGGACTTTAGCACCTCCTCTGGTCACTTTAAGTATTTGTTAATGGCTTATGGATTTTCTAATGCGCCCTCTGTGTTCCCAGCACTAGTCAATGACGTACTCGGAGTTTCTGAGGAAATGGACGATATCCTCATATACTCATCCACACGAGAGGAACATGTTATACATGGGAAACAGGTGTTACATCGTCTACTGGAAAATAATCTCTGTGTAAAGATGGAGAAGTGTGAATTTCACGTCCCCAAAGCGGCCTTTTTAGGCTATATCATCAGCGCTGAGGGCATTGTCATGGACAAGGAAAAGGTGAGCACCGTCACGTCGTGGCCCACTCCTTGCACCACCAAAGATATACAGAAGTTATTGGGGTGTGCGAACTTCTATCGAAGGTTCATAAGAAATTTCAGCTCCGTGGCGGCACCACTCACATCTCTCCTGAAAGGTGGGAGGAAGTTCCTCGCATGGAATCCCAGCGCTGAGGAGGCGTTTGCAACACTGAAAAAATCATTCACTACGGCTCCCATCCAGAAGCACCCAGACCCATCGGCCCCCTTCATGGTAGAGGTGGACGCCTTAGAAACTGGAGTAGGAGCCATATTGTCCCAGCAGCAGGGAGCTCCCCTGAAGTTACATCCAGTGGCGTTCTTTAAAAAAAATTGTCTCCAACAGAAAGGAACTATGACATTGGGAACAGAGAGTTGCTCGCAATAAAGCTAGCGCTGGAGGAGTGGCGGCACTGGTTGGAGGGAGCCGAGCATCCCTTCCCTACATTTATTATCACATATTCTTTATTCGTACATTACCGTTTTATAGTGAATATTTCAGTTAATATTTAAACACAAAGCTTGACTACAAATTGAACAGGAGAAACCTATTAGCGCTGGAGTAGAACGACTGCCGTAAAAACCCTAATGCATGAGCATATTACAGATTACAGGCTAATGCATGCAATTTAATATTCTAATATTATGGATTACAAGCATGACATTGAATAATAACAGGCGAAAAAACAAACTGCATTCTATCTGGGGAAAATTGATAGTTATATTGTTAACATTATGCTATGTTGGTAAATTTATAAAGCTATTATATATGTAATAGAGTTTATTGATATTTTAAGGTTATACAGTTTATTATTGTTAAAGTGATTTTTTATTTCTTCATCTCAGGCCTCAGTGCATCGTGTTGACTGGAGCTCCTAAAACGCGTCCAGCTCTGCTGGATCTTGCTCACTTGTTCACTAAAAACTACGGACTCTGCATCACCTGTGAAGTATTCGTGGTGAGGAACCATTAGCTCTCGCATCATGTAATAAAAATAAATGCTAAAACATAATACTACACATGTGAAAATCTTTTCCTCCATAAAGTTTAATGCAGTATAGCATGTATGTTTCACTAATAATAATCTCTATCAATAACTCTTCATGCTCTCAACCGCAAAATACTCAAACTTCTTCCTGTATAGGACCAAGTTTAATTTTTTGTTATCTCTAACCCAACCTGATACACAACATACATTTACTGTATCTGTTATATCTATTTTAGGTGAGGGCTGTTTCATTGTGATTTTCATTTTCAAGTTTCAGAGGGATTGAATTTGGAAAACCAAAAATAAGCTTAAAGGCCAAACAAGACCTGAGTATCAATTCTTTGTTGCCAAAAGTTTGATTTTTTTTCTTGTTCTTATACCAGAATAATTGTAGAAGCAACACCCTCCTCAGATTTGTTTGTGATTGTATGTAGGTTGAATAGGACATCAACAGGATGAACACCAACAGGATTCGATTTAAAATGTCCTGATTTTGGCGAAAATGTGATATTGGTATTGGAGTGTGTAGGTATATTACTACACCATGGCCACTTTAATACAAGTTTTCTGGTGTATTTAGATGTTTTTTTGTGTGTATGTTTTGTTTAATTGTTGTTATCAGGGTCCTCGGCTGGAGTGCCAGCAGGAGCTGAGTGCCTGTATAGAGCAGAATCAGCTGTGGCTCAATCAGCAGAAGAGGAAAGCGTTTTATGCCGCCATAGCGGCCGATAGCTTCCGCAAGGGAACAGAAAGTCTGCTACAGGTACGAAACTGTAGATCACACAATCTATACTGCAGAAAATGAACTTCAAATTAACTGTAGATCGGACAGACTACAGAGTAATAAACCAGAGATCAGACAGGATAATTTACTATACTGTAAGATCAGTACTGCAGAACGAAGGTTTGTAGATCAAAGTCTGC
>JAOUQW010000032.1:4049829-4087666 GCA_028565825.1 Olivaichthys viedmensis
GGGTTATTTTTAGGTACGTTGCCATGTGGCAATACCATACAACAATGGAAATAGGCCTATTGAACATTTAATTATTTTTGTCACTGCTGAAGCAGAGGTACACATTGCATTTAGAGCATTTAAGTGTCCAGCCAAATGTGTTGTAGGTAGATATTTTTATGCCTAAAAACCAGGACAATGATCTGACCTATGACCTCAAAAAATGCAGATACTGCACTTTGCCTTTGTATTGCTTTAAGTGCAGTAACTACAATTTTAATGATTCCATTCAACGTAAGTTTCAGTTATGACATATTCATTTCTGCTGGGTATGTGCGTGTGTGTGGAAGTGAATGAACATTCTCCTTTAAATCTGCTATCTGGGTCACGGTGCCACTCAATCTGCTCCTATCTCTCCCATCACTGATTGTCTCTTCTCATTTAGGTCACAGCTACTAAACTCAAAACCCTACTTAACTCATTAAACAGAAAAAGAAAGAAAACGAGAGTCGGAGGCAGATGACAGATTGAAAGTGAGAAAGAGAGCTATGGCGATAGACGACAAAGGAGAGACAATAATTGAAAGGAGAAACAGATAGAAGGCTATGGGGTTCGGACTTTGTCCTATTTAAACAGAAATCCTTTCCTTACCTCTTCTCACTCGTCCTCTGTGAGCCACATCTCTCTTTTGTGCTTTGTGTCTGTCTAATCTACTCACCGACTACAGATTTGCGCAGCATGACTCCTAAATAATGATGATATGTGTTTTTATTCCATACAGAAATTCTAGCAGCAGAATTACATCGGTCTCAAAGGTGCATCTATGATGCATGAGGGTGTCTAAAGGCTTATGCACTTCTAATGATGCTGTTGCTTCTAGATAGTTCAATATGAAACAAAGTACCTCAGATTTGTACAGGCCTTTGCAGTAACAAATGGGTTGAGCTGTATGGTTGGTGTGTGTGTGCGTATAGGGGCACGAGCAGACGGTAAAGAGAGTCATTATTCAGGGTCTTGTGTGAGTAAGCACTTTCACAAATATGTGTATGTTTTCTTTAATTATATTTCTTGTTCATGGGATAGAAACACACATTGTATGATTTCTAGGGAAGAACCAGTGAAAGCCACAAACATGTGTAATGCTGCAAATGCCTGCAGTGTGGACACATGGACTTTAGCTGGGGCCATGAGCAAATAGCTTCCACTGTGGACCAGCTTTTTCCACATTCTTCTGAGTTGCAACAGACTGAACTGTCTGTTCCAAGTGGAAATTTATTTATTTTGTTCAAGATTGCAAGTTGCTTTTTCTCTCATTTTCTGTTTCATTTTTCTCTCTAATTTTGTCTCTCTTACACCATCTATCATCAGTTTCTCACTCTCTGTCTTTCTCACATACATTTTCTTTCTTCCTCTCATACACAATCCCTATTTCTTTCTAACAGAGGCCCAATGGGTCGCTTGTCTGTTCCATTGAGTGAGGGCTGACCTGCTGTTCAACACAGTAGCGTGATGGTATCTGCCCAGCAGGTAAACAACACAAACAAGTACGCCCAATCCTGTGTGACCTTGTCTGAGAGAAATGTGTGTATCTATGTGTGAGGTCCAGCAGAATGATAGGGAGGGCTTGGCTGTCAGAATGGTAATTTGGAGTTACTGTTGTGGGGGCATGCAAGGGGCTTGGCAGGATTTGATGGGTATAGGTGAGTATCTGGCACCCGTTACAGAGTCCCCATGCTCCAGATGGCACTGTCAGGGCTTATGCTATCGCCTAGCTCAAAGAGAACAGCAGCCACTGGGGAACATTTCAACACTCACCTGGGCCAAGAGCATGGAGGTCTGACACTACTGTAGGACACAAACACACACATACACAGACACACACACACACACACCAAGGTAGCATGTGCAAGATCGTTCTGATAAAATAATTACTCCAGCGTTTTTCAAACTAATCTCTATCTACTGCATCTGTAGCATACAATATGTGTGATTACCACAGACAATCATTTTGACAAGTTTCTAAGAAAAGAACGGAAAATCTGATGACTCCAATTTCACTTATAATGGAACTCTGAGGGCAGTTGCTGAACTCCATCAATACAAGTTTAAATTACTGGACTATAATAATGCCAGTTCAAAACTACAACTGTTATACTCTAACAATAAAGGTCTTTGAATAAGACAGACATAAGAGAATGTCTTACCAACTGGCACAATTCAGTAAAGAAAAAATGTCAGCTATTTACGCTTCCCCTGAGGTTTTGTGGTATCCAGGCAGTCAATTTTGTGTTTACTTTGGGATATGCTGATTACACTGGTGACGCATAATCACAAATTGTTTCCCCAGAAAAAGTAGTCCCATCTCTTGAAGGAAGACTTATACAGGTTTAGAGCTAAATTTACAAATAACCTTGACTAAAAAAATTAATGAAAGCATTCTACAAAAAAAATAATTGTTTTAGATAAATGTTTATTGCCTTGCACCAGCAACTGCCCTTAGACTTCCATTATAAATGGATTGTCAAATCTTTTCTCAGAACAGGGAAACGTGTTAAAATTCTCGCTGGAGATACCCTCTGTATTTCCTTCTTTTCCTCTGTATACCCTCTGTATTTTCTTCTTTTCCTCTGTATACCCTCTGTATTTCCTTCTTGACCCTCTGTATTTTCTTTTTATACTTCCTTTTTGTCCTCTGGTTACCCTCTGTATTTCCTTTTCTCCCTTTTCCCCTTTGTATACCCCCTCTTATTCTGTATACTTTTCCCTTCCTCTGAGTGGCTTGGAATTGCATTCTTTAATAACACGCATCCCCCATATGAAGAGATGCAGCATTTTGAAATATAAGCAGCTAAACAGCTTTTCATTAGGCTGCAGCTATACACGATGAAAAATTAATTGTACACTGCCTGTAGGTGAGAACGCAGATTCCTCTGCAGTGCTCCAAATTGAATAAGCATCCTGTTTTAGTCAAAACGCTCCGTTAGGATACGCAGAGTGAGTATCACTTTACACAATGCGGCCTGTGTAGGCAGGAGCGAAAAAAGAAAGGAAGAAGCGAGGGATGAATGGAGGGAGAGAGGGAGGAAGGGGAAGAGAGGCGTCTGTCTGGTGAATAATGCATGAGCTTTCATTTTTAGAGCACCTGGAATCTTGCGCTGTATGATCGGAGGCGTCCTGCTAACGTGCCATTTCAGACTCATTATTCCCTCCCATACTGACATCCCACTTAACACACATGTGTACTCTGCCATTCGCTGACCCGGCCTGTCAATCATCCTGCCTGTTGCCCTTTTGATATCGAAGACACATCCCACCTGGCTCGCCGGAGGATGCCTATCATCGTGGCATCATCGGTAGAGGCTGATAAGACCACTTAACCCCCACTCCTGTTTCACCCTCTCTATCCCCTCCTCCTCTCTTCTCTTTTCCTCCATCACATTCTGCTTGTCCTTTAATTGTTCCCCAGGCAGTTTGTGGATATGTTTCGATTAAGTGCATGATAAGGATTTGTGCCCGTGTTGTGCTCAGTTAAACATATCTAGCTGATTAAAGTGTCTCCAGGTGAGGGCTCAAATGCTAGTTTCATTATTCGCTCAACCGGGAATGCCTGAGTGACTTTTATGGTGGCTGTGCTCATTAGTAATGATGCACTATTGAAGCCCTGCACAGAAACGTGAGCCAGCTGGTGTGAAACCCCACATCCAGACACACACACACACACACACACAAACCCCCCCCCCCCACACACACACACACAAACAAACATTCCTTCACACACAAACACACTTAGATTCACTTTCAGAACTGGAAACAATGTTATTAAAGATGGTAGAGGTCAACCACCCTACACCCACAATTCCAAGAGTTTAAAATAATACTCCAGTGTTTTTCAACTTAATCTGCATCCACCGCATGTGTAGCTTATGGGCAAGTACCATGAACAATAATTTTGACACATTTCCCTGTGCTTAGAAAAGAATGAGAGAACCCATTTACTAAAAACTCACTTATAATGGAAGTCTAAGGGCAGTTGTTGCATTTCATCAATAAATGTTTACAATGTGCAACTTTATAAAAGGACAACCATTGCAGTCTAACAATAAAGGTCTTAGGATGACATGAGAAAATGTCTCACCAAAGATGTTCTTATGTAGCTTTCGCCAACTTTCCAACATTGAAGCAATAAAGAAAAAAGATATTTACACTTTCCCTAAGCTTTTGTGGTATCCATGTGTGACCAGGCAAAAATTACAGAATTAGCTTCTGTTTGCATCTCAGCTGGTAACTGTGTTTTTTGTTTGTTTGTTTTTTGTTTTTGAAATCTCCATCTACATGACTACGTTGGTAACACAAACTAAAATTCTTTCCTTTAAAAAAGGATGAATTAATGAAAGAATGAATTATACCGATTTAAAGCTTTACAAATATCCTTGACTAAAAAATTTATGTCAGCTTTCTACCAAAAAAATGCTTTGCATAAACATATTGACTGTTTATTGACTGCGTAGACTTCCAGTATAAGTGAGTTTGAGGTTATCCAGTTATTGCTTCTTTTTTCTCAGGGAAAAGTGTCAAAATTGTGTTAATGGTCCAGGGTAATCGCATATATGCTACAGATGGAGGAGATAGAGATTAATGCATCTGTAGGTTGAAAAATGCTTGACTATTCCTGTAACCATTTCCAGTCTGTTGTGAAAAACTGTTTGAGTAGTAAGAACACAGGGAACACACAGACAATCAATGGCAACTACTATACTATAATATACAGTGGGGTCCAAAAGTCTGAGACCATATTGAAAATTTGGAATTTTTGTATGGCACTCTAAAACGCTTTGCCGAAACTGGACCAGTTGTATCCAAATCATGGTCAGGCAGACCAAAAGTGACTACACCATCAGAAGACCAATACATAAAGCTTTGTTCACTGACAGAGAGAACAGCAACTTCATCATAGATACAGAATGTGCTGAATAAAGAACTAGAGACTCATAATCAGCAAAAGTACTGTGAAAAGAAGGCTAGCTCGTAGTGTTCCCAAAGAACAAGTTTCTAAACCACTTCTCAGAAAGGGAAATAAGACTAAACACTTGGCATGGGCTAAGACACACCAGCATTTCATAGTGGATCACTGGAAAAAAGTACTATTTACTGATGAATCCAAGTTTGAGATTTATGGCAGTCACAGAAGGGTTTATGTAAGGAGACGAACAGAAGAAAGATTGATACCACAGTGTATCAAAACAACAGTGAATTTTCAATGTAGTCTCAGACTTTTGGACCCCACTTTAAATAGTTTTCTTTATATACATGATTATGTACATGGCATAATCATTGGATAATAAGAAAGAGTGGTTGTGACTGTATAAGTTTCATTCAAACCTGCTGCACAATAGCATTTTCTGTGTGTATAAATCTAATCTAACTTAATCTAATTTGATTCATAAGCCTGTGTAAATGTGTACATACATGGCACAGAGTCAGACCAGCCTGCCTTTCTGTCTGCGGTTGTTTTCAGGTTGACAGACTGCAGCTGCTAGCAGGGATTAGCACAAAGCTCCTGTTTACTCACTAACACATGTCATAACACAGCACACCATGCCGGAAACATCTCTCCATCACCGCTTGCTGGATGTTGCTTGTTCATCATTTTGTTTCTACCAGGCATTAGTGGGTTTAAGGACATGTACTCAGAATGCATGAATTGGATATCTAACATTCAGAGTTCCTGCTGTCCTCAGATTGAGTATGACAGCGCAGAAGGAAGGTCTCAGCTAAATCTGGTTGTCATTAAATAAGCCTTTAATTAGCAGAGGTGTGTGAACATATGGGTGTTTGTCTATGCATGTGTGTGAGCAGACTTCCTGCAGCCAGTTCATCAAATGGGGGCGAGTAAACAAACTTAAATCGTTATTCTGAGTCCATGGAGAGAGAGATTACCGAAGAGAAAGAGATTAGAGTTGCTTCACATCTCTTTCTCTCCCTTGCTCTCATTTGTACAGAGACAGAGCCGCAGCAGATATCAAACAGTCTGATCCTTCTTAAGGGAAATCCACAGTGTTTTAGATATAGAGGAAGAAAAAAAGAGCAGAAATCCTGCTCTCTGGTGAGTTGGCCACGTGCCGTGTTCTTCAGCTCAGATGTAAATTGGACTCACCCGCCACCCTTTTCTCACATGCACCTTTCGCGTGGCAAGAGAAGAAAGGCGGCAAAGGAGAAAAACAAGTGGAGAAAAGGATAACTGCCCATTTTGCTTGGGTGCAAACGTGCTTTAATTAGTGATAGTTGCCCTCTTTTATTCTGTTCTTCTGTTAGACTCTCCTCCACACTTAAACAATCACTGTTCATGTTCTCTCTCCCCTCATCTGCACGGGAGAGAGCAGCTTTTAATCTCTCTTTTTTTCTCCAATCATGTGTCCTGTATTAAAGTGGTCCATTGAGATATCATGGGAAATTAAACAAAAAATAATAATACTGTTCCTGTTACTTCCCAAAGGAAATACTATACTCATTTCATGAAGGAATCATTCTTTGCACTTAACGGTACGTTCAGCTATTTTGAGTCAGAACAATTTTGTAATATTTGGCGACATTACATCCCGGCAGCTGCTTAGAGGAAAAACTCTGGTCTCTGTAGCACCCCAGGCTCTGTAAACAACAGAAAAACCAAATGATGTGGACCACCAATATCCAACCAATCAGGATAAGGAGGCATCTCTACTTGTCTGTCAATCATGTTGCTTGTTAATCCAAAACACTCCCTCTTGCACTAGCATTCAGGCATTCTATCTAGTGTACGCAGTGTGCGTGCATGTGTTTCGGGGGTGTGGCTTTGTAGAGAAATTTTGAGTTTCAAAAAAATCACTGACTATACCTTTACGGGAGTTGGGTGAGTCAATTTGCAAGCATGAACTCACTAAAAACTTTGGCAAAGTTGCATCTTTTTATTTTTAATGTACATTTTTGTAGTATGTTGTCAGCACTGACAATGTGATTAGGCTGTATTATGAGCTCTATGTGCAATTAAACTGGATTATGAATTGTGAATGTGGTCTACTATTACTATTATTACAATTGAAATGTAAGTTTATTCTTAGCCATAAAGATTAGTGACATTATGATCCTGTGAATGGGGGTTATATACCCTTGAACAGTTCTTCAAGGGTTCTTTGGATAGTTCAGGGCTTTGAGCTTCATAAAAAGCTTCGACTTGAAACCCTTTCTGATAGGGACACACTCTACCACAATAAACTCAACAGAAACCAATGACATGACAACAGCTTGGCCCCCTGTCTGGGATAACGTCTGGACCAAAGTTACAAAAGTTGTTTAGACATTAAAATGCAAAAGTCAACAAAAAAAATAGTCCTGATATTACCCAGCATCTGCCACTGACTCATAAGCCCAGAACACTGGATCTAATTTTTCCTAAAACATATTTCGATTCAAGATGCTGAACCAGCCCACATATTAAATAGGTTCTCATAACCAATGTGATGAAAAATGTGGGCTAGGGATGCTCTGGAGCCACATAAGCTGCTGTGTAATGAGGAATGACATTGTCAATTATTCAGAACACTTAATCACATCGCACAATGCAATCTGATAAACAAAGGCAAACCTAGGACGCTCCTTCCACTGTGTGTTCCCTGAAGGGCGCTTCACAGCTGCATTCCACGCCATTTCCCCATCGTCCAGTCCCCAAGCGAGAGGCAGAGACTCCAACGCCATGTCTGCACATCACTGTCACAGTGCATCTCTTCTGCCTCCCCAAACTCACTAAATAATCGAGTTATTCACAACCGTTTCTGCCAGTCTCTCACAAATAAGACATCTGGAGAGAAAAAAAAAAAAACTACACTAACCCCAGGGGCCTCGCTGATCATTTGGAGTTTTTGCAGAAGTGTCAAAGACGTGCTAATCGCTCATTATGGTGGTGTTTCTGCATCACGCTCAACGTTGATGCAATGGTTCAGTAAGCGCAATTTGGATTAAGAAGATAAGTAAATTATGTAAAATTGACCCCATGAAAAGGACTGCCAAGTGATTTTTAAATTAGTTTTTCTCCTCCGTTATTGATATAAAAATTGGCAATCATGCTAAACCTGTTGCAAATCCCGTGACATTAGCTGTCACGGAAGCCCTAAGGTCATAAGTTCAAGATGCCTAAATGCTAATTAACACCATTTACAATATTGAGCAAGTTATAAGCAATTTTCTAACTCACAGAAAACATGAGCATGGGACATTCTTATTCTCCAAAAACAAGCATTTAGAGTGATAAATAGATGTGTGAAACCCCTGCCCTCTCAAGAAAACTGCCATTGGCTCCTAATCTGAATTTAATAACAGATGGCTACATATTTTATGGAGCACAAAGTGTGGCTAATTGGTGAGCTTAAAGGACATTTTATCACTTCTAGTTGTGGAATGTTTAACCTTTGCCTCAGAGCAAGCTGCTAATCGGTAGAGGGGCTGCCTTTGATTGGGATCAATCAGGCGGCTCTTTCAGAGACTTTTAGATTCATTTTCAATTTCCACGCTCGCATTGACAATGAGCCTCTTACAAATTCGGTTAGGTTTGGAAGAGGGAGAGAAAGAGAGGCAGAGAGAGAGAGAGAACGGGAAGGAAGAAAGGAGGAAGGGTAGGAGAGTAGGGGCCACACAGGCATCTTTTTAGATGTGTCCATCATCAGCATGTTCATAAAGCTGTGGGCAACAAGCAATTTGGAATCATTTTTCAGTACATTTTTAAAAGTAGGGCTGCACAATAATCAAAATTTGACACTTCATTTGTTTTTCGATTGTTTCGTTACAGCCGAATTGCTAATGTTTGGCCAGTTTGAGTGCAAATACAGTCTCTCCTTCTTTCTTTGGCTGAAATAGTGAACTTTCGGTCCTCATTTGTTCATGCCTACGAGGTCCGCAAGGCAACAACGTTTCATATTTGCACATTGCTCTCTATGTGCCCTTAATGCACTCTTTGGTGAAGCTCCCACTGATGCAGACTCAACAGCGGTCTCTTACCCAAAACCCCTTGCAATGTTGGCTAGAACTAATCACAGCAGATGGGGCAGTTAACATTAGACAGCAACATGGCAGATGAAACAACATTAAAGCCAATGATGGAAAAAGAGATATTTAATGTTTGTTAAAGTGTCTCCTGTCATTAATTTACTTTGTCATTGAGCAGCATTAGGGTTGCAACTTATGTGGAACAAAAACGCAGAATAGCCGATTAAACAGAGTACGATTGATTAGCTAATTTCATCTATAGTCAACATTTGATATGGAGCTACCATAGGAAAAAGGATAAAAAATAAAACAGCTGGTAAAATAATAGATTTTTATCATCTGGTCAATGTTATAAAAGTACTGACCATACCTGCAGCACTTCTAGAAAACTCCTGTGACATAATGTATCACAACATCAATACCATATTATCATATCAGCCAGCCCTAATAAACAGCGGTCTGGTCTAGCGCTGTGTTTAAAAAGAGAATTACTGCTTACTGAACTGCCTGCTGCTATTTAATCCATTGCATGTTTTTTTTTAAATATGATTCAATTCATGTGTAAGCAATGGACAAATACTTCTTATGTGAAAATAAACTTATATTGTATATATATATATATATGATAATAAAGTGAGTCTTACTCAGATACACACGTGTAAAGAAATATATTGTTACATAATTGTATTGGTATTTTGCTAAAATATCTATCTCCATATAAATATTTTTTCATATATCCCAGGTCTATTTAACAGCTTAGCCCTTTAAAAGCATGGACTGCACCTAAAAAAAAAAAAAAAAAGCAGTATAGTTAAAATAAAAATAAAAAAAACATAGTAAAACAAACTTTAATAGAGTTTAGGAATAAACTCATAAGCCTTCTTAAACGAAGTATATACTCCACATTAAAGCTGATATTTTATTCTTCATTTTCCCTACTATGAACATTTGTAATAGACATGATTACAAAAAATTGTACAAGAATCATAGAACCCAAGGATGATGTCATGGATGGATTTAGTATTTCAGTACTAAGAATTTTAGGTAGCCTTGGGCTATGCCGTGCCCATGAAGCCCTTCCTTTCTGAGCTGCACATGTTTATCTGAGCTGCATGGAAAGTCTAATACACATAACTGACTGAATAAAATCTCTAATACAAAATGAGGTCATTTACATTATGGCTGTCTGATGAAATAGCTGTAAAGCGGGAGTAACGTGTCAGGATCAGTTAAGAATAGACATGTTACGAAGGGAGACTGAGTGTGGGCCTCAAAAGTATTTCAGACACCAATTTTAGATTTTTAAACATTGTGAAGGTGAAATTGACAGTATAATGTAAACTATAATCTTCTTCATGCTGAGCCTTAGGGCATTTTTACACTTGCACTTTTTTCTTTTTTTTTTACCTGAGACTGTTCGCTCAGAGAGTCTGGAACGTTTGGTCGAGTGTGAATGCAGTGGGCAGCAAGTAGCATGATTGGTTGAATTTGTCACATTTTTTCCTATTTCAAGCTTCACAATAGGAGGGAAAGGGATGTTATGATCTGCAGAGGAGACACAATGCCTTTTAAGTATATGGAACGAAGAAGGCATTCAAACAACACAGGTGACTACAACTCAAAGACTTTTATTGAAAAAAATTATTTTTGAATATAAGTGAGCACCTTCGACTGAAAGGCTTCACTCAAACCGTTGAGAAGTGTTGAGGTAAAGAAACTAATTAAATAAATAACACATAAATTAATACGACATCATTAAGAACGAAAAGATGATACCTATGAATTCCCATTTTGCAAAGATTTGACTTATAAAATGACGTAATTGATCCGCAGTTAGGAAGGAATTCGTCTGTGTGAAAACAAATCTGTGATGCCCTCCCCCAAACAAGCCCATAATCGATCCTGGGTATAGACTCGAGGATTCGGGCCAAGTGTGAAAACGCAGTTTAAACTGAGTTCAATTTGTCCAGTTCGGTTGTTTAGCATCCCCTCAGTCTCTCTCACACACACATACACGCACACACACACATACACACACACACACACACACACACATTTGTCTTACTATCCTTGTGAGGTCCTTCCATTGACATAATGATTACTGTAGCTAATTAATGCTGTGCTACAACTAAACCTAACACTAACCTTAACCTCAGTAACTAAAGGGAAATCTTTTGGCTCTTTTAGATTTTTAAATAAAAGCTGCAGTTTTTGTAAAAAAAAAAAAAAGAGCAATTTTCCTCGTGGGGACCAGTCAAATGTCCCCACAAGGTCAAAACTGTCAGATATTCCTATCCTTGTGGGGACATTTGGTCCCCACCAAGATATAAAAACATGCCCACACACACACACACACACACACACACACACACACTCAAAGAGGTATGCGTACTCTGCAGCCATTACATGATTCTCTTGCAGAAAGTAGCTCAAATTCAAAGCTACTCATTACCCAGCAATAGAAACAAGACATTATTACACCTCGCACTACAGTTGAAGACATTTCTGTTTGACTTGTGCAGACAGTTGCTTAACTGTTTAAAGTTAAAACAAACATCACTGCTAGCTCGCTGAGGCACCCCTTACCGTTCCTTGTCTGTTGTGATAACTGTTTAGCATAAAATCATTTGCTAATGCTCCTTTACACTCTCCAAAGGGACTCTCTATGCTTAGCATAAAACTCCAAATATTGTGATTATGCTTCATATTGTTCCCTCCACACACACACACACACATACACACACTGCGACAGTGTGATCACAAACCGGCTGTGTTAAAAGCACTGTTCATGCAGATGAGCTCTATTAGCTAAAGTGTAGCTATTCCACTGCACAACTCAGTCTCTTTAACACCTCAGCGGTAAAGTGTTAGTATGTGTGCATGTACACGCAGAATACACATCTACACCCAGAGCAGAAAAGCACTTAGCCAACTTAGTGATATCCCTGTTCATTTCAGAGGCTTGGAAGGAGAGTGGGGGTGGAAATCTTAATGATTCAATTCAATTAGATTTTGATTCAGAGTGCCACAATGTGATTATAAAACAATTATTTATGCATCTTGCATGAATCTCAATTTTTTTTATTTCCATAGGTTACATTATGATTCTTTCTAGTTCAACCACTTGCTACTTTTAAAACACAATATTATCATTTTCCAGTACTTATTCTTTACCAGAAATATTTGGTACAGTTGACATTTTTTTATTAAAATTAAAATGTAAAAGCCTATATAAAAGTTCAATTATGATGTTATGACAAGAATTTTTTCAAGAGAGAATCTCGATGCATCGAATATTTTTTCCTATTCCTGCAGAAGGTCATGTCTGTGTGCATATGATAGATGAATCACATATACACAACATGCCCCAGGACCTTCTATTGCCATCATCTTTCTGTCACAATCAACTCACTCCAGTGTTAGACAGTAGCATTAACCAGTACAAGGGATCCTCAAAGCCTGCCTTATCCTATCAGACGCAAATAGCTGTATAACATCAGTTATAGGTGTATATAGCTGTATAACTGATGTTATATGTGAAGAGAGGGGTAACACTATATTTACTCCATTACATTTACCTCAGTAGCTTTTTCAATAAATTGTACTTTGTACTTTATAAATTGTGTAGTTTTAATGAGGTGTACTTTTCACTCTGACTCGAGTTTGCAAAGACAAAAATGACTGTTCAGCTTGTTCTTCCTGGTCTATTCCTGCTTTTTTTCTTGTTTTTTATTTTTAATTGAATGGATGTTCTGCTCATTTTGTTCATTAGAGATTATTTTGTTTATTCGGTTTGCCATTCATCACATCTCTTCAAGTCTGTTGAAATGACGTCACACCAAATGTTGCCAGTCAGTAGCTGAGATGGATAAATTTAGGGTGGCAATCGGTGATCGAGCAGAGGCGGGACATCTCTGGCCACATATTGAAAAAGTACTTTCCTTGCAGACTGTCAAAGTTAATGTCTATATAATTAGCCCCCTAAAAATATGGACATTTCAGCCTCACGTCCAACTGAAGGTTGTGTCTATGATAACGCTAACCGCTAACATTAGCCTTGCCACCTAGCTAGCAGGCCGAGAATGCTATGCATATTTATAGTGTAACGGGGTTACTTCTGCATTGTATGTGATCTTGCTAGTACAATGAAGGACACCACAAACTCGCCAACTGACTGAAGGGGCATTTATTTCCTGTATAGAGGGCACATAAGCATATGTAGTTTTCTATATATGCTCTTTCTCATTTAGCTGCACCTGCTCCTGGAGTAGCGTTAGCCACAGAGAGTTATTACAGTAACGTTCAATAAAAAAATCCAAATAAAATAACATTTGTGTACACCATATTTACAATTCACAACTAAAATAACTGTACACTATTATTGCTATTTAGCACATACCTGTATAGAGGGCACATAAGCATATCGACATTGTCCAATGAAAAACATGTATCTCCAAAATTTTCAGGAACACGAAAAATCACTTTTTCTTATCATTAATCATACACAATAAATCCGATATTCACGGTGTGATTTGTCAGCTTTTCATTGGTCATTTATATGTTAACTGCTGTTGGCTAGATAGAGATTTTTGCCCACATTCCATATATGATAAAAAGTAAAAAATGTAAAAAGTGGACATACATGGGGTTTTTTTGGACAGCGACGATATGTAGTTTTCTGTATATGCTCTTTATCATTTACCTGTTGAACATTATTCACCCTTATTACAGTTACCTTAAATCATTCACAGAAATAACAATAATTACAAAAACTATCAATCTGTGATGCCCTCGCTTACTGAAAATATATAAACCAAAGACCAACGAAATGCATTGATTACAACTAGCATCCACTTACAACTAGCATATTCGTTAATTAGCATGAACTTAGCGCAAGTTGCATTTGAAAGGGCTCTAAAATAACTATATCAACCTTATAAATGTATACAAGTGCAATATAATGATCACTAACATATCTCTACAAAAAGGGTTGGCTGTTATTAGTGTAACAGGGAGTATAATTCCCGGAATTAACAAAAACAAGGCATATCTACACACCTGTTCTTGGCGTGGAATTAGCCAACGAGAGCTGAATTGTAGGTTACGTTCCCTTTTCACGATTTAGGGACTGATCCATTATAAATCAAGAGGGTATGAAACTCTAACAAAGTCTTAACCAAAGGTTTCTTATGATGGCACATCATCTTAGGTCCCTTTTAAGAGAAAAAATTTAATTAACATATAATATATATACACTTCTTATTCAATAAGAAGGAATTATCCTACAGCTTAATTACAACCCCTGCCAGCCTCGATGGTATGTTCCACCCATATTTCAAATAAAATGTTCTGTAAACTGTCACGTGCACGCTGCCTCGCTTCACGCACTTTTGTTTGTATGTAATTGCCCCTGTCCCGTAATGTGATTCACTCCACCTGCCTCTGGTTTGTCTGTGTAATTAGTATCTGCTTAAATAGCCCTTGTGTCCCCGTCCAGTTTTGTCTCGGCTTGTTTAATGTTATGTATAGCGCTGTATGTGTGTGTCATTTAAATAAATGTTTCAATGTTAACATGGCTTGCATCTGTGTCCTGCCTGTGCCGCTACACACTGTGACATAAACAAATAATAATCTAGTGCCTGCTACACTAGCATTGTTTCACAGATGATGTGTACCTTCTGTATGATGTAATACATATAATTAATACATGAGTTTAAATAATTGTTGTCTCCATTTATTTACACTGAATGGTTTTTATCACCAATCACCATTTAAATCTGATCCAACAAGTAACACACTACTTGAGTACCTTTTTTTTTAAACAGTAGTTATTATGATGACCGCACAGCACAAAGAAAGATTAAGCTTTAACCTGGATTAAAGCAAAGTTTTTCTATTAATAAAGTTGCACCAAACTTTAAATTGTGTTAATAATAATCAGGATTGCATTTAAACCATCCTGGTTTTAGTTTTACAGTAAACCAAGATTAACTTGAATCCTGTTTCTCTATTTCTTTCTCTATTTCTCAGTTAGGGATTATTTTTAATCTTGCATCTGAGGTGATCTAAATAGCTCCTCAAAAGAAATATTGTATGCTAGTTTTAATTTAAAAGGGGGGGAAAAGTATCCATAATTATTGATCTCAAGAGTAACATTGTTCCTGTTTATTTATTTAGACTGGCAAATCCATCATGGTGGACAATCAGAATTAAACCCAAGTTAAGGGTTTAATAATAGGTTAATGTATTAATCACTGATTTGTTAAACCATGTTTAAAAATAAGTGGTGCAACACAACACAACTTGCATCAACCAATCTTTAATTATTCTAATTCTTGTCGGTGCAACCCACCCATTATTTTTAAAGGTTTTGTAGGTTTTTGACTATTCTACCCACCTCTGTATATAAGTGGGTTCTGCTAAGGCTTATGCTAACCTAACCATAATCTAACCACCATTAGCTTCATGTAGCAGACACGGTGTATTAGCTCCCAGATCTGGGTTATGGAGTGAGTCAATGACGTGGGAACATTAACGTGACAGGGTGATGATGTTCTCTGCTTTCATTAACCTTTGCAACAGTGCATGGCCAACAGTCAGGGGTTGTGTTACTGTTGCCAGCTACTGCTAACGTGAGAGAAATGTACCTGTGAAGAATGTGGATGGGGGCATGGATATCAAACCGCTATGGGAATGTCATTCATTGGGCACTGACACAGCATATGTACATAGCAAATGGACTATTGAGAATATGTAGCATGCTAACTTGCCCTTGGAGCTGATGTCTACAAACCTGATACGAATAGCAGAATGTGTATTACCATATTTTCTCCATCCTCATCCTTATCATATGATATGTGAGGTTTGAGGGTTCCTGGTCCCCCACAGGGCATCACTTCTACATTTATTTATTCAGAACATGTGTGTGGAGAAGGAAAAAGAAGAGGCAAGCTCAGGACTCTTTCTCCAACCCTTTGTATTGGCTTTTTTCCCCACATGCTACTGATCGTTTTCACCTTCATCCCTTATCCTTCTGTTCTTAAAGCTCCCATTTTCTTTGTTTCATTTACTCCCTCCTTTTAGGCTTCGCCCTACTGTCTTCCAATTCATCTCTCTCAATCTCTTCACCATTATATATATCACCCCTAACCCCTGTCTCTCTCTACCCCCCGAGGAGCACTATGGCAGGCTGATCTGATAGTAATGCGCCGTGGCAAGTCTCTTCTCTGCATTCAACATTTTTAATTTAAAGAGAAAATGGACATGCTCTCTGGCAGGGGTTAGAAATAATGTGTTCCTCAGAGTATACATATTTTTGCCTCACAGTGAGAAGCCATGCTGGGCCTAATAAGAGCATCTGACACACTCCCGGTCTTCTCCGCTTTCCCTCGCCTCTTCTTCACAGACACAGTCATCCCAGAAACTCAGAGAACACAATGAATTCTAACCAAAGGAAGCCTGTCAAACAGAACCAGCCCCATGTTGGAGCATGTGAGCATCCACTTTAATTCAAAGGAATATCACCATTTGGTGTAACTTTTTTTTTAGGTTCTTCTGGGCTACTTTGTGGAATCCATGGAAAAATCCTTTATAGCATGGTCTGGTCTGAATTCATCTACAAGACAGCCCTAATACTAGTTTGTAAACATATTTATGATGCCAGATGTACGCATACACACACAGAGTTTATAGCCACACAGCCTACACAAAGTGTAAAAGTGTACACAGAGTTGGTGCATACCACCTGTACCACACACAAACTGTATCAAATGTGGTAAATACTCCTCAGTGGGATATAATAAGGGTGTGAGGGGACAGCGAGTCCCTCACTCTCTCGCTCTCTCTGCCTGGTGGCTCTGCAGTCTAGCCCATCAATCCTACTTTGTGTGCTAATGATAGATCCTTGCATAGCATCTAGCACCCAGGCAAAAAGAGGCAGCAGGCATGAAAAGGAGAGAATCTACTGCCAGCAAAGAAAGAGGATGATGAGGTACTGTGACTGGAATCAACAATCAGCGACCTGCTGTTGCAAGCACACACACACACACACAAGGTACCTAACAAATGCACATTATACATACACACATACACCCACACACTCCCACTTCATTTTCCCTGTCTCATAGGAATTAGTATACAAGAATTTTCTAAACCTAGAGACCTACAGGGCTGTATACTGGTGATGCACTAAAATGAAAATTCTTGGCCAAAACTCAAACCAAAATTCAGAACACACTTGACTGAAAACACTGTATTTTTTAGAAAGGCAGCCTTTATTGTCACATATACAAGTACAGTACAGTGAAATTCCTTTCTTCGCATATCCTAGCTTGTTAGTAAGCTGGGGTCAGAGCGCAGGGTCAGCCATGATACGGCACCCCTGGAGCAAAGAAGGTTAAGGGCCTTGCTCAAGGGCTCAACAGTGGCAGCTTGGCGGCTCTCAAATAAGAGAGATGGAATTGTGGACATAAATTACTGACTCCTGTAAACTCGGAAAAAGTGGTGACTTGCATAATACCACATACCATGTCGCCTGGGGACTGTGGGCATCCAATGGCAGGGTTCCACAGTCCTCCTCATCCTCATATGCTTTTCCACCTAGATTGTTGGATCTATTTACAGCTGCCAATATCTTCTTTAGCATGTGGGCTACACACATTCGCTGGGAACAAAACCATAGAGAGCCAAGTTTGAACCAGCATGTGTTCCCAATTGGGTCACCCAACTGCCTCCCTTGAGGCACCTGACAATTAGGACCATGGGTTCCCCCTGCAGAGTGGGACACCTGTACTTCCTGGTAATAGCGGTGACACCATCATAGAAACTGAGCAGTGGCTGAACATTTTACTTATGTCACTTTAAAAGCAAAGACTTTCTCATTTTACTTGGCTCGGAAGGTTTACAAAATGTTCATTCTCTGGTAGAGTCTAATATATAGTATTATAAGGGTGGGACTTTAGCCTAAAATAATGGTGTCAGATGTGATTATTTTGATCCGGATGTGATTTTTTTCCCTAACCATTATGTTACCCAAAAGACTTATTAAATAATTAGAGGTCAATCAAAAATAGTACAAACATACATGTACTATGATTTATAGCAATAATACTTATATTTTAATTAATCTGTAGTCAAGTGTATTCTAGACAACTGATTTTTCAGGAAAACAAATAACTTCCCTAATCCATACTGCAAGCTTGCAATGTATATTAGGCTCCAACAAGTTATCTAGCCACTTAGGATAACTGCTTGCAAAAAAGAGGTAATATTCTACATTTTTAGATTGCTAACGTAGGTTCAAAAACAGCACCTTTGCTGTGCTTGCCAAAAATGAATTTCAGCTAACATTACACTACCTTTTGGCTTACAGCTGTTATCTTTAATTCTGTTCACGCATATTCAAACAAGTCATGGACATGCTAACAATATGGAGTCCCTTTAGGGTGGTTTCCTGAGATGTACATTGCCCATAAAAGGTTTTAGGGGGGTCCCGCATTTTGACATTTGACATTTTTGTGGACTTAAGTAATAAACTTTTGGGGGCCTCCTCAGTGCTCGGTGTCCCAGGCAATTGCCTGCTTTGCTTTTCCTGTAGCTGTGCCTCTGAATGGTGCTGAAAATACATAAGTGCACACATCACAGCAAGTAGCAGAAAGGGACAGCACAAAGTATTTCATCTTAGGTTTGATTGACATTCATGTACTGACACATTTCGTGCCTTCCCTATGTGTATCATTGTGCCTTATTAGCTTTTAGATACAAACCTGATCACTTACACCATAGTATATTGAGACTATACACTATATCTCCATTATTAGACTGTCCTTATTCTCCTTCAACTCTGTTAATTCGTGCATGTGCTTGTGTATATGTGTGTGTGTGTGTGTGTGTGTGTGTGTGCGCACGCACATGCATATGCTTGTCCTAGACAGTTCAGAAGTTCAGAAGTTAAAAAGACCCTGGGGCTCTATAAAATGCTCCAATATCAGATCAGAGTTTTTAGCTGCTTTAAATTTAGTTATGATATGCTAATAACAGTGAAGAGAAATTAAGATGAAGTGCTTGGGGCTTGTACGAATAAGGCAGTAAAGCCTAATTAAAGAGTTAAATCTATTCCACTCTCTGCCTCCTGTTCCTCCTCTGCCTTTTTTCCTGGAGAGAGTGATCTCCGAGTTAGATTAGTTTTTGCCCTAAGGTATGTGCTCGCCTGACTTCTAAACTTCAAGTCAAACGTTGAATCCTTTTCTCATGGCTTTAAGGCTGCTGGTGTGGGTTTAAAGGATTAAGACGGCTTATTTAGACAAGCATACTCTATACTCTGTATATACTCTCCAGTCAATACATGTCCACAAACAAACACTCACACAAACACACGATCACTCAGTATGGGCCAAAAGAAGGTATTGATGGAAGAAATGTTCCAATTAAATATAACATATTAAGTATTATTGCTTAAACTTTATAAACTTTTCAACAAACCAACAGATTTTACGAAGGGCCAATCCAACTAAAGTTGGCCCCTACAAGCTGTGACAGGGACATAGGGTTGATACACGCAGTCCCAATCCTGTACAGTTACTTCCTTAAAAAAATCAATAAAAACAGTGATATTATCAAATGTAGACTATCTGCACAATACAATATATCCACATGTAAAATTAAAAATTCCCATGTGTCTAGAATGAGATGCTGTTATAGCGTTTTGTTGGATGCATTATGCTCCAATTCCTAAATACACACCTTATTATTGATATCCTGTTTAGGATATTGTGATTGATATCAAAAATGTGTTTCACCACAGTAATACAGAGCAGTCTATAAGCAATTAGACAGTGACACAATTTTTTGGCTCGGAACTCTAGCACATTGGATTTGAAATGACACAATGATTATGAGGCTAAAGTGCAGGATGTCGACTTTAATTTGAGCATAATGACATTATACTAGGTGAACCCTTGTTATAAATAGGACCTTCTCTAAATCTGCCCATCAAACAAGCAGATTGTGAAGGCCATCACCCCTTTACACCATTCACAACATGCACACATGCTCTCAGTCCTCCATGGAAGCCGAGGAACATCTGGGCCATGTTGTACGTGTGCTCTTTTGCTCTGCCAGATCAGACAACAGATTCATATTGATGAAGTGCCAAATGTGCCACAAGGCTTCACTGGACACCAAGCAGGGAAGGGAGAGGTATGCAGACCGAGGCAAGATTACAGCATCTGAGATTCGCCAGACCTTGGAATCTCCACAGCCTTCTGAACTCTCTCACCTCCTCCAATTGTCTATGTAAAGCAAATAACACCCTTCACCTCCCTCTACAAAGCCTTCTGACTGGCTGCCTCTCTCTTCGTGAAACAAGATCTTTCAGTTAAAGGAGGTCTCTTCTAAGAGTGTAACAAAAGAGGTCGGGAAAGATTCAGTAATAGTGACCCGAGGACCCAATTACATCACACAAATGAACTCTTTCTGCATCTGCAAGCCCCACAAAACTGAATGGACTCAATCAGATATTCCAGAAACAATAACTTGGATCAAAAAGGATTCCTGTAAGAATGATGGGCCCCTTCTGCTTTCATTGCTTTCCTCATCCATTTTTGACAAACAACTTGAGTCTTTTTTTTTTCCTGGTTTTCCTTTCTCTTTCAGTCTCTATTATGCTTTTGTTCTGGCTTCCGGCTCTTGAGACAGGGACCTCTGACCAAAAACCCACTTCACTCAATGACATAAATAAACATGAAAAGGCTACATCTATAGTGGCCAAGGATGGTATGTGAAGAGGTAGAAAAAAAAGGGAAAGAGGCATAGAGCCAGAGAGAGAGAGAGAGAGAGAGAGAGAGAGAGATAAAGATATTCTAGCAGACTGTCTAAAGCTCAAGCTACAGAATTAATCTGTACAACTTTCCACTGCATAGTCAGTGCAGTCTATCCCACTTGGTCTGAATACTGAAGTCCGTACCCAGGTTCGATGCTGGGCAAATTTTGGCATCATTGCAGGTCTGTTTTCACATAGATAAATTCCTTCTGAACCACAGAGTAATATTATATTTCACGTCTGCTATGGGTAAAATCTTTGAAAAATAGGAGACAATGGGTATATCCCTTTTTTGTTCGAATTAATGTGTATTTAATTAAGTGTTTATGTACTTTTGCCCTGACACTGAAGCCTTTGGTTAACAATGAAGCCTCCCAGTTGAAGCTGCTCACTTACATATATAATTCAGCATTTTTATGAGTTGTAGTCATTTGCGTTCGATTCCTTTGTCATTACATATACTTAAAAGGCATCCGGTCTTCTCTGCAGACCACAACATCCCTTTCCCTGCTATCGTAAAGGTGAACCAGTAAGTAACATGACAAGTTCAACCAATCATGTTATTTGATGTGCGGGATAATTTTAAGTGAACGCCAGACCACCGTTTTCAGGTGGACCAGAGATCAGTTTCCTGGATCACAACCAGGTTTTATAACAGCTTGACCAAACATACTAAACTCTCAGTGCAAATGGAATCGGGTCTGGGAAAAAAGGTGCATGTGTGAAAACACCCTTCACTAAGTTGTTTTTACTCGGTCCATCCATCATAGGGTCAGTATATCTAAACAGTAAAACTCCAAACACACTTTCGATACACTCCGGCCCCACTGGGCCACTGGAAAAGGAGAGCAGAGTCAGAGGACCAGGTTAGGGTGTGTTTGTGTGTGTGTCTGTTTTGAGAACCCCTGGAGAAAACATTGGCTCGGCTCTATCTGGGCCACCTGCTCTGTCAAGCACTCCAGACAGTAGCCTGAGGGGCAAAAAGCAACAGGAGCCATGAGGAAGCCAAGAGGATTCTTATACACTCGAACATTTCTTCATCCACTTTACAAACTACTCCTTAAACACACACACACATACTACTGAAACTGAAGGCCCTCACTCCCCAGTCATGCCAGATGGCTGGGAACAGCCGTGTTTGCGAACAAGTCGACTCCTTGAGCTGGTTCTTTTAGGTGAACGTTGAGAGGCGACTTGCATATCTGAAGAGCCTTTTTCCTTTTTTTTTCTTTTGAAATACCGACAGGACAAATAGATCCTGTGACGCTCTCACTGAGAATTTAAGAGTATTCTGTTCATGATTCTCTAAAGCCGTTAATCACATCTAACTGTGATCAACCCATGAAAGTTAAGTGCAGACGCAACAGGCACGATAATATTAATGCAATAAAAAGGATAAAAAGAGCCATTTTGGGAGTTGAAATAGCCGGTTCTTATTGAGCCGATTGCTCTGACTCACTGAAAAGAACCAGAATTACCATCACTAGTGTTTTGGAGAGGCATTGCTGTAGCTGCTGCTGTTACCAGGAGCTCTGTCTGTCAGACATTCTAGTAGTGTTGTCTGTATTACTCTAAGCTTGTGTGTGTATGTTTGTGTCTGTCGATCCACACACGTGTGTAAGAAAGATGCCTAGAAGAGAGAAAAAGTGTGAACGATTTTGAGAGCTTCTAAAGTATTGCAAGATGGGTCAAATGCTCTATATTCTTACCTTCCCTTAGGGCAACAGGACATGACCAAAAGGGACACAAAGAATCAGTTCATCATGGTGATGGATGTGAGCTTGAATAGTTATGCGACTTTCCACAATGTCTCTCAGCTTCTATGCTTTGAGCCATTCTTTATCTGAGTGTGCTCGTCCCTACAGGCTGATGAAGGAAAGAGAAAGGGGGATATGGTTTAAAAATATTTAAAGCTTATGTGCATTCTTGACAACAGTTTCTATGTGTATGCTGGGATACAATGTGGACTACACTAGTGTCAAAAATGAGGAGCTGCACAGGACAGATTATTAGGGTGTGTGTGTGTGTGTGTGAGAGAGAACTGTGTCAGCGTTGAAAGAGAGCTGAAAGGTAATTAGTCCCACCTGAGTGTGTAAGGCAGTGTGTGTGTGTGTGTGTGTGTGTGTGTGTGTGTGTAAGTTTGAATTAAGCACGATTTGTGTCGTTAATCTCGCATGAGGGTAATTAAATGCACAGTAACACCTGGAACCGGCACCTCCAATCACCTGCCTGTTCATCTTTACTCTGCAGCCCAAACACACACAAATTCACAGACAGTGTGCTTAAATAACAAAACACCAAGCCTGATGGCTTCTCCGCATGTCAACATTGGACTGAGAAATAGCTATGATCTTTTTGTAAGTCTTGCGCAACTCATGCATTCACATGTGTCGAGAGAGAGATCGTGCCTGTTGACGTTACATCATCGACAGAGAATGGTTTGACATTTTTCTTTATATGTGCATGTGAAAGCTGTTTGCCCTCCTCTTTGCCTTATGTTTACCATGCAAATAATATAATAGTGTTGAACATTAAGCTAAATGCCACAAGCAGCATTCGGGACAAATCTAAAGCAACGCCCAGTAGCTACGTTTACATGCAGGCTAATAATCTATTAATAATCCAACTGGCAACTCGATCAGAATAAAAAAGCTTCATGTACACACCTAAATCAGAGTAGAGTAAACTGTTTGAGACCAATCTGAATGAAATTCCTATCTCATCAAATGAGGCAGATAATCTGTTTAATAATCTGTCAAATAGAAGAATAATCGCCATGTAAACTGATGGCCATTACAATCGGAAGCTTTGCGTATATTCTGTGTATCTGTATTTGCATCAAAATGCCTGCTGACCAACAGGGCGGATGCAAAAAACTGGTCCTGATCTTCCAGATGCTAAATCATTTAAATATAATTATGAAGTTGGATACGGGGTGGGCAAACAAACGAATATTTCAAAGCAGAATGATATGGGACGCAAATTCTTCTCCCTTATCTGTGTAATAAGGATATTTGGAGGATATTTTTGATCAGAGTTTTGATTTGGAGTTTCACATGTTCTCCCTGTGTCTGGTTGGGTTTTCTCTGGGTACTCCGGTTTTCTCCCACCTCCTAAAAACATGGCGGTAGATGGTTGGCCTACTCTAAATAGCTACTAGGTGTGAGTGAGTGTGTGTGTGTGTTTGTGTGTGTGTGTGTGTGTGTGTGCGTGTGTGTGTGTGTGTGTGCGTGTGTTTGTGTGTGTGTGTGTGTGTGTGTGTGTGCGTGTGTGTGTGTGGAGACCTGCGATGGACTGGCAGGGTGTATTCCTGCCTTGTACCCAGTGTTCCCGGGATAGGCTCTGGATCCACTGCAACCCTGACCAGGATAAAGCGGTTACTAAAGGTGAATGAATGAATGAATGAATGAATAAAAACAAAAGCAAAGCGAAGCAACTGAACACTCGGCTAACATGCTGAACTAACGTTAGCTACTTGTTACACTCTGACCGGACATTAAATGACGCTTCTCGCATGTACATACTGCAGATTTTCAACAGAATACCAGGTTTCGGGTACATATAAACAGTTGATTCATTCGGATTGATGGAATTCTTTGCATGTAAAAACAGCCACTGATCACTTTGCCCTGCACGCAAACCAGACACACTGCTTCCAAAACACATTTTGCTTTTCTCTTTGCTACTCTGTACTTTTGTCCATCTTGTCTTTTATGTGAACATCTTGTCCATTCTCTGGCTCTATTTTTCTCCAGAACTTTTCACCTCCCTCTTCCTTTTGATTCCTTGTATTGAATTCTACAAAGAAAAGAAGAAGGCAGAAAGGAAACGGCAAACACATTACAGCAGCTGTGAGTTTACCCACAGAGAGCCATGTACTCTGTGTACATATAGCTACAGTTAATGGGTGTATTCTTGTTACTAACATTGTCTGAACGCCTTATTTATTGCATTAGCCTAGTCCTATTAAGGCTTTAACTATCCAAAGCTGTTGTTGCGCTTTAGCTTGCCCACTGAGGCTCGGTGGCTGATCTTCTGAGCGATTAAAGGACATGTGAGAGATAATTAATCTTCATTCAGTTTCAAGACAGCCACCGTACTTTCAAGACTTTGCATTCCAAGCAGTATCTCACCGAGGGAGGCAAAAGTGTTAACCACAAATTCAACCCCAGCGCTTGGCTCTCATCTTCAGCTCTCTCAGCCAAATTCAAAGTAGTTCACAGATCTCCCTAAAATAAAAACAACACGAAACCACACATCATATTCAATGAACTCGTTCATTCTCCAGAGCCGCTGTGCCTCTTGCTTTGGCATTTCATAGTCATCTAATATAGCTTTCTTAAAGCTGGCTGCAGTCCAGGCATCAAGGACACACAAGCAAAACCAAATTACGTTAAATGAAGAAAGAAAAAAAGCAGGCAGCATTGTTTTAAAGTGGCTCTCGTTGGAAACGCATCAAATGGACAAGCAAATGGAAAACAAACAGCAGGGTAAATTGTTAATGGATGGTTGCAGCACTTTTATATTATTACGGGGGTTTTTTTAATCATGCTCTCTCATGTAGAGGGATGGAGGAATGAGATAGAAGTGAACAGGAGGGATTGGAGGATAGGGAAAAACAGAGTGGCCATTTTATATCAGCTAGGCTGCCATCAAATGAGAGACGACAAGTAGGAATGACAGCTGTGGCAGGAGACAGGATAAAGCTAGAATAACACACACACACATACACACACACACACACACACATACTTTGCTAGCTCTTGGCTGGCTGCCTGAATCCGCAGCAAGGACCACAGAGCATTCATGTCTGTCTTATGTATCACTGCTTTAAATTACATTAACCTGAATGCCAGAGGTAGAGAGAGATGAGAATGGAAGAAGAGAGGGGAGACGGGAGGAGAATAGCTTATTCTTTAAATAGGTAGGGAGGTATGTAGAAATATGGAGAAACCAGTCACTGCAGGTGTGAAAGGCATAACCATTCATTCACACATACCTTTAACACTGATTTGATTTAATTTGATTTATTCAGAGATCACCAGTGATTAACCCTGCATAACTTAGAGTTTACTGAAATGTTTAGGATGGTGTAAACTGGACACCAGTAAACACTGCAAGGTGAATTCATTGTACCACTGGAGGTTTCGGATAACGAGTTAATCCAGGACTGTGCACTGAGCGAGAGGTCTTCATCGCTCAACTCCTCCCCTCTCTGCCTGAAGGGAGTTTATTCGTTTGGTGGAGGTGCAGAACTGACCCCAGCCCTCATTCCCCTCTCAGGCTCAACCCACTTTTTTGTTCCTACTATTGCTACACTGCAACATCTCAGTGAGGCCTTAGAAAGAGAGAGAGCCTGAAAGAGGAACATTACTCATTCAGTCGCAACATTCTCCCAGAATTACTAACTACCATTTCACTGCAGCATCCCCTCATCGACTTCTCCTCATGACTTGGAAGTACGTATCACCTACATCAAACAAGCGGTCACTCGCAACACAAGAGTATTTCAATAGGAACACACTTGCCCTTGGCAGCAAGCATTTATTTAGATGCAATTACATCCTTGGCAATTTGCATGCTCAATTTCCATTATGCACACTGTCATATCGGCTTGCTAACAAGCTAGCAAAGTAAAGTAATTAAGGTTTGTTAGCCTAGTCATAAATAGATGGAGAAGTTTAAAAAAATATATATATAATAAATTCAATATTATTTTTGTTTTATATAAGTATTACTATTTCTGTTTATAGACAACCATCATTATCTATTTCTGCAACGATTTGAATAGAAAAGTTAAGTGTTAAACCACAGTGCCTTCTGTATAGGTTCTGCTGCTGGCATCTATGATGATTCAATCCCTTGGTCTTCTAAGGGATCATCTATTGAACTTCACTTGAGCTGATACAGTTTATACATTTGAGCTGAGGGTGATGGGGATTCCCTTTCAAGAAAAAATGGTGAAGAAAAAATATGTTACAGTAATAAAACAGAACCAAGGTTTTTACATGTGTCTGCATTCACTGTATAAATCACACTGTATGTTGCATATTATAAATCTATACTCTTGATCTCCGAGCATCTGTCAGCGGGTCTAGACTTACACTCCTAACTCTCATTATGGCATACCTGTCCTGTTAGTTTCATTGTAGATACTTAGAAACAAATCTAATAATCTGAATAATATGCTTTAAAATGAATAACTGAATAAAAAGTTGAGAGTTTGAGGGGTTAACAATACGTCCATCATGTTGTGATATATACATCAAGAAATTCTCTCATCCCAGCATTACAGGAATGAATAGAGGAATTTAAGAACAGTACAGCCAAAGAAATACAAACCAAATAAATTTAACTAAACAAATCTGTCCAATTACGAAGTGCTTCCTGATTCGAAATTGAATTTATCTTATCGATATCATATTGAATTCCACAACACCACATAGCAGCTAGCTCTGCGCTTTGGGTGGACAGCGGCTTAACCAATAAACACTTAAGTCAGTGGCATATTGGAGAAATAGAGGCAGCCATTTTTAGAGGCTGAACTGTATCCCTTACTGGTCAATTCCCTTTCTCAAAGCCGTAATAAAGTATGGAGGTCAATGAGGGCAAAGAATTCAATGATTCATTATGGTGGGCTTAACCAGTAATTCAACTGAATTTAATGTGACCATCGATGACAATCAGGCCATTTTTCACTCACACTCCATTTCTCACACACTCTCCCACCCTTACTGTGTTGTTCCAAATCAGTAGTTTAAGGAAAGATTTGTGGAGTGTAAAATAGCAGCATTTTATGAGCCTTGTCTGTGAGAAATTTTAATGGTTAACACTGTCATTAACAATAACAAGCCTGAGAAACATTGTATAGTTTCATAGCTCTATCACTACAGTGATCTCAGAATTAACTAACTAACTGACTGACTGAAAGGGGAGAACCATGGGCTCTGCGTGGATTACACACAAACACATCGGCAAAGCCCCCGTTTAATGCTAACTCCGCTTACAATGAGACAAGCTCTTCCCCAAACTACCCTCTGTCAACAAGACAAGCTTGCCAGGGAAAGTTGCCCAAACACTCACACACAAAAACATAATAATAACAACTCCATTCAAGCAAACACACTTACACACAATGCCACACACACTAAGGCATAAACATGTTAAATATTGGTTATCTCAATGGTCCACCTTACTAACACAATTTAAAACCTCAACCCCTCCCCTCCTGCATCCCTTCCACTCTATTTCTCAACCACACACACACACGCCTCATTGCAGGCCATCACATCTCCGCCTTGTGTCAGGGAATTCTCATTATGTGTGAGAGTGAAGGGGACCCACTCCACTCCATCCCAAAGACATGCAAACACACACACACACACACACACACAAAACCCCTCAAACCTTCCTCAATCATTTCATCCCAATTGAATCCTGATGGACTTTAGATTTGGCCTATTCCATTAATCCCACTTTGTGCCTGCAGTTCTGCTCCTCGATTAGCCTGGTGAGGAGGAAAAAGACCAAATCTGTAGCCTGACTCGCATATCTCCATCCTAACTGACACTGTGTGTGCGTCTGGAAGGGTAGGTTTGCATGTCTGTAATATATACAGAATAAATAAATGTGTGAGTGTGAGCGTGTGTGTGTGTGTGTCTGTGGTAATCTTAATCTTCACTGTGTGAGGGTATCTCATTTAAAGAAAGAGGGTTATTAAGCCCTCTCCTCTAATCAGAGCCCATCGATATGGAGAGGCTCGTCTCATCCCACACTGTCTTTATCTGCCATAGGCTAATGCAGACGGAGCTAATTGAAGATGCTCTATCTTAACACACACGCTAATATAAAGAGGGAGGGGGAGGAAGCGGGAGGGGCTTGAACTCTGACAGGAAGACATACACAAAGAGGTGCGTTGTATATGCTTCCTTTAAGTGGAGGATTTAGAAAAAGCCTGGAAAGACTCAGTGAAGTGTTGCATTTCTCAATGGAGCCAAATGACCTGAGGAACCTCCAATTCACAGGACAAAATGGAGAGAAAGGGAAGTAAGAGTTTACTCTCAGAGAAAAATATGTTTGTAATAAACACATTAAAGGTACAGTCGGTGATTTTGGTAAAAGTAAGCTGAAGCTAGCTGTTTTGAAACTCAAATGCTAGTGCAAGAAGGAGAGCTTTCTGATTGGACAGGTAACATAAATGACAAGCGAGTAGAGAGGCCTCTTTGTCCTGATTGGTTGGATGTTGGTGGTCCACATGATTTCTTTTTTTCTCTCTCACTTACAGAGCCTGGGGCACCACAGAGACTGGGGTTTTACTTCTGAACATAATTTATATTTTTGACATCTGCCAGAATTTGAGGAGAACTTTATCAAATATTACCAAAAGTGTTCTGACTTGAAAATCGCTGGTCTCACCTTCAACAAACCAATCTTAAAAACACCACTGTGAGGTCTGGTTTATATAAAATGCACTGAAGTCATACATCCTTATCTGTCTACCTTTATCCCATCCCCATTCTCTCCATTCATCTTCTTTCCGTCTCTATCTCTGCTGAGCCATTTATCCTGCATTTTCAGAGAAACAGATTCTGGCTGCTGTGGCATTTTAATATGGCCCTGCATACACACACACACAGATATGTGATTGTAGAGTGGCTGCGTGCATCCGATCTTGTCTGTATTGCCAAGATGGAGAGCAAGAGGGACAGGGTGTTATCACAGCAAAAGAGTGCCCACTCACGTATCTCGCACTTACCCTTTCTCTTCATCCCTTCTTTAATCCTGATGTATACACAGCCGCCTCCCTCTCTGGCCGAGGCGATAAGCAGAAAAAATGATTCAAAGATGGGATTCCCTCAACCAAGGAGAGCAAGACAGCAAGCAGAGGAAAGCGACAGAGAACAAGTGAGAGCAAGTGTGAGTGGGAGAGAAAGTAATTTCCACCCAAACTTGCGACGGAAGAGAATAGTAATGCAATCGCTCCGGAGAGATGTGCTTTCACCCTGATCAAAGCCGGGGAGTAGATTTCCCAGGCAACTATTCAAAAGGCAGCATTAGCAGCTAGTGGTGGAGGGGCTAAGAGCTTAACCGAGAGCAGGGCTGCTGACACTGGTGAGAAATCACACTGCCACAGCTCCAGCAACACAGCTGCATAGAGATTGGCCCTAAATTCGCTGGCAATCAAATCTCCACAGAAAACCCCAGCCGCAGAAACACATACTGACCCTGCTGGCAAACCTGATCTCCTCTGCTCAAGCTCGGCCCGGTCCACCAGTGCACTGCAGGAAGTGCTGCTTGCACCAACACACACACACGCACACACGCACACACACACACACATCTGAATGAATCTAAATCATATTACTTGCAATATTCTAAACACAAAATATTTTATCTACAGATTATTGACTTAAAGAACATTTTGGTATTTGGCAGCAGAGTGATCCAATGGGCAAGTGTGTCCATCATAGGAAAAAATGCACCCTTTTCTTGGTAAAAGAAGAAGAATTTTCTGTCACAGATTCTTAGAAATGGTTAGCAGTTCTAAAGACGAGTTTGCAGTTGCTTTAATGTTAGAAAGCCAGAAGAAGAGAAAACGCAAGATTGACAGCCACAGTCTAGATAAAAGACCCACCATTTGAATTGTTGTTTTTTAAAACATTACTTTTTAGTTGGGTTTTTTTTTTTATAATAAAGCTCCTTGAGTTCTGATACAAACATAATAAGCATGTCAGCAATCATGTTTAACTAACAATCATCTGATTATGAACTGTATTTTAATTGGTCAGTCAGTTTTTTAATTGGTCAGTCTTCCGAAGAAAACACAGAAATTGAATTTGGTATAATTTAAAAAATGACACAGTGTCGCCAAACAACATTTCTGCACTATTTGTGTAAGTTGCCAAAGTGAGGGAGAGAGGGCCTTCCAGATGACAGCCAGGCACACTGTCATCACACACCTATGGGCTATAACATCCTGAATACAATTTGTACACCACCTCAGCAAAGATATACAACATGCTGAGAAGCTGTGCTCTAATACACACATGCCCACACACACAAATGTACATTCATAACTTCAGCTATATAGACAAATTAAAGACCATATTGCATGGCAGTGCTTTCATTACTGCTTGTAACAGATTCAGCGTACAACAGACTATAAGATGACTCAGACCGACCCAGACTGTAACTTTCTCCTCGCAGTCCTTCAGACCGAGACTGTTGCATTAGGATGCTGTTTTATTTGGATGTGGGCCAGGTGGCCATTTTATATTTGTACCATTAAACTAAATAGTGGGAGTAATATCAGAGTTCTAACACAAGCCCAAAAGGGGGGCATCTAATAGAACGCATGACCAGCTGGCCACCAATGGAGCAAACCTGATACTTTGTGTTTGAGAGAGAGGGAAAGAGATTGAGAGAGTGTCTTCTGACCTATCTACCTTAGAAATTGTCTGTCCATGCATTCATAAATCCATCCCTCTATCTATGCATCTATCCATCCATCTTTACACGTCATCCTTTCTTTTTCTCCCAATTATGCTACCTCACTGTGCTGCAGCATAGACATCTACCCACAGAGGCTTATTTCAAGCTAACCTCATACTTCTGTGTAAAAGCCATCATGACTGCTGCCTCCCGCCTCCACGCTGCATCCCACTCACTCGGCTATTGAGAAATGCAGCCTTTTCATTTCAGCCGCTTAATGGGAGCAGAGAGAGGCCCACGCATACTAAACAGCTCCGGAGCAGCCTGATCTTTACAGAACCCAATGGGGCACCACAGAGGGGTGTCAGCCTGGATCTTACGCTCTCTCTCTCTCTTTCTCTCTCACTCCTTCCCTGAAAAATACAATGAAAACAGGCTGAAAAAAGCGAATGAAAAACAGAACTAATTAAAGACAATTTACAAAGTCAGAAAAGAATTGTTCCCCCAGAGCTGAGCTCCGTTGGGAGCCATTTTGTTTCTTTGGCAAGCTGCAGCCAATGAGGTTCCTGCTATTTCTTAGAAAACAAAAGTGAGAAACATAAGGCGTGAAGACTGTATGCTTTTTTTTTTTTACATGGACAGCACAGTGCACTGCTGTGAAAGACTTGCGTCCTCATTGCCATTATAGGAAAGTCACACAATAAAGATGCAAAATCAAAGCTTTATTCTCCTTTCCTGTGCTTTTGTGGGAGCCATGTCCAAATGTCAAAAGTAGTTGGATTATATCAATGTATCCCAGAGCGAGGCATACACATCATCAGTGACTTCCAAACAGCTGCTCAATAAAATGCCTGCCCTGGGAAAGAGGGGTCCATTGTGTGTGTATTTATGAGGGCAAAAGTGAATCAAAGAAGCGGAGAGACATAATTGACACGTTAATGCACTGTGACCATCACAACTGCCGCATTTCAGAACACACTCTAAGCTGTCATTCGGCATGCGGCGCATGCATCAGAACTCTCCAAGGACTGCGTTATCAACCATTGACTTTTTTGTCTTTCCTTTTTCTTCCCTTTCCTTCTAAGGGGAAGCTTGGAGTCAGTGGAGCGGCGCATTCCTCCATACCGCAATGACAGATGTGGCGAGGCAAGTGAGGGAGAACGGAGAGGGGGATTTTTTTCTATTTCTGATTTAAGCTGAAAGAAAAAAATGCAAAATTTAAGAATATTGTGTTTTATCTCTGGACCAACAGGTTAATCTTTACTTCAAAGGGAGGAGTAGGTTAAAAGGGCATAAACAAGCAGTGTCAAGCATGTGGTCCCTCAAACTACAGATACTCGAGATCAGTATGCAACTATTATGCAAAGTGTCAGTCATGTACAAAAGAAAATCTCATTCTTTTCCAGGCTGCATATCGTCACTGTCCAATGAAAAACATGTATCTCCAAAATTCCAATTTTTCAGGAACACAAAAAAACACTTTTTCATATCATTAATTATACACAATAGATCAGAAATTGGTGTGATTTGTCAGCTTTTCATAGGTCATTTAGATGTTAACTGCTGTGGGGTAGATAGAGGTTTTTGCCCACATTCCATATATGATAAAAAAGTTTTTCTTTGGACAGCGACGATATGTGGCACCATCAATACTATAAAACCTGAAGGCAAATGACACCTAATTAGCAATTCACATCCACGAAGAGTGCCGATGAACAAACCACAAACTAAAAAATATTGTCTATCAAAGTAAATGCCAAACTGAGCTCCCACACAATAAGCTTGTAGCTTTTCTTTTTGTGTGTGTGTGTGTGAGTGTGTGTGTTTGTGTGTGTGTGTATGTGTGCGTGCGTATGGCATCTTCTTAGTTGAAGCACTAATCCCCAGAATAAACCGTGTAAGAAAGCACGTCAAACCCATCCATTGGCTCTCCATGTGTCAGCAGTGCAGGCTGCATGATTTAACCGAGTGGCACATTACATTTAATTGTGAGGCATCTAAAATAATCATAATAAAAAACTTGTCACCAGGCCAAAGTTCTTATTACAGCAGCTAGACGTCAACCCAGGCTCAGGAACCTAAATGAGTATTTTGTCCTTTGTGGGCTGCCACCCCCTGGATGAGGGCATTCCTTAAGCTCTAATTAGGAGGAGCAGATAATGTCACCTCGAACTGACAGATCGATATGGAGGATGAGGAACACCAGTCAATGCCTCCTCTCTCGAGTGGGACGGATTTCCGAGAGAGGACATTCCCCTGTAGATCAGGATTCCCCCAGTGCACTTAAGTCTAAAATAAGCCCAGCGGGGAATACTGCTAGATTAATTCAGATATAACAGCTAAACCTGCAAACATTCCAGTTATGACAGACAGCTTCCTCGTGTTCAGCTTTGCCAAATTTTTAATGCCAACAGATGTACCTTTGCTTAGCAAAGCCGTTCGCAAAAAGTAAGTTTTTTTTTTCGCTTATTGAAATAAAACACTTCTCATTATCCTCTCATTTTACATAAAAGGAATGCCAGTCTATGTATATGCCACTTCTTTAAATAGTTTGCAATTATTATTTTTTCATCTCCCACAAAAATCAACCTCGCCCAACTTGTTTTCTTAAGTCCAGCTGCTCGCAACGCAACCAGAGCTCATTAGCCCACTCTTTGTTGAACTCACTAATGTAGCAGAAACAATTCCTTGAACGGAGTATGTGCACTCTTGGTTCTGCAAGATTCCCAAAAACCAAAGCTCAGCTTGGACGGATGACTAAATGAAACCACGGTGGAGAGCGAAACAATGTTGCCTTTGTGGGCCCCTATACCCTGCGCGCCGTCTCCATGGACACACACTGTTGCCTGCTGGGGGCATTCAGGCAGAAGGGGATGCCTTCCCGCCGACACACACTGAAAAGTCCGGAACACAAAACCCACGCTCGACGCAGGAACCCCACCGTGGTCTGCTTCTGTCGATCGCCAGGTGGTGTGTGAGTGGGCTGGTTTGCCAACAGGCAACGACTGGCATAATGCCATCTCTGACTGGATCAAGGCACCATTCAAATAACCACCTATAATGGATGAACTCTAAATCTAAGTCTAGACGAAAGACGGAGCTAAGATACATGCGGACTGATAAATATCAGCCTATTCCGTATATACACATCAATAAAATTGGTCTACCATGAAAGCAAGAGCTAAAAATCAATAATAAATAATTATCATTGTAGAACGTGTCCAGAATGACCGAGATCGCCATCATTGACACTTTAACTCACCTGCGATTATCCTCTGTGTTGTTAAATCTGGCTCACCACACTGATTTAGATTGAAATAGCCAAAGGCTAAAGGCCTAGGTGCCTATGACACTCTGTGTCCTTTGTGTATTACAATTACAGCTATGAACAAATGACTTCTCAATGACAGGAAGGTCAACGTGCAACGTGCATCAGGACTTATAGTCATGGCCCTGACCTGGGACTGAGAGGTTAAGTATGTCCTGACTACACCATGCTTCAAGGCAACAGTTCCTAAAGCAGCTATACCCAGGGGTCACAAGACACATTGGGATCAGTAGTGCATAGAAGCAGTTCCTCACGGCATCACATGTGAGAGGAATAAATTTGCTTAAAATACCCTCTCCCTCCCTCTGTGTGTGTGTCTGAGTGGTGTGTATGTGCGGTTGCTTGTGATATACACTCAATGGCCACTTTATTAGAAACACCTACAATGTAGCTACAACATACTGACTCATGTTGGCTCATGTTGCTATGCATACAATGTCAGCTGCCCTCTACCCTGTCCATCAATGGAAAGGGGCCACCATAGGACCACCACGGACCACACTTTATTTGGGTGGTTGATCATTCTCAAATAGTAGTGTGTGTGTGGCACTGGTACGAGTGAATAAGGCGCAGCAGCGATGCTGAGGTTTTCAAAGACAGTCTACACTTACTGAGCAATTTATTAGACACACCTACCTTGTTACCTTGTAACCACCTTGTAGGTTTACAGTTAGAGACTATAGCTCATCTTTTGCTATGCAGGATTTGTGTTAAACGACTTATTTTTCTTCACCAGTGTCAGTTTTTAACCACAGCACCGCTGTTGGCTGGATATTTTTGGGTGGTGGACTGTCTCAACCCACAGTACCATTGAGGTGTTTAAAACCTCAGCACTGCTGCTGCGCCTGATACACTCATACCAGAGCCATTCACACAAGAATGGTCCATTATCCAAAGAAGATCTGGTCGGCAGTGGTCCTATGGTGGTCCCTTTCCATTGATGGACAGGGTAGAGGGAGGCTTACATATTGTGCATCTATATGCTAGGCGGACCTGATAAAACAGACAATGAGTGTAGCTACGAGGTACATGCACCTAATAAAGTGCCTACCAAGTGTTAATTATCCATTGTCCCAGGAGTGCCAAACTGTGGTCCTCGAGAGCCAGACTCCAGCACGGTTTGGTGGTTTCCCTGCTTTCACGCACCTACTAAACCTGATCATTAGGTTAATACAGGAAACATGCCATGAATGAGAAAGAGCAGATTAAAGCACGCATGGTCGCTGAAATCGTGATGACGCACTGCTGCCTACTTCATCACCGGAAATCTGCCATTGACGCGCTTTGTCCTTCAGACTGCACGAGCTCAACGGGAACTATCAGGCATTCCACAGTTCTCGCCCAGAGGGTCTGTAGTACATACTTGAGTGTATCCCCCTCCCCTGGGTTACAGCAGAGGGTCTTAACGTTCCGTCGCGGGCACCCTGCTGCCGAACAGCCATAACCTCTCAGAGGGAGCGCACACGTTTTCTGTCAAATCCAATCATTCTATTACGCGCTCTTGGTTAGCCAAATTAAACGACGCCGCAGACATATTCTCCGGGGGAGCCAGCCAAAAGCACATAGCGGGGGGGGAAAAGATTAAACCAGATTAAATGATATGGCAAAATAGTACGCCATCGTGTGTGCAGTAGCCTACTTAATCCTATGTAGCCTGCGGCTTGGACGTAGCCAGCCGGAGCGTGAGTAGTTATACCGGCGGTTTCTCGTTTCATTCATACAGCCGCAACCTGCAAGCGCTCTCGTTCAATTCTTACCCCCGCGTCGGAAGTTTGTAATGATGGTCAAGACGCGAATGAATTCATGCCAAGCAGTAGGATAGCCTCTACCTGTTCCACGATTCTTAACAGCAGAAGTCACTAGATGGCCCACAGCAAACATTTTAAACACGACATTCCGATTATTAGGATTAATATAATGCCGCACGCTAACGCCGTTATTAAGGATGAACCCGACAAGCTGAAAAATGTTTTCACTGTGCATGGCCATGCATACAATAACCATCAACTGTTGCGTCTGTTGCATTTTTTTTTTTTTTCTCTCTCTCTTTCCTGACCCGTCATAACTCTGCAACTCGGGTATCGTGAGGAAAATGCGAGTTTCGCTCACTGGTAGCCAATTTACGAGGCAGGCCCGTGCGCGTAACTCGTAGTTACGGTAATTCTGACAGCACGTGAAGGTAGTGGACGAGCACTGCAGGCTTCTTTCGCAGCGCAGCTCACGAACAGGCAGACTCTGGACCCGGCGGCTCGAGCGCGCGCGCTGATTCCCAACTCACAATCGGTGCGTTTTTCAACGAAATAAATAAAGCAGAAAACGCGGTCTGTATGTTACGGGCACGTAATAGAAGTCTCCCGGTGCCCTGGTCTCCCGGTGCCCTGAACTCCTGGCTCAAACGGCGGTATGTGTGTGACTCTGTACTCGGGGCAAGACATCTTTACGCGGCACTCCGAGCCGAATCCACGCGGATGGCCACGTAACACGCACACCAATCACTTTTTGGCCAGCAATCGATGACTACGGTGTTTAATATAAGACAGGGCGGCAGTGGGGGGAAACCGACAACCGTCATCTAATCGATATTGTTTATTTCCATGTTCCGTCTCAGAGCAGCGCACAGCTGGAACGGATGTCAATGCAGCAAACCGCGCGTCTCCACACGAGCGCGCGATGCTCGTCAACCGGTGGCAGGGCAACAGTCCTTACTAAATCGCCGTCCCCCAAACTCTTGGTGCAGTTTGTTAACTGATGCCAAATCACCAGACAGCAGTGGGAAGCTGCGGTGACGGGGGGAGGAAAAAATCACTTCCGAACCGACCCGAGAGTACGATTTGAACGGGAATCAGTAGAAGAACCGTACATCGAAAAAAACGCACCTGCTCCGTTCTTACCTTTAAACTCGCGCGTGATGGTGCGGTTCCCATACCGGCATGGTTAGAATCCAAACGCGATCTCTCTACGCGGTCCGCGGGTCTCGTAAAACGCCGTAATCCACTTTCCCATGCCGGACACAGTCAGCCAAAATCGGGACTACATCCTTCCCATCGCAGCCGAAAAACTGTGACTGGATTTCAGCGCTTTCAGCCCTTTTCCCACCGGCTTTTCCTCTCGTTGCACCGCCTGCGCTGAAGTTGCCTAGTTACCCCTTGTCTTAGGGCGGCTGAACCCAGCGCTCCGGTAGCCTATCACAAGCACGACTGCACGTTAACCCTTTGTGCACCGTGCTGTCCTGATTTCTCGGTTTCAGAGAAAAAGGCAAGCAAGTGGGC
>JAOUQW010000032.1:4110997-4123298 GCA_028565825.1 Olivaichthys viedmensis
TTGGTGTAAACAAGGTCCAGTGTGTTTGCTCCACGGGTCGCGAAATTCACATGTTGATAAAATTTAGGCAGTACTGACTTCAGGTTAGCATGGTTGAAGTCCCCAGTAACAATGAAGAAGCCATCAGGGTGCGCAGTCTGTAGATTGCTGATAGCCCCATAGAGTTCATTCAGCTCTTCCCGCGCGTTAGCGTTAGCATTAGCATTAGGAAACATGACTGCAGCCGGTAAAGTTTCCATTAGCATATGGAAACATTACTGAATACATTCTCATAACTGATGGTTTCACAGTATTACAGGTACCGTGACAGGCCTATCTAAACTAAAAAGTTTGATGCTGAAAACGATAGGTTAATAGTTGAAGCTATTTATAATATATTTAAAATTTATTTTGATAAAAACAGATTTTAACATAAAAAGTGTTTAAAGAAATTGGTTACTGTCTCTTTCTCTCACTCTTTCTCTCTGTGTCCACAATAAATGCTGGGCTGTGAGGAACACAGAGGTAATTCATCTGGTTGATTGAGGTACACTGTGTCGTGGGATCGGTGCTGGAGACTGAAAGCAGATAAAAAGCCATTTCATTCTAAAACCACAGAGGTGACTTGGTGCTCCTTCATCCAACTGCCCACAACAGCACTTAGCTGTAGCATAGCAACCATCTGAGAGGGAGAGAGACTGACTGACTCAGTGTGTTTTCTTCCTCACACTCTCAGGACGAAGAACAATTATTGTCCATCCATGGAGCAAGGAAGACTTACCTCATCCATCAGAGCTTCAGGTACTATACACAAACGCTCTCTCATTCATCCGCTTTAAGGCCTTTGCAGATAAAACGGATGTTTTACATCAGTTTAACAGATGTAAAAAAAATGCTTACGTGCCCTGGTTTGCGATAAAAGAAAAATATCACTGATGCCTGAATTTTAGATCACAATTCACCAATCAGTAGTTCCGAAAACATCTTTTCAGCTGTTTTAATGTCAGAAAGTAGGGAATAAGAAAACCTCATTAATGGGCCCACACAATTTTATAGCACAGAGAAAAAGTGTGAATGCCATCGGCTCATTCAAGAGCTTAAACTTTACCGGCTGCAGTCATATTTCCGTTCCCCACATTAGAAAACAATACACAAACTATAAAGAAAGACCCTATCTTTAACTGAAGGTCATGTAATTATAACCTTTTTTTATTGATCAGTCAGAGAGCCATTTTTATTCTCCGGGTGCAAGTTTCAGGCACAGGTTTTGACACAGTCTTGAAAGCAGAACTCTTAACTCCTACACTCCCTACTGCCTCTTTTTTCCTCTTTTGCAATATTGATCTCTTCCTGTATCTACTAATTTTAAATCATACCCGTCAGTCATGTAACAGCAGTCCCCCCCCCCTCCCTCACTCCCTCTCTCTCGCTCTCTCTCTCTCTCTCTCTCTCTGATTGGTGTGTTTTGGTTTCTCAGGGCTCAAGAACACCATGGCACCAGGTGAGTAGGTGAGACAGCCTTGGCTTTGATTAAATGGGCTGCAGTTAGCTTTGCCACTAGAATGCTGATTAGCCATTGAGCTGCAGCTGGCTTGATTCCTCTATTGTTTGCTGATAAGGAGCATTAAGAGTGTGTCATCGCGGGCTGGGAATGATAGGCTCCGGCTGTCGGTGATGGAGGCCTACTCCATCTCTCAGATTGCCTTTTCTTTTCAAGCAGGCATGGCAGCCCATCATAGTAGAGGGCCTCTAACACAAACAGCATAACACGCTTGGAGTGTATGTGTCAATGGAATAAGCACTTACCCACACTTGCTTTCGCTTTCTCTGAATGTCTGCTGTAGGCTGTAAGTTATTTTCCTCTTCATTTTGTGGCAAGGCTTTATCAAACATTATAAATGACAGATTGGAGTCATACTGAAGCATTCAAAGAGAAAGAACAAAGACATTTCAAAGAGAAAGAACAAAGGCAGTGTGTGGAAGGAGGAGGATGAAATTTTTTAAAAGTCATTCTCTATTGTGTAACTGCATAATAGCTGGTTTATGCTCCCTTCCGAACAGGTTTCCGAAGCCTTCAGAAGATCAGACAAATCAGAAAAATTATTTGGAATGATGGGGGGCAAGGCAGTTTGGAAAAGTCACATGAACACATTGGCAGGAAAAAATAATATTAACCAATAATATTAAGTTATGTTTCACATCGCCCTCCCCACCCCCAGCTATCATCGAGCTTAAACAAATTCATGTTTTGGAACGCCCTCTTTTCACAATAAAACCAACGCCATACGTTATTTCCTGGAATCCAACACCTTATAGAAGAAAAGCTGATAGTGCTTAAATGTACACCAAAACACACGCTGGTCGATTGATGAGGACTTCAGAAATGCCACAGACTGGAAAAATAAAGACAAACAGAAGAGGAAATGATGGTAATTTAAATGGAGAAAGGAGTAAAGCCATGTCTTTTCCTTTCCTGTTGCTGATGCCTCGCTCTCCCTTCCCTCCCGTCGCTTTCTCTTTACTAAGGAGTAAGGTAGCAGGGGGCATCCCAAAGGAAGTTGTCAGGTTTGCGTGCGTTTGATTCCGAGCTGTTGACAGCAGTGAGTGACGGAGACTGCACAGCTACGCCGCACAACTCTCATAACATCAATTATTCAATCAGTGACAACCACACACAAGAGCTTGTTCTCTGTCTCTCTCACTCTCTTCCTTTATCTCTATGACTGTCGGTCTGTCTTTTTCTATTCCACCCAGTCTGCCACTACATCTCACTATTCTAGTGGGCACATTACATTATTCCATTCCACTTCAACCATTTCAAACTGTCACGCATATCTTTCTGAGCGTTTGTAAAATGCCTGGAATATGACATTCACACATGCATACATAAACCTTTAATGTGTTTAGAACATATGTGCCAGGATATGGAGGGAAAGACAAAGACAGAAAGAGATGGAGGACGAGAGAGAGGGTATGGCACTTTGCTGCAGGGATTGCTTGGGGCAAGTTCTGTTTTCAGTGTGAGTGTCCCACTAACACACACACATAGGTACCCACATGCAGTGTCAAGAAGTCTCACACCCTGATAGAAAAAGGACCAAGCCGATCTCTATTAACGACCAAAATGCTGGGTCTTAACTTAGATCTCCAATTATAGCGCACCAACTGCCTGTGAGAGCTAAACATCTGGCCTGAAGAGAAAAGACACGCTGCCTGCAGCGAGGCCAGTGGGGAAAAACTGCTAGGAGAGAGAGAGAGAGAGAGAGAGAATTAGAATTAGAATTTAAATACCCATTTATTGTGTTTAAACATTATAAATACAGGGCATTGTGTTAAACCATCATCCAATCACCTTACAGCATTTGAATGAAAATAGTCAGAAGTAAAGTGAAAAATTCATAATCAACTCTCCATTCTCATCAAGAGTACACGGGTCATTATTAATTCCCCAAATATTCTCAAAAGTCATCAAGTTTGCTTTATTTGGCAAACACACACTTACGACACAACACTAACTAGCATGGGGAAAGACGAAGTGGCGAACAAAGGCCACCGGACTTCCGCTGATGGTGAACACATATAACGTGCCGGCTCCATGCATCCTGGCACGGACAAACGGCAACAGGCATTCCCTCCCTTTTGCACTGAGCACCCGTTTCCACAAACAGGGGATTCTTTTATACAAATAACAGGCGGCTGCGAGGGCTCACGGGTATGCAAATGCACACCACGCAGGCAGCGCAATGCTACAGTAAACTGGCCCTTAAATAAAGAGTTCTGGGGACATTTCCCCATACTGCTGAAACCAGCTTGTTAAAAGATGGAACAGAACAGTTAACTATAGAAACAGCGCAAAAAGATGAAAAAGACATTCCGATTGTGAACAAAAAGGACACTCAATACTTGGATCAAGATGTTCCAGATGTCTGTTCATAGCTATTGCCCCATGTGCAATCCTCCACTGAAGGTGATCTGTCCGCTTGTTAAGCGGACGCTTGTACAGGCACTGCCATCTGTCTTTAGGGGAAATGTCTGTGCCAAACAATTCAGCCAACCTTGTTGAGAATATCCCAGACAGTTCTTGCAGGTGCAATACCTTCACATAGGCAACATATAGTGTCCTTTTCCCAGTCAAATTGAACTCTCCTAGTTGTGGAGTTATAAAAGATAAAAGCTGTCCTTTTTCCTCATGCCTGTCCCCTACAGCAGCAGTTACATTTAATCAGTGAAAAACATATTCTTATAGTCCATCTGTCCAAGCATTGGAAAGCATTCCATTCAGAAGAGAGGTCAGACAAAGTGATGGTAGAACATTTATTGCCTGTGTATGCATTTTTTTTAAGCAGATGAGTTGACCTTATTCACATCTTATCATGGAGTTCAGCAATGGTTGGCCACGTAAGGTGCCTACAGCAAACAGTTTTAGTCGCAGATTGGCTGAGGAAAGCTGGAGTACCCAGGAAAGGATTATTAAAGAGTGGTTCTTTATATAGTCATGGTCCTCGAAAAAGATCCTTCCTTTGAAAAGTACAAATTTTCCAAGCTTGAAGAACAGACAGCTAAGGAGGTGAAATACCAGTCAAATTGGATCCTTCTAATGTCATTAAGAAAAACTGTTTATCCAAGCCCATGCCACCAGCCTTCCTTAACATCGCGCATGCTGTGTCGATCCAGGCAAGGCGTTCTTGGTATAGGAACCTCTGGGCTGCTTGTAGACGAATTGTCATGACTTACAAGGGAATGTGCACCAGTCACTGTCCCCCGCTCCTGCACTGGCAAGTACAGGGCGGATGCTCAAATCCAGTGTTGGCCAGATCAGAAAAAGTCAACCAGTCTTCTTTGGATGCTTGAGATTAGGTTTTGTGGTGGCTGTAGCAGAACCAACTTGTGCCAAAAGGTAGAGGCGACCAAATTGTTATTAACCAGAACCCTTCCCCTGTAGGACAGTTGGAGTAGCAATCATTTCCATTTAGACAATCTATCTAACCTGATTGTCAGTCATTTTTTACCCAAGTGTATTGCCTAACATTTGCATTCTTAACTCTCCAAACATCAGACAGATCAAATTCAGAAATCAGTTGTGAAAGACAGAGTGCTGACTATGGATGAGGTTCTTCGTCTGTGTGGTCAACTGTAAAATCTACTGTGCAGTTGCCTCCTACAATAATATACCCATCTCCATTATATTATCTAAGAGTATTTAAAGAAAATTCAAACACCTATATACACTCTCAACCATTGTTTGGGGCAAAGATATTACCAATATAAAATAAATTCCTTCAATATTGGCTTTAACCCTTTGAAGTCCAGCGTTCTATTATGTTTTGCTGCATATTGTTAAAAATTAATTTTGGCACTAAAAAAACAGTCTTTACCCCAAATAATTGGTATCTTTTTTTTTTTCAGGACAACCTAAACTACAAGTTTAACTGGTCATTTTGCAGATTCAATTAACTATTTAGTAGCCAGTATCCTAAATTCAAGGACAAAAAAACAGTAGAGGCGCCTGAAGAAATTTAGACATAGACATGCTCATTGAACACTGGTCAATAAATAACAAGCAACAGTTGTAAAAATACCTAACTCATAATGGAACTATTTACATTAAAAATAAACAGTTTTTCACTCCTTATGCTCTTTTAGTGTCCATCTGTGCTACTTCTTCGTCTGCTTGTAAAATTAGTAATTTTGGCAAAAAAAGCAATTTTTGGAAAAGAGGAGACTTCAATTGAACGAGGTAAGTTGGAAAATTAACCTTTGTCTGTAAGTAATTGTCATCTTCTTCGGTAAGTAGTTTGCTAATAAACACTTTTCTCTCAGTAGTCCATGCTGTGTGTGCAGGTTATCTCGGTGGCTATCTGATAGGCGCTCTTCGTTCAAGCTTCCTAGTTTTATGACGGCAAGCACAGCTCTTATTTTCGTTGGTCTGCTGACTTTCCATAGATATGCATTGTCTGTTTAGAGTCTGCACTTTCGTCAATTTTATAACAAAGTGTAATTATTAATCATGTAGAACAATTTTGCAATTTTGAACAATTTTTAAAAGATAATAAAATATCTCCTTTTTGACCTACATACATAAATATTGAAATATTGAACGTTTGAAATTTGCACTTTTGCGGATGAAAAAAATAATTATATGAAATTTCAACATACGTTTCAGTATTGTCGATGATAACTGTGTTCTAAAAGGGTTAACTAATAATACCTACCCTTCACTACTTCTAGACAAAACCTTTACTCCTAAACTAGACACAAAAAGGATTGTTACTCCTGCACTAAAATTTGTCTCATGACTAAAAGTACATTGGCCTTTCCACCATATTCCCCATTTCAACTTCGTTATTTTTAGCACTATGAGTTTCCTGAAGGAAGACAACCTGAAGTTTTTTCTGCTAAATTATTTCTGACTTTAGGGCTCGCTTTCCCTTAAACATCCCGCCATTTATGTTGAATGAACCAATCCTCAAAGATGTCATAGAAAGGTAGGAAAGGAAAAGGAGAAACAGTCTGTGATGCATGGTTATTTTTAACTGACCTTTTTCCTTTTCTGAAAGACGTAACAAACATTTTGAGATGATAACATTTGGCTTCACTTAATGAATTAAGCCCTTCAGACTTCTGAAGTGTGATGGCTAACCTCATGAACTTCTCATCAACAAACTTTTTATTTTTTTATCTTTACCTGTTTCCTGAACATATCAACTAGAAACCCATTTATTTCATCCAGCGAATATATCAAATTGTCTTGTAAACCAGTCTGTGAACATTGGGCTTGTGATAGCTCTTTGCTAACGCCTTCCTCATTTAAACCACTACCACTACCGTCTATTAGGATGTCTCCCGATGCACTATTCGTTATTGTAACATTTGCTTCTGAAAGCTCACCAGCGAGTTCCTGTGAATTATCAGTATCAGTTTGAGTGCCTCTCTTACCTTGTGCTAAGTAGATTTTGCACGAATCGCCACCGTCGCTGTGCTTTTCTTCTTTACATCCAAAATAGTTTCCTCACTTAAAGGTTGTTGTGTATCCTCATGAAAAGGACCGTCCATTATGAAACCTTGTGACTGCTTTGATTCACGGCTAGTTCTAGGTACTTCCGACTCGATAGCAGTTTTGACAGCCTGTTTGTGTGGACATGCCATCCTTTTGTGTCCAATATCCCCACATTCAAGTCACCGTAAATTCACTGTAGTTGCATACACCATAAACAATTTTTTTTCATATTTAACACGAAAAGATACATCAAGAGTTTGCGTCAGTGAGTCTAAAAACATGTACACCTGTCTTCGAAAAAAGACGTGACGTGTTTTAGTGCTGGGTTTTTACATCCTAGGTAAATTGGCTGTATTTTACTTACCAATTTTGAGACTGTTATTCTTATCAATGGTAAATAAAGTGGTGTCACCTGAATATAGCTGTCATTAATTGCAACACTGCGCTCTACAAGCTCATTAACTAGATTTTCTTCGGCAAGAAACACAATGACTGCTTTTTTCATGGATGGCGCAGATGCAATATTTTCATAACCGACTATCTCCCCAACAGCGAGGAACACCTAAGGCTGTGGCGTAGTGATCTACACAGAAATTCTAACAATCAAATATTTATCTTCAAACTAACTACAAAAAAAGAGCCACCATGCGATGAAAAAAAGGTTGAAAATAGCAGAAACTTTCACCATCAATGCAAGAGAGAAAGAGGGAAGTCAGGAATATGAACTGTAATTCATAACTGAATTCATTCATAGTCACTCTGCAAAATATGTAAGGAGCACAGTCAAGTTACTTGCTTAACCGAACTTAAATAAATAGTCTTATCTAGCAAGTTAACATAGCTAGCTAATGTTTGCAGAGAAAATTGGTTAACTAACTTGGCTAATCAGTCTTCGAGTAATGCTAGACAATACGTACACATGTTAATGTCAGTTACTGTCATAACTTTTAAAGCAACAAACTACGACTTTTACACTGACACTTGCATATTTAATGCATTGCCAGAACACTTACTTTGGATATTGTTGCATGAAAACGCAGCACACCACAACATTTTCATTCTATCTGCAGTTTTTGTGTACGTTTACATTTCATCCATAGGCAACCGTTAATTGTACAGCACGAGAGGAAGGACCAGTATGGCAGCCAAGTGGTAAACTCCTAATAAAATAATGTTTTAATTCCACAATAATGGGATGTTTCGAGCTAAATGTTCTTCATCAGACATGCACACATACCAACCAACCAATAAATACTCGCACATACCCATAAGCCCCCACATATCATGTTATATGTCCATGAATAATAAAACGTTTACATGCAAATATGTATACATAAATACAGTATAGTCCATTAATTAATAACAATGACATTTAATAACAAACACTTCCAAAATTATGACAAACATCAGGCATAAATAATAAATAGGAACTGCAAAGAAGTAATAAAAAGCTGTACTAAACCCTTTGAGCTAGTGGGATTAAATAAAAATAACTACCACAGACCACAGGGGGAAAAGGGATTAGAGAGAAAAAAATACAATATATAATAAATAGCAAAGCCTCAACAGCCACTGTATCAAAGAAAGGGGTGAATGTCTGTCTTTATTAAGACCCCTTGGTGCTAATGTACAGTATCTATGGTGTGTAGAATGACGTCAGCTGTCTTGATCTATAATATGTATATCTATGACACAAAAGCATGCTTCCTTGCCAGATTTTCAATCCCCTTTGAAGTCATGCATCACTTGTGACATTACAATCTCATCTGGAAAAGAGAACCCAGAAAAAGAGATTTGGACACTTTCTCTCTCTTTCTTCTCTCTCTGTTACAGTAAACAGAGGACACAATCACCCTGCCACCTCCCTGTTAACTGTTTCCTATCACAACCCAGTCTCTTGTTCCTGCTCCACTTCCTGTTTACATGTGGCTGAAGTGAAAATTAGTAAGACCAATGTCTGGCAAAGATTTTCGGCAAGCTAAGATTTCAATGTGTCAAAACATTTACCCAAAACCATGAAGCTACAAGCATGTGCATGCGCACGTGCACACACACACACACACACCTGTGTGTAGGTGGGTAGGCACGAGGTCGGCACAAGGCCCATGCCTGTTTAGCAAACAAGATTTGCATTAGACTAACATGGATACAGTTGTGTCACAGCAGTTTTAATACATTTGCATAAAATTAATGCAGTGTCCCTCTGGGCTATTGGTTCTTGTGGAAAAAAATAATCAAACAGAGGATCTGAGTGGGTGTAAACAGGAGTAAACACATACTCGCACTGACACATGACAAAAGTGTGTGTGTGTGTGTGTGTGTGTGTTCACAACACAGAGGATTGTAGAGAATGAATGCTATAGTTAAAGGCAGGTCACTGTATGGGTATGTGTGTATGTTTGGGACTGAGAAAGAAGTACACACTAAATGTGTCAATAATTAACAAATATAATCTCTCTCTCTCTTTCTCTCTCTCTCTCTCTCTCTCTCTCTCTCTCTCTCTCTCTCTTTGGCTCTGTACAGCTTACCTGCCTCTCTTTGAAGACTCTCTTGATACGATCATTAGTCAGACAAACAGCAGTCTCCTGAGTTCTGGATCAATCCACTCAACGTGCACTGTTGACACACTCTTACACCTGATCCTAACAGGACGTTACTCACAAACAAGAGACAAATTGTAGAGTGTATTGTAGTGCATTACTGTGCTCATAGCATGCAACATACTGATGATCTACACCACAATCCATTTATAAACGTGAACCAAACACAGAAGAGTGTGCAGGGTTGTTGTTTTTTTGTTTTTTTTAAACCTAATCTCTATCCACTGTATCTGTAGCTTATGTGCAATTACCACAGACAAGAATTCTACACATTTCCCTGTACTGACAAAAGAATAGAAGACCGATTTAGTTAAAAGCCTTTTATAATTAAAGTCTAACGGCAGTCAATAAAAAATTTAAACACTCTAAAGATCTTAGGATGAGACAGACATGAGAGAATGTCTTTTCAAAGCTGTTCTTATGTAGTTTTATCCAACTTTCCAACACTGAAAAAATACAGTAAAAAGTAATTCCAGTTACTTACACTTTCCCTTAGGATTTGTGTGATCCATGCGCGATGAGATTAAAACCGAGGCACTTCCATGTTTACTTTGAGCTACAGAACTAGCTTCTATTTGTGTCTCAGATGGTAGCCATGTGCTTCTGTGTTGTTGTTCTGCACCCACACAATTACGTTGGTAATGCAAAACCACAATTTAGTTGCATACGTAACTAGAACAGATAGAAGGAGCAGGCCTGGTTTCCAAAGGCCTTCCCTTTTTTATGTCTTTGTAATGTTTACTTGGCAGGTCAAACAGTTCTTTATGCGGTTCCACCTCTAAAATCAATCTCTCCACAGCCATCTTCCCATTTTTGTTTATTGTAAGAGAAATTAATCTGAAACGAATGAAAGGATTGTGTGGGAGAGGCAACACAGCATGACACATACAGAATCAGAGAAAGGGAGTCTAATGTTGCCAATCATTTGTCCTCTGGAAACAATTACACTGTTCTTTAAGACCCTTACTATTGATAATCCATTAATTTTTGTTAAATTTCCCATCAGAACCCACATGTGGTTGGGATAATTTTCATTCCAATTCATTCATTCCATTCCGTTCAATCCATGAACACACCCACATACACACATGTAGGTTAAATGTGTAAAAATATAAAGACATAATGTGAGACAGTGTTAAAACTGAAAGCCTGTCCACAACACTGTGTGATTGTGTGTGTGCCTTTAACCTTTTATAACGTTTTTGTTTGATTGTTTTCAAATTGTACAAGGATGAAACCATGTCTCATTCTCAAACACACACACACACATGCACACACACACATACACACACACACACACACACACACACACATATTCTTTGAGAACTACTCATTCTCCTGATCAATGAAATGTGTGGAAGCGAGAAATAGCTCAGATCCGTCTCTCTCCTCAGCTGAGTGGCCATTGATCTGGACCAGACCACTGGCTTTCTACAAAATGTGGAGGAGGGTTTACAGATTGATCCAAAACAGCCTTAATTGGAGTCTTAATAAAAGTGTTGGCATTGATTACAGCAAAACTGCAATTTGAGGTTCTGCTGTTCTTTCAGTGGAGCATGAGAAGTAGTTCAAGGTTCACAGAAATGCAACACACATTTCAGCGCCCATCAATCTCACTCTCTCTCTCTCTCTCTCTCTCTCTCTCTCTTTCACCCAGTCTCAGACACACACACCAACTTAAAGGATGTGCCCGAGATACGAACCTATTACGGGTAGGCCATGTGAAGCCAATTCTTTCTGAGGTTTCTTATTATGCCAGACTAGTTTATAATATCTGATATAACCATGTTTGCAGTGCAGACAATGAGGACACATTTGTGCAAATGCAACCGCAGCTGACGAAGATTCAGGCAAATTAACAAGGTCTATGCTCACATTAGCATAAAAATCAAAGGCAATTAGAGCAAAGTCATGTGCAAACCACAGAGACACAAGCGCAGCACTGCTCGGCAGCAGTACTCCTGCCTCTCCCTCAGACATTGGATTATTGTAACCCTGTGAAACAGTCCTTGAGAAAGTGGCCTTCGCTGTGTTCGTGACAGATTTATTGAACAGTTTGAGTATGGCATGGAAAATGTCCCACACACACCCTCTCGCATTAGCATAGCATTAAATAAATCCATCTGCATTATGGAAGGTCTCATTAATAATGCATGTGTCCTCATTCATATTCAAATCTATATAGGAAAAAAAATCCAGCTCATGGCTTCAGCGCATATGTGGAATCTGTTTGTTATCACACGTGAACTATTCCACCTGGAGTTCATGAATCTAATCTCAAGACCAAGAAATGTTCACGGATATCTTCATCTACCATATGCTCAGGTACCTCTTTTCACCAAGGCAATCTTAAATTGTATTGTGAATGTAATCTAGGACTATTACCTTCAGTTAGATTTGATTTCGGTATACTCAACCACAATATGAAATCTTGACCACAATACTATGATAAAAGCTAAAAGCATAAAATGTCGGCTAAACCCTTAAAGCATTTGATTACTTTTAGTTTTATTCATTTATTTCACTGACTAACTTTCTCCCATTCAACTGATTGTATGATTGCAAGAGGGGAAAAAAAGCACGGATAAATGTTTTAATACACGGATAAATGTTGGACCTGTTACTGTGTTCTCACAGACTTGCTCTTTCTCTCTCTTTCTCTCTCTCTCTCTTTCCCTCCCTCCACCCCACTACTCCACCTGTTTGTGCTTTCTAAGTCATGTTG
>JAOUQW010000032.1:4135420-4147690 GCA_028565825.1 Olivaichthys viedmensis
GTTTTTCCTTGCCACTGTCGCCTCTGGCTTGCTCATTAGGGATCTAGATCTACATCCGGATTTCTGTAAAGCTGCTTCGTGACAATGTCCATTGTTAAAAGCGCTATACAAATAAAATTTAATTGAATTTAATTGAATCTCTATTGCAGAGTGCTGTCCAGTCAATTTTCATGCATATATATATATCACCTCCTCCCTCAGCCGGTTCCGTAAGTGTGTGTTTTCAAAGATAGTGAGGGTTTAATTTTTAACTAGAGTGCGGCCCTCTCACATGTACACGTGTTGGTGTTGGCAGATTAGCTTTAAGTTATTCATTCCCTGCAGTCTTTACTCACTACATCATCATTTTCCTTCCTGTATCTCTCCTTTTTTCTGTCCCTGCTTCACCTTGTCTCCCCATTCTCCGCCTTCTCTGTGTGAGTCTCACTCTCTCTCTGCTGGTCTCACTGTGCCTAATGTATATTTAATAACACAATTGTAATTTTGAATGAGGATTATAATGAATTATGAATAGTCAATGCGGCTGTTTTGATACTGAGTACTGTGCTGCTGCTGCGGCTGCCTGGTGTCCTGTTTGCACGTCACGCAGTTAAATCTACCACCTGCCTTCCTCAAACCAAACACTGCAGGTATATCATAGCACAGTCCGAAACTGGAGCGAAGACCTTTTTAATTCATTTTAATAAATAGATATCCATTATTATTATTATTATTATATTACCGCATTGGTAATGCAATAATAATCAGTTAATTAAATAATCTATTATTAACAAATGTTATTATTAACACTTATTATTAACATGTTTTACATTACCTAGCAATTTATTACAGTTTTGGCCCATTAGAGGGGGGACTTGATTACATTATGATCAGTTATTATTATATCAATCAGTTGTTACATTATTTCATTTGCTCTTATTTCAGTTGATATTACTCCTCTGGGTAATACAATTTTTGTCCAGTTGAATATCTGGTATAAATATATAAAGTATGGCAATCAGAGTTAAAACAGTTGAGGATAACTATTAAACAGGAACACCTGTCAGTGTTGTAGTCAAGTCACTTTACCCTCAAGTCCAAGTCAAGTCCGAAGGCCCCAAGTTACTACTCGAATCCATTTCTCGAGTGAGAACTGTATCATCACTGATGATTCAATTAAAATGAATCAGCGGGACTCTGGATACCTTAATGAATGTGTCAGGCGGCTGGTGGGGCAGATACAGGCGCAGGCTTGGGGTGAGAAGGCAGGCGTCCAAAAGGACAAGAGGATTGAGGATTCGTAGTCGGGGGACAGGCGTTATGTCGTGCTATGTTGCATAATCGGGTTTGTAGGTCGGTAGTTCAGGTCCAAGATCGAGATCGGGAAGGCAGTCCGAGAAGCGCTTGATATTTCACGAAACATGAGCAATACTGAACACTGAGGTGAGGGATCCTGTGGCTTATAAAGGGGAGACGGGATTGCACTCAGGTGTGAGTGTATGTGTGCGATAGGGAACAGGTGCGGTAGATCAGAAGCTCGGTGAACGAGGAAGTGTCATGGTGGAGCAGTGTGTGGGATTCTGGGAACTGTGGTCCTTGGCTGCCGGTGTGTGTGTGACAGAGCCCCCTGGTAATTCCATGCACAAATTAATATAACCGAAGGACAGGTATCAAATAAAGTTTCTTGAAATTACGTCTTAATATTTCAAAATAATGACAAAATTAATTACTTAATATTACTGCTTTAAAGTTTGCATCTCTGATGCCAATAGCATTTAAAGGGAGCCTGTGAAAAGGTTTTCATTCCCACATACTGTACCTTATGAACAGAATGCACACTTTTATTCTGCGTTAATTTTGTATTTTGAACAGTTTTTTTGACTGCTTTTAATTACGCATATATTATATTTTGAAACTACGCATACGAAGTTTCAAAATTGACCATTGAGAACACACAAAAACATAATTTAAGTATTGTTACATCTTACTACTTTGCACGTGACGTAATTTACACAATTATTATTTGTAAATCACTCGGAACACGCCCATTAACACGCAAATTAGCACTTTTTATTTGGGATCTTAGTGAAACAGGGACTTAGAGTTGCATATATGTGTGTTACATTTGCATGTATACATTTGGCAGATGCTTTTATCCAAAGCAACTTACAATTTAGACAGAACACTATGCAAGTAGCTCAGCAGTTTAGGGTTTGGTCATGGTCCCAACAGTGACTCTCTGGCAGTCCTGGTATTCGAACTCACAACCTTTCAAACACTAGCTCAGTTTACGTAGGTGTTTCTCTGACTGGCTTTCCCACATATGCGAAGGGTGGACATGTTCTGTATGAAATCATGTGTGTGTAGGGGAAGATGAGAAAGGCGGATCCTGTTTCCGAATGGCCACCTGTGTGACATTCATTTGGTTCCAACTACCACCAGTTGTGTAGGTGAAACCTAGTTGTGTAACAGTAGTTCCCATCTGAAACTGCTGTTTATTGGACCCTGCCTACCCAGTTATCTAGTAACCACACGCACACACACATGCACTCACACGACATAAAGCCAATTATTGCTCCATATCCTACACACATGCAATTACCACTCATTCAAGTTTAATGAGTGTTGCCCAATGTGACTATGTGAATACCAAGCCCAAATGTGCTTGTGTGTTTATATTGACCGCATATAGAGGATATTTGTTCATTTGCAGTTTGGATGCCACAACAACCTTTTAACATCCAAGATTTCAAAATAAGCAATTAACCATTGCACACTTTCCTTCACAGCCTTCCTTTTCATTAGTGGGATTTTTCTCTCCGTTCTCCACACATCCAAATCCACGGTATCCTGCACTTTTGTAGTTGTCTTAGTGTCACCCAGCAGTTGGGTTATTATTGACCTTTTTCAGGTTACCATAGAAACCGGGGTGACGTTTTAACTGCATGTACATAGACGGAAAAATCAGCTGCACAGCTAACACAGCTGGAGTACGGCAGTGCAAAATACCGATCATTTCAACACTTTCAGTGCCTATTATGGGAAGTATTATGGGAAATGGCTATGAATACTGGTGTTTTTCCACAGAAAGTGTGATTAAGTAAAGAAATAATTGGATTTAATTCAATGTGGAAATAATGTTCCAAAAAGAAATTTCAAGAAAGTGAAAAATGATCAATGCATCAGTCGGTGCGTTCAAATGAAAATTGTGCATTCGGGGTTTCGACATGGGAAGGGAAACATACAGTTCCAAGTAGATTTTACAGTGGAATGAAATGTTGTTTCTCCAGGACCATGGTGCAACACACACGTCACAAAGGACTACACAGTACACAATGAGTGTAGAGGACAAACCCTTTTGGAGTAGATAAGTTTAAAAAATTTGACTCATATACAATGAAAGTTGTGAAGATTTTTTAGGGCATTGAGGTTGGGGGTATGTTCACCAGTGATCTACAGCATCTTTTTGTGTTCTGTCAGTAGCCTGGAGGAGACATTAGTGAGACGTCTGTGAGACTCTGCAAGAGCTGGTGAACAAGAAGAGAGAAGATGTGAAGGATCATAATTCATCCTTAATGGAAGATGTGGGTTCATGAATCACCTGTAAGTCAGAGCCCTGCAGAAAGAGGCAGAGAGAGAGAGAGAGAGAGAGAGAGAGAGAGAGAGAGAGAGAGAGACTTTAGGGGAGCCGACAGCATGCAAAGTGGATTCCTCTGGTAGGATGTGTCAACCTGTCTCTAACTCCCAGCCCAATTACCAGTTTCTCTTCATCTTCTCTCCTTTCTCAGTCTCTCTTACATACTCCCCCACAGGTGCATGTGTTCCTGTCTATGTCTGTGTGAGCATTCACTTGTGTTTGTGTGTGTAAACGATATTCTCGCTGGAATATATGCAGACAAAAAAGCAGAACCAAGAATGAACAAAGAGCAAGATAAGTAATAGATGGAGCTGTAAGGAACTAATACCTTCTTTATTTCCCCATGATCCCATTATTATCTTAATAACTACACCTGATGTAGGTATACGTCTGAAAGACTTGGACCATCGCGCCTTAACCGCTGCGATACAGATTTGTTTTGTAGATTGGGTGGTTGGAGGGAGTCAAGCACTGCCAGCAACACAGGACTGTTCCAAGAAGAAATCATGCTTTAATTATCTTTTGTTCCAAGAAGAAATCTTCCATTAATTATCTTATCAGTAGCACACACTCAAATTAAGGCTCTTTCAACCGCAGCTATATGTTCTTATTCTCCAGCAGTTGCAACACAACACAATCCACTTATATGGTGTTATGGCTCCGCCCACAGGCACTCCCACTCTTACAGGTACTTTGTACAGGTACTAGAACTTTCTCAATTATAACTGCTGAGCAAATGGTTGCATAACATTTCTAGCAAATTCTACAAATAGTGCCAACATTTCCAAACCAGCTTTACATTCTAATTTTAATTTCTAAGTATCACAGATATGAACAAGTAAACCACTAAATATAAATATATATAATATATATATATATATTATTAACAAGTAAACCACATTTCTTTAACTTGAACATAAACACAAAGATTACCACTGTGAATTACATTTAACCCAAGACAAAACTCCTCTTAACCTCCAAAAAATATGAATTTAAAACAATTTTTATTTTTATTTGTTCAAAGTGCATTCTGACTAATAATAAAATGTGCAAAAGAAAGCGAGAGAGAGAGAGAGAAAAACTGAGTGTGTGTGCACGCGCATGTTGTAGTATGCGTTGTTATCACTGCAGTATTTCAGCGAGAGACCATTACACCATACATATTCATATGGGTCTTCCAATTAAAGCACACAGACCCAATGTTATAGAGAATATCAAAGACATACAGTTCTGCTGAATATTCATGACCTGAATTTCTGATGCAAATCTCAAGCAACGCACAATGTCCTTCGCAAGTCACTCCACATAAACAAGCTGGCTTTTATATCATTTGGGTTGGTTCTTCTTTATTAAGTTTTGTTACCTCCACATCTCATGTTTATATTTGTGTAAAGGTGCAAGCGTGACACTTTTATGACACCTCATAATGAACTCATAGAGTGTCACAAGAATTTTGTGCATGTGAATGCAACAAGCCTCGATAAACTCCTTAGCTGAAAAGTTGTTGGTGTCAACAAAGGCATCTTTGTTCTGTTCTCCTATACTTGTACTGGAGAATGGGGAATACAGACAAATATACAGGACTAAAAATATGAGTGCACAAATAAAAACAGTTTTTATTTCATCAGTATTGAAAATGTAATACAAATTATATTATGTTAAGATTACATCATTCTTTAGTAATATAATTATAACAAGACTGGGCAAGCCTAGTTGTTGTCGGATCGCAGTCAGCCAACAGTTATTTGAGAAGACGTTCACATCACCGTAGCAACCATAGTAAAACAGTGGAAGTGGAGAACCATATTCTGAAAAATCTCTTTTGCTGGATATTCATCTCCACTTTCGACAATCTGGCTTCTCAACTGTCCAATCATTGGACTGCTTGTGAGTAAGAACTACCAGCCAGTCCTATCACAGGAAATGGAAGTAATCGTGACGCAAAAAGAGAAATTTGTCGAAATATAGATGGAAAAATGCAGCCCTTTGCTCTTTTTTTTTTAAAGTTCATTAATGATTTGGTCCATGTTATATGTGTAAACTCCAACCTAGACTATTTTTAATACACGTACCTTTCTAGTGTTTTCACACTGAGAAATATGAACAAATGTAAAAAGACCTGGATAACGTACTTTATTTGTCAAACAAATGAAGCGTAGAGCAATGGACACTTTTTGCACTAAGTAGTCCCATCATGCACTAAAGAACGGAAGGGGAGGACCTGTAGTAGATAATGAACAAAACCAACATGGCTATCAGGACAATCGGAACGGCAGTGGAGAATTTATCCGCGGAGCAGCTTCTGTCTCTGTAACTGTTAATGAAATGTACACATACAGCAAATATTCTCTTTCCCCTAAGTACAAAACAGTTAGTATTTAAACTTAAAAGTATGTTCTATGCACTGATCTAGATGTACTAATATATGTACTAAATGTTAACACTTTTTAGTATTAGGTCATAATACAAGACACAACTTCAGTGTTAGGATCATAAATGTGCATGTGTGGTGTCACACCTTAAGAAAACAAAAACAAATGATGTGCGAACCAAATACATTTTCTGTGGACTTTGCAAAGATCTAAAAAAATTAATTTTAAATAATATATTCTTTAATATTATGTACCAGCTGAGTAAAATGTTGTATTAATTTTTAATAAAGGATGAAATAAAAACTGTACTTCAGAGTGGACTCAGACTTTAAACCCTATTTTAATTACACATAATAGGACAATATTAAAAAAACAGCAAAAATCTGCATTTTTCTAAGAAACAGTATAACTAATATGACTATTATTGGATTAGTTTTAATGTTCATTGTGTGTTTGCAGCTCAGGTGCACAGCCTTGCAGAATGGCAAACCAGGATATCCTGATTGTGTTCTGTGGCATCTTAAGCGCTTCTTAAGCACCCTTAGTAAGAGGTTCAGCTGTATTGCTAATAATGTTCAATACATAGAAAATGCCTGCATTGAGCATGAATGTCACCTGATTTCCATGAACTTGAATGTCAAAAGATCCAAAAAGAATAAGATATGCACACACAACAAAACTCATCTGTCTTCTTTGACTTCGTACCAAGCCTCAACTTCCTGAAAGTTAATTTGATTTAGAATTCAGATTTCCCAATTATACTTCACTTGCACATTCAGAGGGAACAAGCTCCCTGATTACCGAACAAATCACTGAAAAGAATCTATTCATCATCAAACTTCATAAAGCCAAAAATAATTGGGTTGAGTTGCCTAAAGATCAACCCACTTGTACTATCACTTCGGTGAGAAAGAGTTCATTTATACCAAAGATCCACCATTTTCATTCCCGGTTAAAAATCCACATCCACATCTTGACATTTATGCTCTTTTAAAAGCCAACCCAGTCAATGGAACCTCGCTCTTTGCCTGTGCACCTGCAGACATTCTCCAACATGACACACACACTCACACACACACAGACACACACACACACACACACACACACTCCCCTGAGCTTGTGAAAGAAATTAGTTTCTCCATCTTATCCTAAATGTTTCAGCGGCAGAGCGGCTGATTGCTATTTCAGAGGCAGTTAAGGCCGAAGGTGGGGTTGAGGGAGGTAGGGTGCACAGACCTCCTACGCTAGTAGGGGCTTATTAAAACAAACTAGTGATTAATTTGCTCCTCCTTAGCAGCCAATTTAATGCCTTTTGTTTTTGAGAGAGGGGCGTGGCAAGGGATGCAATCATTAGGATCCCTCTTTCTGACCTCCCATATGAAAGAGTTCCAGGTTTAATATTTCCTGTTTTTAATTTCCTTCCTTCTTTTGGTACTGCTTTAATTCTCTAGCTCTTGGTCTTTTGGCTACTTTATTCCTCCAATGACCATGTATGAGGACTGAATTTTGTTCTTTTCTTCTCTGCCTTTTCCTGTAATAATAATTATTACATAATTCTCTCTTTATCTCTCTCTCTCTCTCTCTCTCTCTCTCTCTCTCTCTTTCTTTCTTTCTTTCTTTCTTTCTTGCACCCCTTTCCACTCTTCTATTTCTCTCTCTCTTTCTTTCTTTCTTGCACCCATTTCCACTCTTCTATTTCTCTCTCCCTCCTTATAGAAATGCATCTACCAGGGTAATTTGATCTGTCTCCTCCAGATGATTGGATTACAAGACTGACAGTCATGTCCACATTCTTCTAAACCCAAGCACCTCAAATATGAATCCCTTAATCCCAAAACATGAACCTGTAAACCCAGTCATGTACCCATAAACCTCAACCATGAAACTTTAAACCCCCAAACTCCAACCATAAACCCCTAAACCCAAACATAAGCCCCAAACCCCTAAAGACACCAATCATGAACCCTTAAGCCCCAACCATTAACCTCCTAAACCCAAACATAAGCCCCTAAACTTTTTTCTATGTATCTAAATTCCACACTTGGAAGTAAACACACACTTTCCAAATCGACCACCCATATATATTTATTATACCCACAAAACATACTACCACTAACCACATAAACATGTATATTTGCATGTATACCACAAAACAAGCCACTCGAACGTCCCCCAATTTCCCTTATATTCCATTCATCAAGGGAAAAGCATTGTATATATAAATGCACTTATGGATGTTCTCATCTTATATACTTCCACAGTGCTTCTCCATCCTCCCCTCCCCAGCCAAGAGCATTTCTGCCCTCATCTCCTCATCTCTCTTTGAAGTCGGCTCTCAGTGCTCTGATCAGATGCATACTGATGCACTGATTTGATACTATCTTCCAGTAATTCCCCTCTCTCCATTCAACTGCATATTACTGTGACCAAAGCGTCAAATCAAATTTGCTCTGCTCGGCCCACCATCAGCAAACGTGAATTCTGTTTGTGCACCAGCCAAAGGATGACATCAAATGATACAATCAAATTAATATTGCTTCTGTCATGACAGGTCCTTTTAATGGGCTGATTTCAATCACTGAAGTTAACATCTAACTCAATGAAGATGGCAAGGGACATGCACAGATGTCTGCTTGTCTTTTAAATGGATTTATTAAGTATCGCTGGTATCGCAACATTAGATTGCACTTGCTTAAAATAGTCACAGCCAGTACAGGATGCTCAGTACATATTCATCGCATTGTACTACATATTGACTGTAATTATTATGCCAAAATATTTTAGCAGAGGGTAATAAATATACACAACATTTGATGTTCCTAATTTAATTCCTGGAATGTCCAATATGCTTTTATGCTTGCAAATTCGCATCAATTCGCACAACTCAATTTATATGAAAGGTTACGAAGGTTAAGGTTAGGGATGGGGCGAGGTTTTATAAAATGTATTATAAATTCAAGGAAATTCAACCACAGCGCCCTCGCTCATTAAAAAACATACAAACTTTTCATAAGATTAGATTGGGTAAGTTTGACATTATTTTATGTTTCACTTTTCCTTTCCCATGCTGGCGTTAACTAGCTCAACCTTTAACCCTTGTGTTCAATTCACCACTTAGCATTGACTGTCTTATTGACTCTGGCCACCTCTTACAATTCTATAGCAATACAATTGCACAATTTATTTTTAAAATATCCAATATATCTTATCTTTATCACAATTGCAAACAATACAACATTCTTTATGGAAACAGACCCCAAAAACCCTTTCTTATGATTAAGGATCCACCTGATGGCAGATGTGTGTGTGCAGGTATGAGTGCAAATAAGAGATGTAGGTAATGTGACAGTGCTCTGTTTGTTTCACATTTACAGTTGTTTTTAACACTTTTGTTTCACAGTGATATTCTCAGGTTGAAATGCTCTGAACATAATATATAAATTAAAAATGTCCATTACAGAAACTGAGCAAGTTTCATCATTTTAGTATTGTTCCTTTTCTAGAATTTCAAGAACGTAATTTTGCCCCAAACAGAACATAAGGGTTAACTGCCATCATGGAAAATGCACTAAAGCCACTTCAGATTCAGTGTCTTCATCTTAGAATTTCAGTCCTGACCCCTCTGTACACACACACACACATACACACACCTTTCACTGCCTAATCACTCCCACCTGCAAGTGAACGAAACTCCAAACAGAGCCAGGGAGAGTGGCAAAGGAGCCTATTAATTAATGCAGTGAGTGTGCCTCCTACGTGCAGTGTCACAACAGAGCGTGTAGGGAGGGAAACACGAGTCTTGGCCTGATCAGATTAAGAGCGAGTGTTTACCATTTATTAAAAAATCCAGATCAAATTCCACCTCTACAGGCAAAACAGGCTTAGACCTCTTGTGCCATGTATGCTTAATGCATGTCTTCTAAAGTTCACAGTAGCTGAAACCAATTTGAATTTGTGTAACAGATTCCCTTTTATTTACTTTTCCAGTTCAACAATCATATTTACATTATATTCATTCAGCTAAAAGCCCAATATTAGGTTTGCAGTGCACTAGCTTTAGCTGGGAGGCAGAGGCCTGTTGATTATTAAGTGGCTCAGGGGAAGGTTTATGTGAAACTGCATGCTTCTCTTGGTACTGCTTTATTAAAGGACTTTGTTAATCTTGCACAGACTCGCTCTCTTTCCGTTTCTCCATTCCTCCTACTCAGACACCTTCTATCTCAGATACTGAAAAAAGATTATTTATAGTATTTGTTGCACAGAGAGATTTTTTTTTTTTGCAATGCAAACATACAGTTATAGACTAATGATTGATGGATTGAGGTTTTGCTAGAATTCTGTGCTGGTGCTTCAGTGGCAATGGTGGAAAAAAGGAGAGTGATCCTCTTTCCATTTGGCTCTTTTTCTTTTCTAAATTGTGTTAGATGGATGAACAAAGGCACAAAATTTAACCACACAATTTAATGTGTTTTCAGTAACATCAGAACTACATTACCCAGCTACCCATGAGCATTTGCTCATGGAAAAATAAGCAAATGCAGATAAAATTTAGATATACACGTGCAGTGGGTTTATCTGTTGAGCTTTAAATGCAACCTGTGATTCTAGAGATAGTTTATAGCTTCTTGATTTCAATGTTTGGCTGCATGGAAATAGCCATCTTCTGCCTCGTTCTGGTTGACTGGGAGAGCTGAGTGCTAGTGTCAGACTACCAGGAGAAGGGACTCTGGACATTTACGTCAAAGATGAAGCGATGCCAATGCAGTACATGCACACACGTACACATACACACAAGCCATATCAACATCCATTAGTTTACTCTGTTAACCTTGGTTGATTGCTTTTATTTATGATGATGATCAGATGTTTTTCTTCCTCTTTCAATTGGTCTGCTATTCCTCAATAAAAAAAAAATAATTCTCTTATTCACCTTTACATCCCTTTCTCTCTCATTCATGTCACTCTCTATGGCATACACTGAATGAACATCAGTAGCTATTAGTAAGCACTTCATTCAGGCATAAAATTACACCCGTGGGCCCTATAAACAACAGAGAGCTTTGGAAAGATTAAATCTCTATGCGTGCATGTATGTGTATGTGTGTAAAACAAAACAGCACTGCCAAGAGTCCCGGAAGACTTCAGTCCACGGTCTGTCATGGCTTCAACCTCTTCACCTTGGTGGAGAAGCAGTGTAAGAATGAGCTGTCTGAACATGCACTGCTGACTTTTGGCATTTAAAAAAAATTGATTTTCTCAGATCAACATAAAGGAAGCATTATAAAGATGCAGTGGTTGCTTATAATGGACCGCAATTAGCCGAGCTGTGTCTGAAGATCTATCTCTATCTCTGCTTCATGAATATGAATGACACAAATGTAGTAAATAAGATTTCTGAGTATAGCTATTTCTTAAAGCAAGAAAACAATGATTCACTCTGCACAAGTCTCTGTACACAGAATCGAAATATTTGCTACTAAATAAGAACAGAGAGTGACATGAGGGCACATGGTTGTCTGTGTGTGTGTGTGTGTGTGTGTGTGTGTGTGTGTGTGTGTGTTGATGGAGACGAATAGTGCAGTTGGCTGGAACCTCAGCATTATTTTGCGTTTAAGAAACACTTAATGCCAGATGACTGTTCAGATAAGACTGCCTGTACTGCCATTAAATGCCAGCCATTACATATACTCACGAAAATCACAGCAGATTTGCCTCTGACTCAATAATTGTAATCGCATTAGACATAAAATCACAAAGGAAGGAAAAAAGCGAAGCATTCTCCAGTGCTTCAATTATTCTACAATTTTTTTGAGGATGTGGCTGTTGTGACAGAGAGAGAATGTGAGAGAGATAATGAGAGAAAAAATGAGAGAGTGCATATCCCAACCCCTGTTTCCCATTCCTCAAGTGTGAAGTGGGCAGATTGGACTGCAAGTCTCTGGGGACTGAGTGTTTCTCAAACAGTGTTCCATTCCATCCACTCTCATTGCAATCTACTGCCTCTTGTTCTCAACTTGCAGCCCTGTAAAATAGTTCACTTTTGGTCCTCAGATGAGGCCCCTGAGATGAAGCAAGCTCCCATGGGGACCCCATCAGAGATGTGAGGTATAGTATCAATTAAAAACTTTGTGAAATCCTGACTGGACATAAAGAAAGTTTGGTAACACTTTACTGTAGGGCAGTGTTCAGAAGGCTACTGTCATGTACTCCAAGGAAACAGACAGTAGGATCCAAGTGCAACGGTTTTTATTTACAGAGGGCAAATCCAATATCGTTGTCGTT
>JAOUQW010000032.1:4147790-4160967 GCA_028565825.1 Olivaichthys viedmensis
CTGCGTTCCTACCGCTCGTCCGGCCGCCGGGTGGTGAAATACAGCGCGAAACTGCGCGAGAAACTGCTGCTCGGAGTTCAGCAGGCTGTTATTCTGGGACCATAGAGCGGTGGCCCAGTCACGTGCTTTCCCCGATAACAGCGATATGACAAAATGGATTTTATCAGTTTCTATGCTGAACATAGTCGGGTGGTGTTGAATATAGAGGGAACACTGCATCAGAAAGCCCTCACACTGACCTGGTGAACCATCGTAGCGTTCGGGTGTTGCCATGAAAGGCGTGGCTGCGGAAACCGCCCGCTCCGCGTTGGCTACGCGTAATGGCGGCGCTTCCGCATGATCGGCCGATGCTCCGGATTGCTGGCAGTAGGCTTGGAGGAGCTGTAGTACTTCCTCCAACCGCCGTTCTTGCCGAGCGAGGCGGGCTTCGATCGTTGCTGGATCCATGAGTAAGGCGAAGTTTTCTGTCATGAACTCCAAGGAAACAGACAGTAGGATCCAAGTGCAACGGTTTTTATTTACAGAGGGCAAATCCAATATCGTTGTCGTTATACAGGCAATATGTCGTAAACCAAAAGAGCAGACCACGGAGCAGATAAACAGACAAGGGTAATCCAAGAAGCGTAAAACGTTAGACAGGCAAGGGTCGAGACCAGAAAAACAAACAGGGTAACGCTCAGGAATGACTATCATGACGATGACAAAACTTCGCAAACGTCTATGTGAGTGCAGGGTATTTATACTGGCGGTGATAAGGTATGTGGGACATGTGACCAGGAAGTGCTAGTATTCAGGTGATGGGGACCTCTGGTGGTGCGGGGTGGAAGTGTCCGTGTGTTCGGGTCTAACCGTGACAGCTACATGACACCTATAAATGTTTATAAATGTTTATGTCAGTTGACGCCTGTTGGAATAAGCATTTATAAATGTTTATGTCAGTTGTTATGAAGGCCTTATGTAGGTGTCATGTAGCCTTCTGAACACTGCCCTACAGTAAAGTGTTACTGAAAGTTTCAGCCAGCAGCAAGCACTGGCGCTATCTGGCTAAATCTATACATAAGGACAAAGCATTTAACTGGAAAGGCTTCAAAATTCTAATGTAAAGTAATGGAAGCACAGCCTAGAGTGCACAAGTCTCCTGATGCGGTGGAAAACCTGAAAGGGTATAAACGAGATGGTGTTATTCGATTGACAGGCAGTTTATGCAAAGAAAAAATAAAATCACTGTGAATGTGTCTGTGAAGGAGGCAGGGTGTACTGCATTCTCTCAAACAACAATTAACAGGAACTTGCTGAAGTAAGTCTTTACCCTGATGCGTGCATGAAATCAGAAGCTTAGACAGAGATGTAGTACTTGCTTTCTTTTACATCAAACAATGCAGGAGAAACAAAGCCTCTGCCTTCTGAGCTGTCAAACATGGCATGAACAATTACACAGAAATCATTGTTTAAACAATGCCTCTTCCTTCTCAATTTAACTCCTCGGTACCTTTAAAAGGCACAAAAGGAGGTCTGTGAATTGAAAATGTGTCCATCATTGGAAAAGTAAACCCATATTGTAGAGTACGTTGTTTATTTACTGAAAATCACTAAACCAAATCAGGCTTACTATATTGACATAACAAGCGTATTACACGGTTCTGTGTGGGGGAAGAGCAGTTCTGAGATCTGAGGCATCAAAGATTTGACATCTCAGCTGGCAAAACTAGTAGGTATATTAATCCACATTCAATAGAAAGTGGGCTTTTGACCTGGTGTCAAACACACACATCTCATCCTTTTGTAATATTAAAGAGCATTTGGTTTAATAGGATTATATCTAGTTGGTCCTAAGGTTCCCTCAGTATCAATAGATGGCATAGATGGTATTAATACATGGTATTTTGTCAGCACAATAGTGTTCAATACTTTTAAAAAGCAGACGGTGGATAATCATATTTGCACTGCAATACGTTTTTTTTTTTTTTTTTTTTTTTTTTAGAACAAGTTATTTTACTTGGCTGTAACAGGACAATGCAACCTCAAAGTTTAAAATTGTATTTTAATTCATGATTGATTAAAAATATTGATGGCGTTACACAGACCCGATTTGATTCATTTGTCCTTCAGAGCTAGCTATTTTTATGCTGTGATGTTACTTAATTTATGCTAACATTACATATCTTAGGCTTAACTAAACTTTTACACTACACATTAGCTTGTTATCATCATTGGTCAAATTGTTAAAAAGTTGCTGGTGGGTGGTGGTTTTAAGTTGATAGAGGGCTGGGGTTATAGCTACTTTTAAAAAACAATTTTTAGCTTATCTAGCTAGGTTTTCTTGAATTTAGATGCCCCACAACACATTTCAGAGAAATCTAAACTTGATCTTACCTTAGCCAGTGTCAAAAATGGCACTACACAGAACCCAAACAAAACCCACATGAACCAGTTAGTTAGGTAGCTTGCTAGCCAACCTACTTCTTTAATAGTCAATGACAGATCTTGTTGTAATGTTTGCTTTGCCCTTTCTGAAGGTTACTGATAAAAGACATCTTAAGTGATATCAGATAACGATACGAATCCAAATGGATGGCAGCTTTTGTTAACCAGGGAGATGGCATCCACTTTACGAAGCACAACCCCCACCCACACCCCCTCAAATTGAGCCCTAGCTATCATTAGCTATCTAGCTAGCCAAATCAGTGCTGGTGAAGTGGAGGTAGTTAGCCAAATCAGTCAGGGCTGTGCCATATTTAGCACTAATGCTAACACTAACATTTATTTTGAATGCTAATATTACTACAATATTAACTAATTTTGCTTATTTGCTTTTGATTGTTTCAGATGGTTCTTTGTCAGAACAATAAATACGCTTGACTAAAACTAAAATCCTTGTTTGTCCACTTGCTGTTACAATCATCCAGTACATTTAGCAGATTTCCTTCTTGTGCGTACCATAACTATAGAAGCCCACTGCTTCAACAAAAGCCTGTTAGCTTCAGAATATATTCTTCTTTTACAACATTAAACTAGAAGGTGGACTTTAAATGGCCGCGGCCCCCAGCAGTGTACTAAAGAAAGACCAATGAACACACAGAGCATAACACAAATAGATTCTTTTACATTCCAGCAGAACATTTTTAGGGCACCACATGAACCCCAGCACTGAAATTAATTAAAGAAATTTTGTTATACGAGTAGAGATTAATTAAATCATCTCCCATAGTCTTTCTCTGTTGTGCTCTCTCTTACGTTTTCTTATCTGATCTGCTAGTACACAGTAAATTGAGTGTATATCAATTGAAAATGCTTGTGTTTTCTCTCGCTGCTTTATTTTTTGCCAGTAGGCACTGCTAAATAATTGATGGCTATAGAGTTGTGGTGGGTTTGCTGCTTATACAGACCGCCTCTAATTTCCATCTTTATACAAGGATATTTATCTGTGTTTGGTTCCCTCTGTGGAATATATTAAACACCTTCTATGAAATGTGTGTTTGGGAAAGAGTATGTTTCATTGATGGCTCAATGTCTGTGCACACCTTAGATTCTGGTTTCCATTAGCCACCTTACAGTTAATTTTTTATCAGTTTCATTAACAAACCTCAGTCTTGTCATATTGCAGGAGAGTCGTTTAACCCCTCTAAGAAAAAAACAAGAGAAAATACAACACAGTGCGAGGGTTAATAAAATAAAGTCTACTGCTCCATATGCTGTGTACACAAAGGCAACGCCTCAGTTATGTTCTCTGCCTGTGAGTAGGTATCAGGATAATAATATCCATTAACTAACAGTGTTCATTCAACTGCAGCTGGACACAAAGGAAAAACTTACAAAGTAATTTTACACTTTTTGCTATGTGTGGATGAGTGAAGAGATTTAGGGTATTTCGTGGATAGATGGATTTTACACGAAGTGCTGAAAGATTATGTGCAGCGTATAAACTTAAATCTGTATAAACAAGTCTGTCTCTGTGTGCACCCTAAACATGTAAAGACACATCTAAGCTTCATTTTATGTGTGCACAGGCAAACAGACACCAGTTATTCAATATATTATATACCACAGGATTATTTTGAGTCAGCAAAAATTCTTCATTCCCATTCAAGACATGAGACGGAGAGAGAGAAAGACCACTGTGAATAAGAAGCAGGACCTTATTTCACACTACATGAGATGTGACCTTTTAGAAATAGCATTGTCTAAAACATGCCCCATATCTCTCTCTCTTTCCCTCTCTCACAAAAACGAACACACACAAAGAGTAACATTGCACACACATACACATATACAAATGTTCCACACCAAGCACACAGAGCCACTCTAGATCTAATAGTCAACACTGAACACTTTCTCTGCAGTATGGGATCTAATAGGGTTCTAGCAACAACCGCATTAATCTCCCATAATCCTGCTGTTAGCATTCACAAAAGTAATGATAATGTGTGGGTTTTTTTGTGTGCAATATTACTTGTGAGGTCCTTTTTTACATCTCTTATTCTCGATTTATTATTTTTTTTCAAACAACATAATATTTATCTTGCTTTGGATAAAAGTGTCTGCCAAATGAGTACAAATGTCAAATGTTATTTTTTCCTGTTCCCTGATAAGTCAGATCGAGCAATACTTAAATAATACATGATATAAAGGGTGTGTGATGGGGGTTTGGGCAGGAAATGTCAGTCAGGTTGATGACAGAGGCATGACAGAGGTCTGATCCCATTCAAATGTGATTTCAAGCCCATTATCTCCATGAAGAGAGAAACATAATGTCACAAATGTGAGGTCATGGATACAAGTGCTGAGCATTTTGTGTGTTGATTAACACAAGATAATGAGCAAAACAGCCCTCTAGCTCTTTCAGAAACAAGTGGCTGCTGACAGTCATTGTAGTACTCTGACTTTATAGATTATATATGTTGTGTAGCAAATACGGAACACAACAATATCTTTAGGGTTCTTTATTCAGACCAAATAAAATGTTAACAGGGCTAAAAAAAAACAACAAATCACAAACATTTCACATACTAAAGTGATATAAATAAAATAACCCAATAAAATACTGTAGTGGTCTCTGTTTCAATGAAAAGAAACACAGCAAACACTATTAAGCACTTTTCACATTACTCTTACATAAACATGAGTGATTTCTACAGAAAAACAGAACTCACTTGGTTTGTGTGTCCTCACACACCAGCTCACATGTGGCATATAGTCAGATTATACTAATTTCCTAAAGACAGTTTTTAAAACACTGTGAGCTATATATAAACTCTGAATCTCTAAAACAATATACAATAAACCCTTTTACATAATCATTACAATACCATTTTGTGAATAGTTCATAGTACTAACTTGGAATAATCAACAATGTGCAAAAAAAAAAACGCCAATAGAACTACAGATAGAACTACAATAGAAAACATGAAAAGATATACTCACAGATACTCCCATGAGTTCTTATATGCCGTTTTTGAGCACCCAAACGATATATCTGAACCTTTATTCCAATAAACACTCGAGGCACCTGAACCCCAGTCACAGCTCACATGCCAATCTTGCCCAGGCAGTTCTCTCCCAATTGGTTCATTCCGCATGCGCACCTAAAGCCGTGGTCACACCAGAAATCGGCTCATCTCAACACTCAAACAGCCCTCTCTTAAAGCGACAGAGCCTTTTTAGTGGACTAAGTGCATTAAATACACCACGCTACATATGTAATATTGTGTGTGTGTGTGTGTGTGTGTGTGTACCTCCCAAATAGCCCCAGTCTGTCACTCTTCATACACAGCAGTCATCTCCTTCTGTAGCAGAACAGACATATCAGACCCACATTAGAGAGGAGTGTATCAGAAATATAACACTGCACCTTCAACAGTTATACAAATCACTCTGCATGGGAGCCTCACTGCTGTGCAGAGTTCAAGTAGCAGATTGCTCAGGTATAGAAAATGGTTTAGTGGATGTTTAGAGTTTAGCAGTATATATATCTATAGAGTGCTAAACATATAGCACTTACATTTGCTTTCTATATGCTTTCTGTATACCTGCATGTACTGCAGGCACCTAAACTAAAATGCAGGAGGCACACAGATCCCAGCAGACTGGCTCATTCCATAGAGCAGAGATACTGTATGTTAGGTATCTTGTAATCCAGGCTCAGTGCTCTAATCCCTGTCCTTTAGCACAATATGAAGCCTCCCAGCCACCAGAGGGGCTGACTGATACTGTATTAGTGTCATAACGGGGCTAAAACGTTATGTATGTGTGAGAGACAGAGACAGAACGAGACGGTGAAAGAGAGAAACTGATAGTGTTTTTGTCTGTTATCCTTATTGCAATTTATATTTCCATAATAACTCATTATAATATTTAACAAAGATTATTAATGTAAATGGCTCATCTTGTTGCATGGGGATGAGCAACAGACTTTCACTTTCACACAGATTCTGTTCCTCCTTACCTTCCATACTCTGTGCAGCGTCTGTCCTGTTTTGTCCCTTTTTGATCACTGTTTTCCTTATATGGTCAGTGTTTCCTGTTATCACTCATTACCATTACAGTTAATTAGTCTCAACTGTTGCTTGTTACCCCTTTTTAGTTAGTCTATCGGTACAGTTCATTCTAAAGTGATGACGCCTACACAGGGCACTTTAAAGGGGGACTGCCCACTGCAGCTATTTGTAGGGTCTTTCAATCTGAAATTATAAAAAGCATTTAGTTCAAAAAGCCCCTCAAAACGGTCATTTTCAAAGAGGACAACCAGTGGAGACTTTTCTCCCAAGTAAGCTGTTTTTATGCTAAATGGAAAAAAAAAAGGTTGCGGCAACCAGCGAATTTACCGATATACTGTATGTAGTCCAAGTACAAAACATAGTAACATTACATTTAGGAATAGTAAATTGAAACTAAAAGCAACAAAACAGCTGAAGGTTGTGCTGCGGTAAATAAGCGCTTTGCTATAGGTTCCATGTTTTTATCCCTACACTGGGTAACAGCCCATAACCCGTGCATTTGTATTTGTTGTGCATAGCAACAAATGGGCTACAGTCAGTAATTGTACACCTACAAAGTGCATCTATATGTAGGTGTTCCTGATAAAATGACTAATAAGTGTAGCAACTAAGTAGGTGCACCTAAAGTGGCCACTGAGTGTATGTGAAACTACTGCAATACCAAGCAGTCTTGTTGTTGGTCCTAGTGTTTAGTATTCTCTGTTTTTTATGGATTACCTCGCTTTGTTTTCCTCTGCCTGTGTTTTGACCCCAGTCAATTCTCGGATTTCCCCTAATAAGCACAATGAGCTCCTGCACTCTCATCCTGCTTCAAACTCCTGCACCCGCATGTTACACAGACATTTATTATTTTGTGGCACATAATGACTTTCTTTTCATACACACAAATACTACATGAGAGCAGGTTCATGTCGCTAAATGGAGAGAATGATATTCTGCTCGGCTCTCTGTTGATTAATTAATGTGTTGTTTCCGGTCTGTAGGGAGTCACACAGACGTGTAGAATAAATGGAGGGAGGATTATGGGTTGGTAATGTGTTGCGACAGTCATGGCTGAAGGTGGAGAGTGAGCGTGAGTGTTAGAAAGATCATCTAGTTAAAAGGCGGGTAGAAGTCAGACTAACTTTTAGTTTTGAAATTTCTTCAACTTGTTACTGTCACGATTGAGTTCAGGGTGCGGACACAAGCGTGAAGCCGCTTTGTATATCAAACATATTTATTCCTTTCTTTACAGACATCGGGTAGACAAACATAAAACTTGAGCTCGCCGCGACAGGCGTGTTCAAACGCACGAACATACAAACAACAGGAGACAATACGGGAGGGACATAGGCGGGTATTTAAACACTTCTGATTACAGACAAACGACATGCAGGTGGGGACAATCACATCACGAGACAAAGACAAGGAAACAAAACAAACAAACTCGCTTGGTCGCGCACGTGGCGGCCGTCGCCATGGCTACCGCCACGCTATGGCCCGCACACACCCTTGCGCGTGACAGTTACACTGTTCCCCCTCAGTCACCTTTGAGCTCTTTTTTAAACTTCTATCCTCCTCTCATTTTCATTCCCTCACACTGACTTTTATCTCGCTTCAGTACTCTGAATCACCATTCCCTCCTTCTAGCCTGCTTTATCCAGCTCAGTACCTCTTTCCCGTACACTACGAGTCAAGAAATTGCTCTATCAGGCATCAGCCATGCCTCATTTCAATGGCCAAACTCACAAACTCCTTCTCTTCATCTTTCCGTCTCTCTCTGCCCCTGCATCTCTCTCTCCATCCACTCCATCTCTCCAGGGCGTGTAAGCAGGTGATGGAGAGAGCTGGATTGAGTATGTTTTGAGACCACAGCTCTGTTACTTAGCAACATGCTAGAAAAAGCCTGAGTCATTGGCTTTCTCTCCGGGAAAATGTGCCTGACCAGTCTAAGGTCAGGTCAAAGATCTTCCTGGACTAGGAACAAAAATTCAGCAAAAACAGAAAAAATTATTATGTATCCACTACATAACTAGTCTGAAGATCAATAATGTATGGTTAAAGGTGTGGGCAAAGTCCAGACATTGAAAAGATTAAACACTGTATTAATGTGGTCTTAGACAAAACTCTTGCATTTCAAAGCTGCTTAGGTGCATCTCCATATAACTGTTGGTCAGTTTTGTTAAAACTGTTAATTAAAGAGGAAAAACATTCCAACATGTTTCAGCCTGGCATTATGCATGAGGGCTACATTATTTATTTGCTAGTATGCTCTGAGAGTTACAAATCTGTTACTGAAAGCCAACCACCTCCAGCCATTTGTCAGACAGCACACACAGATAGACATGCATGTCCATACACACACACACTCACACAGAGATTCATGTGGAGCAATGAATGTATATAAGCACACAAACAGTTCTTCCCAGTATGGCAGTAATGAACAGAGAGAACTATTACTGGGCCATTGCAGCTGATTCAGGTCGAGTGTCTGGTCAAATCCACATTCAGAGACCACCAGTCAGCAGGGGAATGTTGTGCTTCATCATAGCTCACATAGTTCGCACCCACTCAACTCCACTCACTACTTCATTGCACAAAACATGCGTATTTCCATTTCTGTTCTTTCTATTTCCCCCTCTGCCTCTCATTTCATCTCTATCCCAATCCATGAAACTACTACAGGGAGGCAGAGAGAGGGAGATAGAAAGAGAGAGAGAGAGCAGCCGGAGAGGGTGGGAAGCCTCATGCATTATGTATCAAGGTCCAGCCCAGCAATCACTCTCTTCACCCCCGGGGAAATTTGAACCACTCAGCTAAAATTGATTTTTTTGGACAGGAGGGTAAAAATAAATAAGCATTTTGGTTTTAGGCAAATTTTTTGTAATATAATGTACAGAAAAAAACAAAAAGATATAATGGGGTGAGACAGTGGCAGTGCTTGACCACAGCCCTGTTTTATTATACGGACAATTATACCACACTGGAGCATAACAGATGCATTGAGCGAGTGTCTTCTTCACTAACCTCTGTATTGGTTATAATAGGCTATTTCAAGGGAACTGAATGTATGATGTATTGTAAGGTGGAAATTTTTCAAGAAGTCATTAAACATCAAGGCAAAAGAAAAAGCAAGAGTTAAGGAAATACATTAAACAGTTCAATTATTGAGGAAGAACAAGGAATTAGTATAACTGGCTACATACACTATATATTCAGTGAGCACTGAAAGCTGGATGCTAGCTGACCAGTCTCTCTAAACTAGATTCACTATTTTGTATGTGTTCTCTTTTTAAACTGCCTAAATCTCTTTCTGATTCAGTTAGGAGAGTCAGTGAGACATATCCACTCTCATCTACAGGCAAAAGCCTTGCATAACATGGCCACTCAAAAAGATTGAAACACTGCCTTTGAATCATATCTGACAACCAATAGACAAATCTATTCCCATAATGATTTGTGTTCAACCCTACAGTATCTGGCTACTTGCATCAACAGACATTACCACAATACATAGATAAGACAGTACATCGTGTACAAAAAGGAAATCTCTTCCACACACTCAGAAAAGGTAATATTTGGAGCCTTGATTTCCAGGAAGGGCTGTTTTTCAAACCAAAGAAAAATCGTCTCCCTCTGTTATTAGACATGGCTGAATGTGCAGCAGCACTCTTGTTTTAAATGTTCACACTTCTTACTAATTTCCCATTCACTCTGCTCTCTCCCCAGAATAATTCATACATCGTTTGACTTATCTCTGCTGCTCAGAAAAAGTAATGAGGAAAGCTTATTCAACACACTCCCTTCTTCAAATGAACACTTAGAATAGAGGAAAATACATTACATTCTGGGAAATGAAAGTGTGTGTATTTGCTGCAGCAATCTATGGGAGTCAATGAAAGTGCATGTGTTTGCTGCGGCAATCTATAGGAGTCAATCTATGAGGGTGTAATGAAGTCTGTAAGTGCAGCTAACCAAGTGGCCAGCGATGGCCGTTGAGAGGCCAGACTCAAGGTCCTTATCACCAACAGGGCTATATGAAATATGCCAGTGAGATATTTAGTAACCCTACTTTTCTACTGTTTACTTTTTGACTATAAAGCTGTTGAGTGGCTTTTAAAGCTATTGAGGTCCATGGTACATGGCTCTGAAGAAAGGCGCAGTAGATCCTGCAGATTTCCAAAGCCATGAGATCTACTGGTTTCCATCAAATGGATCAAAACAACAATAAGCAGTCCACAGCTGAAGCCTAGTAGATTCCATTTGAGTGAAGATTTGTTTGTCTAAAAGCGACAAACTAACGGTCAACATGCTGTTGCAGTTGGACAGTGTTGCAAATAATACTTTGAGAACTATTGAACTCTGCTCTCAAACTTCTTATACTACATATCTCATACAGCCATTAATTTTATCTTCAGCTTTTCTGCTGGTGTTGGCTGAGACGCTGATGTACTCCATCACTCAGCCATTAGAGCAACACAAGCAAAATGCTTACCATCTATAACCTGCGTCCCTAGTGCCCCTTTCTGTTCATCAAGATGGAAAGGAAGTTGAACTGAACTCATGTTTGGTGTGTTGGAAAAGCATTACATTTTTACTCTTCACTTCACTGACTGACCATCCCCAAAAATCTCTGACTCACTTGCCACCTGCGTATTCTCATATACACCAGTTCAACATCAACTAAAAGGGGAACCAAACTTCTGATCTGAAGGAAACGTCCACCTGGAGAAAGGGGAGAAAAGTTTTTCTTAACAGTATCATTTTCATACTTTAGGATTTATGAATATTTAAATCCATCTGTCCTGAGCATCCCGGTCAGGTGCCTCCCTGCTGAGCCAGATCAGCGGTTGTCGGGGGGAGACAGGCCAATGCCCCTCTTTGGCAGGACAGGCTGTTATTGGACAGGTGCTACTGTATATTTATGACTGTCCCGCTGCACCTCAGAACACTTAGAATACTTACACTTCCAAACCCCCCTCTGTCAGCATTTACACACACACACACACACACACACTGTATCCACAAATACATCAAATCCATTGGAAAGTTCTTGCCTTTTCAGTTGCACCAAGAAACTTCACCCCCCAGATAATAATGCAAAAAAGAGAGGATGCATATATCCGATAGTGTAATATCCATGAACTCTGCAATGCTACACGCGCACACACACACACACACCACACACACACACACACACACACACCACACACACACACACACACACACATAAACCACAAACAAATGCATGGCGAATTCAAACCTATTTGAAAATGTTGCCACCTCAGCACCTCTGAGGTGAAGGCTAATCTCAAGGTAGCATGTAGTTAGTGCACAAACGTTTTCTCTCTCCTCCTCTTCTCCCCACTGAGCTGCTCACTTCTCTCTCTCGTGTAGCCTGTGCTAAAGTGTCAGCTCCACTTAGGCAACCGGAGAGGGGGCAAGATAAAAGGGGAAGGGAATTGCTTTTAGCCACACTGCTTCCCCTCATGACAGAATATGAAAAGCACGAAACAGGTGTTTTGTGAAGATCGGAATAAAGGAAAGAGTTACAGGCGCATTGAAGATCGGAATAAAGGAAAGAGTTACAGGCGCATTTCTCTCTTTCAATTGGTTTAGATTGAGGCCTCTGGCAGCCATACGACGAGAATGTGGAGATGGACGGAATAAGTGTTTATTATCTAATATTGGAGTGTGTTGTTGTACCTGTGTGTGTGTGTGTGTGTGTGTGTGTGTGTGAGAGAGAGAGAAAGAGAGGGTGAGAGAGTGAAGTGAGACACTAAGAGAATTTTAAAAATTACTGAGAGAGGTGGAAATCATGTTAGGGTGGCACCAGGAAGATGAAGATGGACTGAGTGAGGAAAAAGGTTACCTCAGAAAGCAGGTTAACTCAGTAGTAATAGAGAACTACAGATTATTGTAACATCCTCAATGACTCATAGAATTTACAGAGGAAAGAAAAGTGAATTGGATTCTACTGACACACACAAACACAATGGCCAGTGGATGAACGGGAAGCAGAAAAAGAGAAGGAGACATAGGGCTCTATTTTCCTGATCATAATGCAAATGCAAAAATAAAGCACAAGATTACGGCTTTCGAGCATGTGAATGCAGTGGAAATATTCTCAGTATTTTGGCAACCATTGGTGCAAGCAGTTACCTGGTGCAGTTTCACTTCAATATTTTAGTAATACAAATAACCAGCTGGCTGTATGCTTCTTGTATGCTTTCATGAGTGTTCACTTACATGTGTGAGCATTATAGGATAGAGATTTTGGATTAGCATTTTTTGTCTTCTTGTATGCTTTTATGGGTGTTCACTTACATGTGTGAGCATTACAGGACATAATCTCTATGATGGCAGTAAATTTGGTATGGTATTTAAATAGTTTTGTTAGACCTTTTATTCATTCTATTAATTATATGATGTTTTGTGTGTAGTTACGTGTCAACTGTCTAATTCACATTTAGCAGCCGCAGCTGTTTTTTTTCTTTCTCATTTGTTATGGATAAAATAATTCCATCTGTTGTTTTTACTTTAGTTGGGCAAAGTAGCATATTTATTTTGAAGTGGGGTGACATTAATAGTGTACATCCACAAAACTATAGAGACCAAGATGGTGGCGCGGTAGCACGCAGCGGCCACTGCGGGTCCAGAATATATGGTGCTTTTGTTACTTGTAGCCCGTTTCAGTAGATAAT
>JAOUQW010000032.1:4219187-4232395 GCA_028565825.1 Olivaichthys viedmensis
GATAACCACTCTGTACAATTGTGGTGAGCAGAAAAGCATCTCAGAATACACAACGCGTCGAACTTTGAGGCGGATGGCCTACAAAGGGAGGCCCTACCCAGTATTAGTATATTATTCTTAATAAAGTGCACGGTGAGTGTATGATAAAAAGTAAAAAACGCAAAAAGTGGAGATACATGTTTTTCATTGGACAGCGACGATATTCATCCTCTTATCAGAGAGGTGTGTTTCATTTTCAGATCACAAATATTTATGAGCCCGTTCACCTTTAAGGATTAACTACATGGTTGGGAGTAGGGTAACCACCCGTCCCATATACCACAATCGAAGGTTGGTCCCGCATCCCGCACAAATAATACACATTTCACTGATCATTGGGTAAATGAGTAGAAAATAATTTTCTGTTAGAGATTATCATTTTAAATATGATGAAAATATATATACATTTAAATATGTGGTTCCTATAGGCTCATGCTTCACTCCAATGACCGTATCTTTCTCGTAACCAAAATACACCACAGTCACTGGCCAAAGGGACTAATGTCCCTTAACGTGGAGCATGGTTTATATCAATCAGGTGACTGGTGGTCTAAACTTTCCCCTCATAAATGTTATTAATTATAAGCTTTTTTTTCTTTTCTTTTTTAAAGTAAATGTTTCAAATGTAATAAAGTATCATACAGTAAGCATCTTGTGCTCACTACGAAACTGCATGCAGCTTGTTCAAAGCCTATAACTTATTTTCTCTATACACAAGCTCTATACTCTAATTACATTTCATTCATGTTGCCGGCAATTTACAGCAGGTTAAACAAAAGGCGCTGCACATACTGTCTTTTAAATCAAGACAATTAAAACTTATTTATTTAGTTGCATGCTGCCATTCCTGTTGGCCAGATGAAAGTGTTAAATGTGGGCCAGAACTGGGTACATCACTCATTTGTTATCTGGGTTGTCCCGCAAAAGCAACTCTGCCATCTTGCGACTGAACAGCGCTTATCTGGTCACCCTAGTTGGGAGAATTAGGCTTAGTTACTGAAAATCATCTATTTCTGCTTCTTTTCTTCAGCTTTACACCTCTCTCTCTCTCTGTCTCTGTCACTCTCTCTCTCTTTCTCTGATCTTCTGATTTAGTAAATGCACTAATTTGATTTGTCATCATACCTTCATTGCACATTTAGTGCACATGCTAGAAAGGGAATAACAGTGTGTTAGCTTGTAAAATAATTGTGTCAGCTGGCTAACAATTTTCCTAGTACCTATCTAGTACCTTCATACAAAATCTGCCTGAAAAATATCTCTTTTTACTGATTATAATGAATATGAACAAGCTAACCACCCCAAAACCAACCTAGACAGGTTATACAGGTTGAATGCACCATTTTTGAATGATGGTTACAAATGCACAAATGCAGCAAACGAAAACATTAATGTATTTTCATTAAAGGCCTGCACTGTAGTAATGATGAAAATGATTGAGCATTTGCAATAAATCCCTTTTAAGCTATTATACAAAGTACTCCTGCTTAAAATGGAGCACCTCACTTCCATTTAAGAACAACCCATGCAATAAATATGAACAGCACCAAAACTAAAACCAAACTGCTCTCAGATCTGCATGGTAGCCGTATATGTACAAAATGTAGTGCAGGCAAAGTAAATGTGACCATACATCAAAAAAGGTTAGCTCTAGAACACTATAGAGTTTTTCAGTTTGTACCTCTGGGGGAACCCTTAAAGGCTGTGTAGAACCCTACAACAAAGTATTTCCCAATCAGAGAGGGTTTGTAGTAGAACCCTTTTAGGCAGTTAAAAACTATCCTTAACTATCCAAAAAACCTTTGAGGTACCCTTTTTCTAAGACCATAGGATTACAATATTTAGGCCTGGTGAAAATGTTTAGTTTCAGAAAACACTTTGTACATCAGTATGGCCAATGCTGTTTTAAATGTGCTTTAAAAAATAAAATGTCTTTACTTACTTCACAGTCCATCACAAGGAGGATAAATTACTTCTATCAATATACTGCCTGTTTGCAAATGTGCAAGGTGTGCAAACGTACAAGCATAGTGTCCAGTGGTGTTTGAGGATGTGCAAAAAAAGATCCCATCATGTCATGTACATTGCAGCGTTGTCTTAGAAGTATAATATTTCATCCCATTGTATACATGTATATTGATGGGCTGACAAAAATGGACTTGATTTGAATCAAGCACACTATCATTCATATATCAGTCAGGCCTCCATCAAGCTCCAGCAGCTAAGCCAACTCCTCTGTAGCTTCAAGGCAAACAGAAGCAGCAGAACTAAGCCCCGCAGGGGGGCCTCGGTCTTCCAGCCTGGAACTTTGATTCAGTGAAACCCAGTACAAGAGTGGCTCAGGCAGAGAGAAACACAGCCAGGCCTGCTTCCTGCTCCACTGGGACTCCTTTGAGCCCAGACAGCCTCACAACCCAGAGCAGAGCAGAGGGTTATTAATGCATTAGGGGACAGACAGAACAATAGAAATGAATCAAATGTATAAAATGTAACACATCATCTATCTGTATATGAGGTTTATTCAGAATAAAGGGCATATAATACTACTCTAATGGGTTAATATGCTTTAAAGTGAAGGTAATTGATCATGCTCAATAATGATACAAGGGGAATAGACAAGAAATACTGTGCTTTAATAAATAAAAAAAATTCCATTGAAGTGTGGTAGATGAAGATGCCTTTCTTTGATGACCAATAAACATTAACATGCTGGTTGAGTAGAGCTATTAGCTAGGATATATGAATAACTTTAATTGGTATATTTATTTTTTATTCAACAAGCATGTTCACGGTCTGACAGCAAACAATATTTTAGTGATAAAAAGAGTAAAATCAGCAAGAAACTGAGTGACCTCCGACTGGCAATCTGACAAAACTTAATAAATGAGATAACTCATAAACTGAAAAAATAATCAGTGTGTTTAAATTTGTTTGTCCTTCCAAGCATCTGTGGGATGCAGAGGTGACTGGAGGCAAACAAATGAGTCAGTACCAGTATTATGCATTCTCTGTTTCTCTGTAGCACTATGTGTGCACACAGTTTATATCTTGGTGTTTATTTCTCTGACAATCACAAACTGCTCAAATATCTGCATGTTCAGGTTTTAAATGCTGTGCAGCACACACGAGTGAGTGTGTGTGTGTGTGTGTGTTAAAGCCTGGGTATTCTTAGCTTTTGGCTGTCAATTTTCATAGGGTGACCGCTGTTCAGGGGTTTGTAGCATATTATCAAGAGAAATGCACACTATTCTTACCCTGAAATCTGAAATATATATGTGTGCAATGTGATGAAGAAAAATGAGAGTTGAGCCGTGGGCACCCCTGGCGCAGGGGTGTATTGTACTGTGAATTGTACGTTTGTGGCTGCACTCTGACACGATTTTTGTTCTAACATCAGCCAGCCACACCAGTGACAAACATGAATTCACTCTGAAAAAAATTATAAATTGTCCTAATGGAGTGCAGCTGGCGCTTATTTAGGACATTCCATGACAATTTTTGTGGACTTATACAAGAAAATTGCTTTTGCCAGATAACTATTGATACCAGACATTTTAGTCCCATTCTATATCAGAATATTACTCTAAGCACTGCTTGTGTGTGTGAATGGACTCAAGCTGTAGAATGAGATCCGGATGATTTCAAACCGCTGAGCCCATGCCGACTGGCTGTAACAAGATGTCACTCATAACCGTTTCCATAGCAGCACTATGGCTTCTAGCTCATTATGCTTTAGCAAAAATGGTAGTAAGAAAAAGTAAGGGACTTTGTTTGAGGTGTAGCAAAGTAAACCTTTTGTCCCCCTATATGCTTTCTTTTGTCACACCCTTCATATTTTTCACATGGTGTCTTCTTCCTTTCCAGGTCACTCCTTTACTCAATAAACCAAGAATAACCTCTGATGCATACAGGGGAAGGCCAATCTTCTCGCAAATCAAACCAGGCCGTTTTCTACCAAACTGCTCTCGCAGGAACTGGATAACATTGCTATTGTGTGTGCTTTATCACTATCTAAAAGCTACTTAAATCCATGACTGAATGATTGGGCAGTCTCACACATACTATGGCATTGTTTTGAATGTTTAGGTGGCTGAACATTGTCAGACAGAGAAAAAGGTTTACAGTGGCAGCAGATAAGGCATATACATGTGTAGTAGTAGTATTAGTACCTATATTAAGGTATAGAGAATGCTGCACTCTCACAGCATGTCGTGTCTCTTTTGATTACAGGAATGGCAAAATAGAAATGTGGACTAAAAACAGAGTATGAATAATAACACAACATCAGAGCACAGACGACCAAATTTCAGTTCGATAGTGTGCAATATTAACGTCTATTATGAGAGATACGGAGAGGGCTCTAGGAACATAACCCACCTATTTGCCCACCTAGTACACATACAGGAAACATGCAGGAAGACATTTGGCACATAAGAAATGTGCAATATCAAGGTGAGTAGGAGGTGAAATGTGTGCTCAAGGTTCATAATCTACAGTTAGCTTGCTGTAAACTGCTCTGAGCTGTGACTAAGTCAGTGACATGAAGTCAATTTCCACCCCTGTGCATAAGTCCATTCTTATTGGAGTCTGACAGCAAAGACCATTCTACAGTACAGAAATATTGATAGCTTCCTCTGATGTTATATATAAACATAAGAAATATTCACTTTGACAACTTCATAGCATCCCGACAGTAAAGTAAAAGGTCTTAGTCATTACTTCTTCTCTAGATAATGAAATAACTTAGCAAAGGATTTTATTCTGAGACAGTAGATATTTCAAATTTAAAAGCTAACTAAACTACTCTCTTAGAAAAAAAAAGATGACATCTCAAACCCTTAAGGGGTTCTTTGGTTGTCCCTCTGGGGGAACCCTTGAAGGTTCTGTGTAAAACCCTACTGTGTTTCTCTTTATCAGAAAGGGTTCCATAAAGAACCCTTTTAAGGAGCTAAGAACCATTAAAAAATCCTTTATCCGTTATTTTTTCAAAGAGTGTACCTTATGTTAAGCACATCACTTCTAATATGTTAAAGGATTTAAAACAGGGTAACCTACTTTTTAAAGAGCAAACATACTAGATGGTATTTCTACATTGTATCGATAAGCTACTAAATGCTAAGACCAATCAAGTCCATTTAATATTTTAGAAGTACTTTAGCAGTTGCCCTAACCAACTAATTTTAATACTTGCATTGCACCATTGTGTCATTTAATGTCGTCTTAATAAAAACACATATACCATGATGTATGAAAAACACTTACCATGATATACAGAGAAATGTGTTTCCCCCCACATTTTCTTCCATTTTAGTCATTGCCAATTCCCATCCACTATCTAGTTATCCCACTATCGCACGACAGCTGCCAACCTGGGAGGATGAGGGCTAATGCAAGCTTCCTCCAAGACCCATGAAGCCAACCACCACATCTTTTCAAACTGCTGCTCATGGCACGCTTCGAGGATAGCTCTAACTGCGCTGTTCTATATACATGAGATGGCCACGATTGGCTAGAGTCACTCTGAGCATCAAGGGACAGAGTAATGCCATCCTTCCCACCCAGAGTGCAGGACCAATTACGCTCGATTGGTCTCCTGAACTCCACGAATGGCTGTGGCATTGACAAGGACTAGACTTGCAATCTCCCGACAATTGGGGAAATGCTTTGACCATTGTGCCACTCGTGAGCCTGATATTTGGTTTTATATTTAGCATATAGTGAATTTTTCACATCATCCTACCCCAAGTTGACACTTTGCATCATGCCTCCTTACTGCAGCTCAGTTGAAGTATCTGGAGTATCTTCACTGGCATCTTTAGTGTTAACAATTTCTATTAGATGCACATGCATACACCATCCTGGAAATATACACTATTCACATGTAATCTTTGTCCAACAGCTAGGAAACTCACACACAGGCTCTAATTTAAATTATACCACTAAATAAGGCACGCCATCCTGTGAAATAGCTGTCTTATATCTCTTATATGACCCACTTACCAGCTACCCTAACTGCAAGACAATACGTCAAAGGCCACCTGAAACTGTGAGAGCAGCACAGATACTCTGCATGCAGAGAAGCCTCTTTATTTTCTTCTGCTCCTTTTAACATCTCAGCGGGAGATCTCAGAGAGAGATAGCCAGGGGGAGTGAGGGGCCGCTTCTGAGAAGAAGCAGCACATTTCTCTGATATTACATATTCTCCTCTCGTCCTGCAGAACCCGGAGCCGAGGCAGGGGGACATTAGAATTCGCTGCCTGTAGGTCAGTTCACGGATAGAGGCAGTGAGTCTGGTGAGGAGAGAGAGAGAGACATTTAAGTCATCTTAAAAGAGAGTGATCAGCAGTTTTAGGGCTGTATAAACTTGACATGGGTGTCCCAGTGGTCAGACATAAGGCATGGGGGCACAGGGAGGTTCTGTATCTCAAAGCATGAGTTAACAAGGTTTTCAAAAGCACAGGAAGTGGAAGGGATACTGAATGGGGTGTCTAGAGCATCTGCTTTGTGAAAAATCCATTATTCATTTAAAAATAAATAATAGAAAATGGTGCCAGTAGTAATGTAACCAAAGCAACATTTGTTAAAGTACTATGATATAAAGTCATAAATCTCTCTCTCTCTCTGTGTGTGTATGTGTGTGTCCACAATGAAAACAGAATTTCAAATCAAGGTTTTCTTCACCTTTAATCCCAGTGACCACACCGTAACCATGGCACCATGATGTCAGGTCGACGATCAGTTTTGCAGTTTAGAAAGAGGGAGTATTTCTTTAATTCTGCCCCTCCTTCCATGTCCCCTTTGGTAACATTTATTTACAGTCTTTCTGAACGTCCCGACAAAGCCAACACATTTGATGATTGATGGTGTGACAGTTGTAGATGTAATAAGAAATAAAATTCGTGTTGTTTCTAAAGCATGGGCTATATAATCTGAATTCAATGTGGGGGGTTTTAATTAAGAAGCATAAAAACTAGTTCTTCTTGTAGTAGAGCTGGTACAAGTTTTGTTTACTTGTACAGTTAATCTCATAGTTTTAACTGAACAGCTGCAGCAACCTTTTAGCTAGCTAGCTACCTAAGCAGTCCTTCAATGGCTCCTAAAAAGCCGAGCAGGCAGGAATGTTTAAACTACCCTTATAACCTCAATAACAAAAGGTTATTCAAGTAGTAATTTTATCCAAGTTTACAACTAGTATACTAGTGTATATTGAAGAGAAGTACACTAACTCTACTTACGGTTTCCTTTTCATATATTAGCATTTCTAAGTATAATTGAACAGAAGTGACTGCGTGTCAAGTAAACAACTAGTTTACATTTAGATGTACCAGTAATAAAAAGTTATAAAACTCTACTAAATGTTCAGGTCTACTTATATTAGGTCCACATTAAATTTAAGTTTTAATCCAGTATACATTATTCTCAAAATACATTTTTTTCAAGCATTTTAAATTCTATTTGGAGAAAGGATTTTAAACCCAATTTGCTCAAATGCATAAAACTAAATCCAAAACATTTGTTTTAAAACCATTTTGCAGGCTCCTGATTGGAGCAGCAGTCTAAGCATTCAGCCTGTCGTCTGCAGATCGTGGGTACTAATGATGGCCTTCCTCTCTCCGCAGCTGGCTTTACATGTCTCAGAAAAAGCATCCTCACTCTCCCAGATTGGTAGCTTTCATGTGAATGTGTCATGTGTCAATTTTTTTTTTAAATAACTACGCTCAAGTAAAGTTATAACAGAGAGATCAGATAAGTGTGTAGTGGCAGTGAAACCCTGAAAAACACAGTGTACTGTTTAAAGATGTGGTTTCTGTGAAGAACAGAGCAGACAAAGGGGCCGAGCAACAGCAACAGTAATGCAGGGGCAAGTGGCACCACTGAACAGGTGACAGTCCAGAATGCACTGACAAGTACATACACAAAATGAATTAGTAATATTATTTGTCAGCCTAAAACATGCACGCATCCCGAAGTTCAAAAGTAAAACTTCATTCCCTGAATGCTCGAGCATTATATAAATGTATTATTGTCCTTGCTCTGACTTTTGATGAAAGTTCTGAAAGGATAACTGATAATTCCCTAATAAGCAAAATCTGACAGAAGGGGAAACATTTAATATTAATCTTATTAGTAAAATAAAAATCATAGTTTAGCCTCTTTTTGACAATTTAAATATATTTCTGAACAATCAGACTGAAAAACAGATAGAAAATAGAAAACAGTTGCTCACAACAGAACTACCTGTATGAGTTGTACAGGGAAACTGTTACATGTGTTACGGGTCTTGTTGCTAGGACTTGTTCTAAATAAATTGCAATAGCAGACATAGCAATAACATTATCATTTGATGTTAATAAGATAGTGACATTAATGTTGCTTAAATTGCTTATATGCTCAGTCTATTTATTTTGCCACACCAGCAGGCAGTCTTGCAATTTATGGGGGGAGGTTTTTCCATGACGCTGACCCTGGCATTATTCAACCCAAAGTTACATCCCTGTGGCTCAATTTTTACCAGAAGTAAGTCTGTGTGTGTGTGTTTGTGTGTAAATGCGGTGTTAATATGGTCTCACTGCATGCACTGAGGGTCAGCGTGAGAAAAACATTTCAGGGTGAAGCTTTTAACGTGAGAAATAATACATATAAAAGCCTTGCCCTTTAGATTTACTCAATTATAGCCGGTGTGTGTATGCGTATGCATGCATGAGAATGTGTGTGAAAAGGGGACCTGCCTTAGAGTGCTTTTTGTTACTTAATTCAACATTTTAACTTTATTTCATTGACTACCGAGGCCTCAACGAAGTCACGGTGATGTACCGCTACCCGTTACCCCTGGTGCCTTCGTCTCTTGAATAATTAACAGAAGCCACCATCTTCACGAAACTGGACTTAAGAAGTGCTTATAACCTGGTGAGAATTCGGGAAGGAGATGAATGGAAGACAGGCTTCAACTGCTCCTGGACAACAATCTCTACATTAAAGGAGAGAAATGTGAGTTCCACATCTCAACGGTGGCTTTCTAGGGGTACATTATGAGTGCAAAAAGCATCTTCATGGACAAGGAGAAGGTCAGAGCAGTCACCGCCTAGCCTACCCCAGAGACCATCAAGGATCTCCCGAAGTTCTTGGGGTTTTCCAACTTCAAGAGGAGGTTCATTAGGGGCTTCAGCATCATTGCTTCCCCCCTAACCTCCCTGCTGAAAGGTGGAAAGAAAAGGCAAACATGATCCTCGAGTGCCGACGATGCCTTTGTGACATTGAAGGGAGCCTTCACCTCGGCTCCCATATTGAAGCACTCTGATCCTTCGAAGCCCTTCATTGTGGAGGTAGAGGATTCAGCCACGGGAGTAGGAACAGTCCTGTCTCAACAATAGGGTGAACCAGAGAAAATGTACCTGGTGACCTTCTTTTCAAAGAAACTGACTCCTGCGGAGAGGAACTACGACATAGGTAACAGGTTACTGCTGGCAGTGAAAATGGCCTTTGAGGAATGGCAACACTGGTTGGAGAGGGCAGAACATCCATTCTTGGTTTACACGGATTACCTCCAGGGAGCGAAGAGGCTCAATCCACAACAAGCGAGATGGGCTCTCTTCTTCTCGAGGTTCCAGTTTACCGCCCAGGGTCCAAAAATGGTAAAGCTGATGCACTGTCCCGTATACACCCCAATCCGCCCAACAGTGACATACCTGAAACCAAACTGCCTAAAAACTGCTTCCTGGGAGCAGTAATATGGGAGATGGACCGGGAAATAGCCCAGGCCCAAGGGGAGAGTACGGTCCCAGGTCACTGCCCCAATGACAATACCTATGTGCCCATGGCACTTAGGGATCGGTTGATGACATGGGCTCACGCCTCCCTCGCTACAGGACACACCGGGGTCACCAGAACACATCAGCTCCTGCTGGCTAAATACTGGTGGGAAACCATGGCGACGGACATCAAGTGATTCCTAAAGTCTCTGATAGGGGGCCCCAGTTCATCTCTCATGTCTGGAAGGCCTTCATGGAGAAGCTGGGATATCACGTTGGGATATCACCCACAGTCCAATGGGAAAACCAGGAGATCGGAAGGTTCCTAAGAACGTATTGCGCCAACCAGCCTGAAGAGTGAGCTAGATTCCTACCTTGGGCCGAGTACGCCCAGAACTCGCTGAGGAACGCTGCCACACAACTCCTCCCCTTCCAGTACATATTAGGATACCAGCCCCCACTTTACCCCTGGAACCCCACCTAAGCCAATGCACCTGCCGTGGAGGAGTGGTTCCAAAAAAGTCAGAGAGTGTGGGAGGAAACACATCAAAGAATAGACCTAGCCATGCACAGAACAAAGAGGTTTGTCGATAAAAGGAGAACTAACCCACCTACAGGGGGACAGGGTCTAGCTCTCCACTCGAGACCTCCACCTAAGGGGAAGAAGCAAGAAACTCACCCACAGATACATCGGGCCATTCAAGATCATTGTGCAGATAAATAAGGTAACCTACAGATTGGAATTACCATCACAGCACCGGCATTCTCCTAACTTTCACGTCTCACTGCTTAAACCTGTAGTCGCCTCCCCTAGACATTGAAGGACCACCAGCATACACAGTCAAGGAAATCTTGACTGTGGATTATGCTTCTAATGAGCGTGACTCTAATGAGTATGTTTTACTTGGTCAGTGTAAGGGACATGGAGTCCATAATGTGAGGACAGTACTGTCTCAATCATACTGTTTTTTGGCTGAGAGTGTCTCCATGGGTGTCCCTCATTTAAACCATCCTTCTGATTCCATGGTTCCACGGCTATAAGACTGATAAAGTTTCAAAAATATTTTACAACTAAGCCAACAATTTGCCAACAACTAACACAACACAACATTACTATATATATTTAATGCCATGTAGTTTAACCAAAAAAGTTCAAAAATATTCTATTGGTTTACAGTAATGTACTGTCACTCTAATGTACAGTTCTGTGCAAATGTCTTAGGCACATGTAAATAAATTCTCTAAAGCATTTTCTAAAGTAGCTTTAAAAAATAATTAAATGAAAAAAACAAAACAACAAAGAGCAGTAAACAGTAAAAAATAGTCACATCAACATTTGGTGTGATCAGCCTTTGCTTTTAAAACTGCATCAATTTACTTGAGTACACAAGTCATACAGTGTTATAAGGAAATTAGCTGTTAGGTTGTTCCATGCATCTTGGAAAACTTGCCACAGTTCTTCTGCTCTCACTTGCTTCTGTTAATCCCAGACAGCCTTGATGATGTGTTTATATAATAAACGGTCTATTTCTTAATATGTTTTCCTTAACAACATTTACTTAAAAATTTACTAATGCACTAATACAGACGACATAAGATAAACTTTTAAGACATAATTTATATAAAAATATAGGGTGCCTATGACTTTTGTAAAGTACTGTAACTGTAACTGGGTTGAGGCAGGACGCAAGTGCAGAAAACTCGGAGTTGTGTTTATTGGGGTTTTTCCAAGAAGCATTCTCATAGTCCATGGCAAGGGTCAACATACAGGCAGACAGGGTTAACTTGGGATAATCCATAATCATAAACCAAAACAAACAGGCAAGGGTCAAAACCATAAGAACATTAACACAGAACTAGGGAACAAGAAGAAACTCAGAAAACAAGGCTCGGAATTGCAGGCAAACTCACAATAAGATTTTGCACAGAACAAAGGGAAACACCGGGTATACAGTATACAGTATACACAAACTAATCAAGGGTAAACAAGACACAGGTGAACAGAATCAGGGAAACAAACCAGTGGCAAGGCGTGGGCAGAGACAGGACCAAAGCAGAAACCAAAATATAAACACAAGCCAATGGTGCTCGTTGCCATGGGAACCGCGCATAAGTACTTTATTATATGGAAAAAGCTTTCACAACCTTGATGGTAACAGTCCCTACATTGACCAGTTTTAATTATTTACAATTATTTAGAAACTCCTAATTTAACAAACCCAATTCAGTTTTTCAGTCCCTCAGGAGCATCTGAATGTGAAAAGCAGGCAAACCTAATAAGAGTTACATTTAAACTAAAAAATCTTAAATGTTAAATACAAAACCAAATTAGGGCTCAGTTAGTTATACACTATTGCTGCAGATTATTAAGTAACCCCCCCCCCCCCCTTTATTCTATGGTTACAAACATATTACTGTCCATAATATAATTTTTGTTTTGTTTTTACAAAGTTAGTGTTGCTGGTGAACTTTTGTGTACATATTATTTGTATATCCGTATTATTTTCAGTGAAACATATTACATTACATTATATTTACTGATTTAAATGCTTTGGCAAAACTGTAACTTAATATGATCCCACTAATAAACCAACTTCAAGAATAAACTGAACTGAACTGAATTGAATTGAGAATGAGAGAGGGAGTGAGAGACAGAATCTAATCTAGTTTGAACTCGGAGAGATGCACTGATTTATTGCCGGTGACCTTGGAATGTCTGAGTCACTGTGCATGATGTGAAAAATACTGGTGCTGTGTGTGCCGCTATGAAGGAATAGAGATTAGCTGGGGATCAATAATAAGAACATTTATTTAGTAGTTATTGGGACAGGTGGCGTCGTGGGACTTAGGTTCTTGTGCACACAACACCGGAGGTAAACAAACTGAAGTTGTCAGATGCCATTTAGTAAAACACATGTAAGCTGTATTATAGTTTTTAACAATTGTTTACACACATTTCTCAAAACTGAGTTCACTTTTTCACAACTCTTCACACAGTTCTCAGCTCAGCACAGCAGATAACCTCAAATCCAAAATGCACTAAAACTACCAAAACAGGCCTCAAAATCAACTCATTCTACCAGAACACTAGCAAAGGTTCTCTCTCAACAAGAACACTTAATCATTCATAACGCAATGACCTGAAAAACACTAACATCAGGTAACATTATGAGATATATCATTTTGTCTTTGATTTTTTGATTTTTTACAAAAACCAACATTCCATTACAAAACACGAATGGTATCTCTTTATTGTATAGAATGTACTACAGTATACACTCACCGAACACTTTATTAGGAATACGATACTAATACTGGGTAGGGCCTCCTTTGTAGCCCATCTGCCTCAAGGTTCGACGCATTGTGTATTCTGAGATGCTTTTCTGCTCACCACAATTGTACAGAGTGGTTATCTGAGTT
>JAOUQW010000032.1:4257121-4267948 GCA_028565825.1 Olivaichthys viedmensis
AAGTAACAAAAGCACCATATATTCTGGACCCGTAGTGGCCGCTGCGTGCTACCGCGCCGCCATCTTGGATCTTGGATGACTTGGTGACTTGGTGATGGCTTTTTAACATGTGGTCCTACAAATAAAATGTAAAGTATTGATATACACCTCTCAATCAAACCTTCGTCTATTTATATAAACCACTCTGCCTGTGTGGGTTGCTTGATGGCTTCCAGTATAAGTACGTTCAAATTTTTTTACCCCACTTTTCACCCAATTTAGTCACTGCCAATCCCCGCCTACTAGCTAGTTCTCCCCTATTACACGACAGCTACCAATCCGGGAGTATGAGGGCTAACATGGCTTCCTCATGTACACGTGAAGTCAGCCACTGCATCTTTTTCGAACTGCTTCTCATGCAATGTCATGCGGCAGCTGAACACGCCCGGAGGAGAGCACTAACTGCCCTATTGCATATAAATGAGCTAACAGATGACCGCAATTGGCTGGTGTTACTCTGATCAACAGAGGAGAGAGTAAATCCATTCTTTCAACCCAAAGCAGGGCCAATTAGGCTCTCTTGGACTCCCTGCCACGGTTCGCTGTGGCATCTCTCACAACTTTTAGTTTCTACTTGAGTTTGGTTCATGCAGACTTCACTTTCAACAGGACCTGGCTAGGATTAAAGAAACATGGAACAGAACAATCTAAACTTTTTGGCCATGTTTCCAGAGCAGAATTACAATAGCACAACAATAACCAGGAGTATTAGCAAGCTTCATTATTGCTAAATAAAATTCCCATAATGCACTACCCACTCTTGCTCTCCCTCATTCTCTTTGCGTTTCCATTTTCTCTGCCTCATCTACAAGTTCCTGTATCTACAAACATTTCTATTTCCAAGCATTCGCTTCTTCAGACGTTTCTATTCTCTCTACATCTCCAGGAACAAAGGGAGGAGTTCTGCATTGTAAAGAGGAAATAGAATAAAGGAGAATAAAAGACAAGAGCAGGAGAGAAAGAGAGAAAAGAGGACACTTGAAGATAGACCTGCAGTGGGTTATGTTAAGAATCCACTCACATTTTGAAACCACAAGACAGCCCAAATACCGAACAATGATTTTGGCCATACCAAATCCAACTGCTCTTGTTCTGCCATGACTTCTCTGCATTCCCCACTGGTACTTTCAGAGTCAGAGAGAGGTGAGCAAGATGCTAATCAGTGCTCATGTATTGTGTATTCAGAGTTATGTGTGGCTGGATTATTCTCCAGAGAAAAAACTTTGTACATTTGCAGCCAACATTGGGAGCTGTGCTTGTGGAGAGTGAAGCAACCCCACAGCAGTAGTCATGTAGCGCTCGACACTGGCTTTCTGTGTTATAAAAACAGCACACAGTCTGCAGGCCCCTGAGCTCTGGGGTTTTCTATATCACATACGCACAGTCCCTTTTCCCTCTTTCTTAAAGACACACATTCGCTCTCACCTTCTCTCTTGTACTTCATAATAGGGATCTCTCCTGTCGGCCAAATCCACAAGCACTTGACACAACGTGGCGGTACTTGCCCTTGGAGGAGACAGGCGACAAGCAGCGATTTTTCGTACAGAAAGTAGAGAATACGCACTCAGCGTATCTTTCTTTTCCTCTACCACAGAGACATTTGTTCTCTCTCCCTCGGCTCTCTCCTTCCCTGAGCCCAGGAATAATGAGCGTCATTACCGGCAGCAGGCAGGTAGGCGCCATTGTCCATGAAGATATTACCAACCACTGCTCTCAGTCAATTATTCAGCCCCTCCAAACAGAAAGAGCGGGAGAGAGATGTGCTACTTACACTGTGTCTAAGTAGGCCAAAGAGACAGAAAGAGAAACACGCAGCACAGAGAGCTGGGACCGCCTGCGTGCCAGCTGAAACAAGCTGGGAACGAACAAAGACAGACTTCAGAATCATTTCAGCTTAATGTCACTGCATGACCAGACTGATATGAAAGTGTGATAATTATGCTAATCACATCTCAGAAACTCGTAGCCATTCTATTCACTACTTTACTGAATGAGCTGACATTAACAAAATCTGTGTCACGATTAGAGTAAAATTAGTACAACCGTGCTAGGACATTTAAATCGCCATCCGTTCCCAGGAAACGGCAACTCCTGCTGAGCTGGACAACTGTTGCACTCATTCCACTTTCAGACATGCATTAATAATCAATGTCTAACAGCAATACACATCGGACTGCTAGTACACAGACACAGCCTTATTGAGCTGTTTTGTTTTATCCCTGCAGACCTATCGAGACGGTTTCTGTGTGTGCCTATCAACAATGTCAATCACGAACAGAGAACCATTCACTCTAAATATAATCTTCTCATGGGCGTAGGAAGCAATTATATAGCAGCTATAATTTAGGCTAGATTTCATAATTGTGTGAAAGTTACCAAAGCAGGCTACCCCTACATATGTGACGTGCAAATAACTATCAAGTTACACAAATTCCATAAAGCTGTACTTTATTCTGCAATCAGGAGCTTTTGAAGCCTGAAGAGTAGCAGCCTGCAAGTCAAATTTTAATCTTTAATTTTGCTGGTTGTTTAACATAACTTTCGTACAAAAAAGCGTTCCTTAAAGGTTCTTTGGATAGTTAAGGGCGCTTAGCTTCCTGAAGGGGTTCTACTTGGAAACCAATCTGATAAAGAAACCCTCTGTTGCAAGGTTCTACATAAAACCTTTAAGAGTTCCTCCAAAGGCACAAACCGAAGAACCCTTAAGGGTTTTAGATTTTACTTCTTTTCTCTCTCTCTAAGAGTATGAAAGTGTGCAACTGAACTGATAAACGCATACACTCAATTTAAAGGTACAATAAGCGATGTTTATGACCAAAACACCCAATTGCTATATATAAAAGTGATTTGTCGTTGTGTTTAAGTTTCTTACATAACGTACACGTAACTGAGATGAAGGCTCAAATTGATTCGTAGGCTTGGAATGAACCAGTTTATTCTATATATTTTACATAGCCATGTTTAAATCATGTTTAAATCATGTGACCACACACTGATCATGGAGGATCAGCACTACTCATTACAAGCAGAAACAAAAGGGGGGGGGAGTCGGCAGCAAGTAACGCAAGGCCGTGAAACTAGGGTGAATATCGGCTGGACGGGTAAAGTAATGGAATACATCATTTTTGTTCTCCCTTATGTCTTCGGGTCAAACACGTTTGTTGTCGTCGTGTATTTAGCATATTTGTCGCGCTAGCATACATGCTAATAGCGTTACCTAGCAAACGCTTTACAAGAGTGATAAATATTGTTTTTTTAATAGTAATCGACAGATCAATACTATTCCAGTTTACATTCTGGTGTGCTTTGTGGTTAAAAATAAAAAAAACGAGCTCGAGTGTTCGTGACATCACTCGGCCAATGTAAGCTGAAGGAGAGACCGGGGCTGTGCGCGGGAAGGCACCGAGTTGTTGCCAGAAATAACAAGCGCGTTGCCAAGCAGCGGACTTTTCCTATAGGTGTCGGTATAGACTGTACGCTGGACTCGGGCCGATAGGTGTCGGTATAGACTGTACGCTGGACTCGGGCCGATAGGTGTCGGTATAGACTGTACACGCCGGACTCGGGCCGATAGGTGTCGGTATAGACTGTACGCTGGACTCGGGCCGATAGGTGGCGGTATAGACTGTACGCCGGACTCGGGCCGATAGGTGGCGGTACAGACTGTACGCTGGACTCGGGCCGATAGGTGGCGGTACAGACTGTACGCTGGACTCGGGCCGGACTCGGGCCGATAGGTGGCGGTATAGACTGTACGCCGGACTCGGGCCGATAGGTGTCGGTATAGACTGTACACGCTGGACTCGGGCCGATAGGTGGCGGTATAGACTGTACGCCGGACTCGGGCCGATAGGTGGCGGTATAGACTGTACGCCGGACTCGGGCCGATAGGTGTCGGTATAGACTGTACGCCGGACTCGGGCCGATAGGTGGCGGTATAGACTGTACGCCGGACTCGGGCCGATAGGTGGCGGTATAGACTGTACGCTGGACAGTAATAAGTAGATGCCTAAATAGTAATGACACCAGTAGTGAACTGAAACTATTTAGTACTGTAGTATGCGGTTTGGGACGTGGGCCAAGTATTCACGACTCTAAGGGTATAATTATCTCCTGCCGTTATCGTTGTTTGCTCAGTGTTACAGAAGCATTATGACAATAAAATAAACTTTATTGTGCACATCAACGTGACTGTCACAGTTACCGAGTACCAGGTGAAAGAGCAAAACCTCTCGATTGCTACAGTGCACTGCTGTGCATGGTTCATGCATCTCTGACACCGATGATGCGAAATAAGCCACTAACTCCAGCTAGCTAGCGAAAATACAGTGTAGAGAACAAAACTATAACGTCTGGTCTATGTATTTTTATTACCTGATCTGTGTTCTCCATGTATTTTGAAATGTGAAACATTTTAAGCACGTTCCAGATAGTGTTAGCACGCTAGCCACAACACAGCAATAAATATAAGTCGCACACCGAGGGCAAGCAGACACCCCGGATTACTCACTCTCGCCCAATATAACCGAGTTTGAAGTACAAAAATACAGAGAAACTCGCCAACACCTCCCATTAGTCACTAGCCAGCTATCATGAGTTCTGTAGCTAAACAACACAACTGGGTAACGATACAAATTCCACAACAAGGATAAATCAGCTGACTATCATTCACTAGCATCCCAAATTAGAGAGCAAATAAATGCCTTACCTGTTCAGCAAGAAAAAAATCACTCAATCATTTTCTTCTTGTATAATATTGGACTCCCGTTTGTTTACACTCTCACTCTGTTACTCCTTATTGTCTGCGGCCCTCATCTGTCACAGTGTAGCCGGACTTCTTTCGTGCCTGAAATTGGGGCGTGATGACGTTTGACATATCAGAGCTGGCGTATGACGTATCCGTACAAATTTCGCACCAAATCCGACCCAACACCCCTGACACAGCTCTGACTGTGAGTCGCTGTTACAGGATTATAAGGGCAACTCTCAGCAGCTCAGGAACATCATATTTTAGAGTTTCTTTTTCTTTCTCTCCCCTAACTCGATAATGTTTTTTTTCTCATCTCATTTTCAACAAAAAATAAATCCTACGCACTGTAGTTTTAAGCCTAGTCAACATTGTAGGAGTGTAGTCTAAATAAACGTAATCATATTTAAAAATATATGTGTATAACAGACTCAATTATCAGTTTGAATATGTATGAGGCTGACCTTTTTTTTTTTTACAAATGGTTTTAAATGCATCTCTCTCGATATATGCCAGTGCCCTCTGCTGGTGCTAAAGCAGGGCATGGGCCCAAGAGAAGGATAACAAAGATTATAAAATGCTAATTTAAAAAATCAGCACTAACTTCCACTCGGCTGCTAGCGTGAATTAGCATTAGTGGACTCGCCTGCCTCCAGGACAAAATTCACCCCTGGCAGTAATTCAGGCTTCTATATGAGCAGCATGGCCAAAGGGAGAGAAAGGGATGGAGAGGGAGGATGAGGAACACAGAATCAGAGCTGAGCTTAACCAGAGTGCGGCTAAAAGTACACCACTGACTGAAGAAATATGTGGAAGTTATTAAGCTGGTGTTATTAAAAGTTGAGGAATCTCGGTAAGAACATCACAATGGGGCCGATCCATGTGTGCCATAAAAGGATTGGGGCCTCGGCTGCTGCTGCTGCACCATGGCTGTAGTGAGGAGGAGGAGGGAGAGAGAGAGAGAGAGGAAGGCTTAAGTGCGATGTGTATCACTGCTGAATGTGGACCGCGTAAAAGGGTTCAGATAAATGCAGTTGGGGGTTTTAAAATTATTCCTGACAGCATGAGCACAGGGCCAGTGAAGGTCTTTTCCATGGAGATAACTGCTGAATATAGCATCTGCAGCTAATCCCATTTATTCCATACAAACTAGCAGCCACACTGAATAATCCAGGCCTTTTCTACTGTTCTTTCTATCAGTACGGGCTGCCAAGCTCAGTTATTGGGCAATAAGGATTCAAACGCTTTAATGTATATAGATAAACCCATTTTTCAACGCTTGATGCATGAATCAGTTATTCCTTTTGAACCATAAGAGCAGAAATAGAAATATCATATCACTATATATCACAATATCACTGCTCGCTTAAGCTCTATAGAGAAATTAATGTGATGGTTAACGTGCCCATTTTTAATCTTCAGCTCTTACTATTACAGATTTAAGAAAATAAAGCAAATAGAGAAAATTGAGCTTAAAAGTGTGTGTGTGTGTAATAGAGCGTAAAAGTGTGTGTGTGTGCCTGCATGCTCATACACATATTCAAATACATGCACAGCTTAACGTACAGATGATGCACGACTGACCTTTTGCCCTGGGGCTCAGTGAATATACTGTTAAATAGGGGATAAGACGCTGCTATGTATAATGTGAGGTCAAAGGTCAGAAACGTTTTGGGCAGACACTCACCAAACTTTTCTCTTATTTATTTTTACTTTCTTCCGCAACCCTCTTTCTAATTTCATATCGCTCCCTTACCTTTCCCCCATTCCACTCTCGCCCATCTTCACCATCTTTCCTATTCTATTCCACGATAACTGAAAAAATACATGATGCTTAATTTAGTGGCAGCCTTTTTCACAAAGCATTAAGCCCTTAAAGCATATTATTCAGTAGCTACTATAAATTATTCAGGAACTACAGTGACACTAATAGAAAAGGTGTGTAGTTATAGAAGTGTGAGAAGTCTGGACCCACCGACAGCTGTTGAATGTGTCTTTTTATTTGAACATGTACCAGTTGGCAGACGTATTTTATGTAAAACAGACATACTCCTTCAGGTATCCTCAAGTTAAATACTTTTCTTTATTTATTATTTTAAAATACTTTTTCAATGCTACGTAAATTAAGACCTAATTTGCAGTTATGATCTACCAAATAGATGAGAGCGTCTTGGTGGACACAGGTTTTAACCAGCGAGCGCATTTTCTGTTTTTCAGCCACTTTTAGCTGCTGCCAGCTCAACAGCAGGTACCTAACATTATCCCCAGTTTAACACACACTCGTCTTGCTCTAGTGACCCAGTATTATCCGGTGTGTGTGTTGTGGTGTGAAACATTTTTCAAACATATTCAATCGCATTAGTGAATAAAATAAATAAAACTAGGGTTATGCTTGTAGCCTGAAATCTAAGACCATGTAAATTCATATTTAAGATGATTTAATACTTAATGCCTTTAATTTGTAGAATGAAATTTCAAACAAACTAAGACTATTTAAAGAGCCGTAGACACCCTACTCCTTGTATATGAGACATCTTGCATATTGGATGAAGAACTGGGCTTCTAAACCAGGAAAAATGACACGGCTTCTGGGAGAAAAGCCTGTCTTGAAAACAATTTTGGCCCATCACAAAAGCTGCAACCCCAACTATCTTCTTAAAGGGCAAGAAACTAGCAAGTATGGGTCTAAAGCTCAAGAATAACTTTCAGTCCACTATAGCTTTCTACCATTTTATATCTGGCAAAGAATAAGTATGGGGAAAAATTGAGGTCAGCAACTGGTAGATGTTTTATACGTGTCTGCTGATAGAACTTGACAGAGAGAGGTAAAGCGGGAAAGACACCCACACTCATTCAATACACACCACCCTGAAATTGTACTCTATTCAGCAGCACTCCTATATAGACAGACCAGCTAATAAACCAATAAAGCATGTGCCCAATCGAAGGAGAGAGAGAGAGAGAGAGATAGGTAAACAGAATAAGGGATAATGTCTCATGCTGAAATCCCATCTCTGCTTTATAAAATCGAAGAAGAGAGACTGAGAGAGAGAGAAAGTGCGAGAGGAAGCGATAGCCTGTTTATCGATTAAATAAAAGCAGAGACACGCAGTAGCTGAACAGAGGCTATGGAAGATCGCCTCTCTCATAGATCTTCCTCATGTGTAACCACCAGCCCCCTAAGGAAGAGAGTCTCAAACAGCAGAGAAAGTGGCACAAGACAAAGCAGTAATAGTTTAATGGCTAATTGAACTCTTGAAGATAAATTTGCTTGAAAGACTCACCATTGGCAGTGTTGTATTGTATATGTCGGAAAATAATCGGTGTCTCTCAAACACATCTAGAGGTATGAAGTGCAATCTTCACAGCATATTTAATGTTCTCCTGCAATAAGGCTGCAGATAGAGCAAATAAATAAGGATTTCAGTCTATAACTGGATACGGTTTGTATAAATCGAAAGGACCGAGCTTACTTACATTTTACACATAAATCATTTCAAGCAGGTAAAAATAAAGGAAGTAGACTGGAGTGGTGTTGTTTTATCAATTTTATACCTAAATTTCAGTAAAACAATCTTCTGATTACCTCCTATTCGCACTCCATCCATCTAAGAATCTATACTGCTCTCTAAAAAGTGATAGCAAGGTTAACTGCCTTACCCCTTGTGCCGGCAGAGGGGTATAACCCAAAGATGGCGCTGAGGGGTCATGTGGGGTTTCTGACCCTTGGTCTTCTCTGACTGGCTGTAATGAAAAACAATTGTCCTGCCATGATGGTCTGGGCCAGACAATCAGGAAGGATCGATGAGCGCAAGCAAGCATACATGTTACCTTCCCTGGCCTGCTTTAGCCCCTGTCCAAGCCCCGAACCACCAACACAGCATTTTCTCATTACAGGGTGAAACAATTTGGTGGCATAGTGATCACAAGGTCTAGGGTAGGGTTACTGGGCCAGAGGGGGTCTCGGAAAGGGACGGGAGGGGTTAGAGTGCTGGATTGAAATGGGACTTGGCAATAAAGTAGTGAGTTAGTGTTCAGGGAAGGCCTTCAGACAATGTTTGTCTCTTGTAAAAAAAAAAACTAAAAAAAACAATGTATATTTAGCTAAGGACGGTATTGTCAATAGAAATGCGCTCTGAATGGCCGGTAAAAGTTCTACACCCACGGCCCTTAACCGTCAGATTGCATGGTAGATTTGTGAGAGAAAAAGCACATGTTGGGGGACACATTCTCTTCTCATTAAAACTGTAATAAGTGTAAACTGCTATTGTAAAATAAAACTGCAATGAGTTAATGTAATTAGTAGTGTGATTGATGTGTTGGTGGTGTGCTGTTATAACTTGGAGTTAATGAAATATAATCAATATCACGCAGTAAAGCAGAAAACGTTGAGTTTACTATTTCATTTAGTGCAGTTGTCTCAGTAATAGCCACTGGATTTGTGCACATCAGGAGAAAAAAACAGGAAAAAAACCTAATCTTGCATTATAAATGTAGACATGTCTCCCGAGAAAGAGAACCTGCAATTTAATCGAATCTGGCCACAGGTAACTTCTCAGAGCGGCAACGTTTCACAGTAGCATTATGTAGTCACTACACTAACAATTTAAGAAAGCATTACTGTAATGGACTTTACTGAGGATTTGAATGAGGCACGTTGCACAGATATGTAGCCTCATATACAGTTTAGGAGCATAGGAGGAAAATGTGAACGTGTGCTAGAGCTGTAAGCTACGGTTTCTCTATGTCTATGGCTCGTTGGCAACCGTTGACCTTAATATTTCTGGGTGGCTTACTATTGTTTCCTTTAGTAACGCCGTCTGAATATACACCGCTTGTGCACTGCCGGCCGGTTGGTGGAAATGTGCGTAAACTTGTTCCAACCAATCGGAGTGCTCGATGGCTGAATATACATGGCAATCCTAAAAAAAGCTGGATTTATATTACACGAGCAGCAAAATGGTGTACATGAACATAATATGGCACTTCACCACTAATTTATGTAAGCTGAAAAAGTGGTATTCAATTCAGCATAATGAAATAACCACTGTGTCTAAAAGCAAAGCTATACAGGCCATATGAATGCACACAAATACACTGTATACCAGATTACTGCAGTAAGCTGCCTTCACTGTCCTAGCATAGAAAAACGGTTTCTGGAACCCTGCACAAGAGTCATACAAGCTCAGGTAGTGGGCACGAGTGTGTATGTGACTCTGATCTAATGACCTCCTGGTGCTGACTAGGACATCACTCAGCTCACACCCCCCACTGAGACCCCCAACAGAGTTCAAGATCTGATTCAGCTACTCTCTGACATGCACATACACATCACTCTCTACCAACTGCTCTACCAATCTCTCCTTTATCACAGCCTTATTTTACCCAATCTCTTTCTCAACCTTGGGTCTTCTAAATCTGCACGACTTTGAAAATCTTTACTGCCAACAAGATTTCCATATTGAATGTCTAATTCTGGGCTCTTCCTCCCATGTGACGGCTCAAAATCTCTTTTGAGATTTTGCTGGCATTGTGAGATAATCTTTGGTGCGATAGCGCTGCTCACATTTGAGGCAAAACTCGTGTTGGAAAATAATTGGCGTGTGTCAGACACATCTAGAAGTATGAAGTGCAATCTTCATAGCATATTCAATGTGCTCGTACTGTAAGACTACAGATAGTGCGAATAAATAAGGACTCCAGTATGGTTGTAAAATTGCGCTTAAGTGACTAATCCCAGGTTAATACCATGTAGTGTATGTCTGGCATTAGCCTCAGTCATATTTTTCAACTCCTTTCTCTGTCTACACATACGCACACAGCCAGATAATCCACTGCGGATCAGAGGGAGAAAAACTGAGAGACAAATACAGGAAGAGAATATTCCTAGTGACAGACACCTATAATTGCTTTGTCCTTTACTAAAACACACTGATAATAACCCTACCATAGTTTTTTTTACCATTTTTAATTTTCTTATTTCATTTCCATTCTATGTTTATTGTTATGCACCAACATACCACAGCAAATTCCTTGTATGT
>JAOUQW010000032.1:4268048-4282965 GCA_028565825.1 Olivaichthys viedmensis
TTGTTATGCACCAACATACCACAGCAAATTCCTTGTATGTGAAAACCTACTTGGCAATAAACCTAATTCTGATTCTGCTTCTGATTCTGATAGTGATGTGGCCAGACACACACCATAATGGATCTCTGATATCTGAAATGCATTTGGCTGTATGCTAGTGCTTATAAATGAATTGGCATCCTAAAGTAAGCTCTGCTATTAAATTACATGGAAGGCCATTTGTATTGGCGCTACTGTATATATTAGACCTGTCACAGCAGCTCCTCACAGATTTAAAGAAACACGAGGAAAATCTCTTTCTTTTCTAATCGCAAGGAACCTCTTTTACACACCACTTTACACACTAGACCCAAGATCAGTCAGAACCAGTTAAAATAGATGCTCGATTCAGTGTTGTACGTTCTATTTATACAGCATGAATGTATTTTAGAGTTGAGCTGTATATCGTATACACTTACCATGGTTAGGTGGTAGATGAGGCCTGAGGACCAGATACTTAATTCTTTGATCCGAGGAACAATCAATCACTGCATTAAACACGCCACAATCCACTATCGGGCCCTGAGATAGCAATACACCTGCTCTTCTATTACACACACATTGATTTGTGATCACTTTGGGCATCAGTCCAGCAGTTAGACTAGTCGCATGGTAGTCCTAAAACTTTCAGGTAGATACAGTCAACTCCAGAATTATTGGCACTCTTCATAAAAATTGGAAGAAATAATTATATAAAATAAATAACACATGCAAATGAGTGACATTTTGAGCTTAAACAAATGTGGACGCTGTATAGTTTTAGTTTCACACGATATTTTTTTCCCAATTATACGAAGACAATTCGTATTATATTTTTCTGCAAGAAAACAATAGTTTCAAAATTATCATCCCTCCATCAATTAATATTTGGTGAAGCCCCGCAACCATTTCTGTGTATATTTGGAGGTATGGCTGGAGTCATTATCTTGTTGAAAGATTTATTTATGGCCAAGTCTTAACCATCTGTCATCATCAACTTTTGTGTTGAAAGCTCTTTGGATTTCCCCATGGTGATGGATGACAAAGAAATTTTAGATGTATGCAATCTCATATCTGGTGAAAGGGAACAATGGAGTTCCTGGATACTGATAGCAATACAATTTATTTTAAAATTATTTTCAAGGACGACAATTTGTTTGCATTCTTTAGGGGTGTCAATGTATAAAATTGTTCATTTTATTATACAATCCAGTCAATGTACAGTTTACAGTCAATTACTTGCACTAGTTGCACCCCCATCCAATATTGTTCCATTGTCTGTCTAGTTAGCGTGCATTGTCCTGCGTATTTACTGTATAGTGTATATTTGCACTTTATGTAGTCCTGTATAGCGTGTTGTGTTGCACCATAGTCCTGTAGAAATTACATTTCATTCCAATGTATACAAGCTATATGGAGGAATGACAGTAAAAGCCTACTTGAACTTGAGGCCTCTTGAAGGGTGCCAATAATTCTGGAGTGGACTGTATATGTGTGATATTACTTATCTGTGCTTGAGTGTCCGTTCGAGAAAGCATGCAGTAACCGAGGCAGAAAAGGGATTTCTGAAGCACCCGAGCAGAAGGAGGCCAGCCTTCTCCTCTTAAGAGTGTTTTAATGATCATGACTTTGCGCTGCAATTAAAAGATGAACAGACTGCAGACATGTGCACACCCTCTCATGTGGTCAGAGCAAAAGCAACATCGTGGGCCTTGTGTTCCTGTTAAACCTTCTGATGACACTAGTTCTAAACTACAGTAAAGCATAATACACCAGAATTTCAATGACTCATTTGGGAATGAATACAGAAGGACATGTGTAAGGGCAGGCTTCATCGTTACAACGTGCTTTGCATGTCATCCGAGGCTTTTTTGAATTGTAAAGTCACCATTACAATGTGTCCTAAAACACCAGACACGCAAGAGTTGGGAAGGTTAATGTGAAATTATTCAAACGTATTCATATGCTAATCCTTCGTCCGCACATTGTTGACAGCAATGAACAGTGGCGTGTCCAGATCCTCGTGACTGGTGTAATGCATCATCTCACGCTCTGATAGATTGGCTCAGAGAAGGAGTTTTCAAGAGGATGAGACAAAAAAAGAGAGGAGAGGAACAGTTAGGTGAATAAAAACAAGTGTTTACTGAGTTCTGGCTGAGGGCACAGCTGGTATTATTATTAAGACTGAAAACGAAGACAGCAATTTAATGAAGCAAGAGAGAATAAAATCTTTACAGAGCCTAAATTTGAATGCGTGAGCAAAAGAGAGCGAAGAAAACAGTGCACCACCTACGTGTTTAACAAAATAACCATCTAACCATCGGTTTGAACTCCAGCCCTCTGCTTCCTGCTCTCAGCACTACCAGTGTGATAACTGCAAGAGCAGCGTCTGTTCTCCAGCCACTGTAGTCTTCCGGTTTGTTTCTAATTGACATTTATTCTAATTTATGATATCTAATTATTTTCCAGATGATTTTACCAAAGCAATTTCCAAGTGGGGCAGAATATAATCCTAGCATTATGCAACTGATTTGAAGAAGCATAACTTGTAATAATAATCGTAAATACAGATTACTAACAGGAATACAGTAATACATGTTTCTGCGAGGAACAAGGTCATTGATCACCTCAGCGTGGCAAAAGGACACATAGATACGTGGACAGACATATACATGCACCGAGGCAGAGTGCTGGAGTGTTTCTGCGTCAATGTTCAAGTGCGCCCTAATGCAGATAGATTTCGGATCGCTCATTCTAACCCCTTTAGAGCTGCGATTAGGAAACACTACCAGTGTCTGGACGGTTTTTACTAGCACAGCGATCAACAGATCAAGCTTTTACCGCCCGATCGAGTTTCAGACATAATCTGGTAGCGTACGCTGGTCAGTGACTCCTGCCAGAATGGATCGCATCAATGGCCAATGAAAATTGAGAGCACGAAAAAGTAAATACAGGAAGTAAATAAATAAAAAAACAGTGGACAGGGATTCACAGCAGTGGTGGAGCTTCTCAATGCAGGAAAAGAGTTTTCAGTTGTGGCAGGAGCACAAGCACCTGTACAGCCTGAACTTGAAGGATTTTCACAACCACACTGATAAAAGTGTAAACCAAGCGGGTGAGTAGATTGCTAGCTTGCTAGGTGCGCATTACTGTAGTTAGCCTACTTATTGCTATATTATTTAGGAGTGCGTGTTTTTGTTATTGCCATCTTATTGCAGTCTTAAGTAAAGCCTTGAGGGGCAGACAGGGCATCATGGTTAGCTAGGACTTTCTGAGAGACATGTGGGCCATTGTGGCCAACCATTTCATTCCAAAGTGAAACATTTCCACGAAGCAGACGTCCTGGTGCAACTCAAGGCGTCTACCACAACGAGTGTGGCAAATAATTTCTTGAGTGCAGTCAGTGCAGAGTCAGGAGACCCGAGACACAGGTTTTAAAGAGTTGACAAAGAGTTACATTTGTATTCCCATGCACAACGAACTTGATTCAACAATACCAACGCCTCTCTGAATAACAAGTCTTCAGAGAGAGGCTTTTTAAGCGTCAAAGAAAAGACCAGACAAAAACACAGAAGTCAGCGTGACCCTTTTATCACAGAGCTGAGTTGAGTCTGGAGGAAGAGAGGGGCCCCTCAGGATGCATATTCACAAGGTCAAAGCAGTAAAATGAACACAGAGTTGAAAAGGAGACATATTAAAACACTGAATGAGTTAATGAACTAAACTTAATAACTATTGCTAATAAAATTAAACTTTAAAGAAAATAAAGAAAACCTCTCACAATTGTCCTTGTTTAAATGGGAGGTTATTTAGGCAATTCCCTAATCTCTGCAGTTGGCTCAATGCATTGTAAGACCTCTCTTCGTCTCTTATCTATAAAAGCATGAGAAGATCTCTATCTGTGACTTGAGGAGCTCTGAAGGAACACACTCTTGCTGCCTGATATCAACACAGGGGACATGTTCGAAGTGGGGAAATTATAATGTTCACCAAAATAAACAGTAAATTTATTATTTATTTATTTATTTTTTAAATAAGACGTGTCTAGTAAAAAGGGGGGGAAGAATCTCTAACCTCGGTATACCCTGACTGTGATCAAAACAGTGCCCCCTGCTGGCTGAGCATTTTTAAGTTGGTAGTGGGTCAACCACTCCCTGTGATTTTTAAACAAAAACTAAATGTGGGGAGCTAACAAACACAGTCTGGAACAGCTTTGTTTGCAGTTTGGTAAGAAGAATTGCTAACCCAGTGCTCAACACAGTGCATCAGTAGAAGCAGATGACACAGTCCATATTGTGATACATTGCGTATTGTGAGTGCGATCAAAATATGTACGGACAGAGCTGCATTCAATTACTTTGTAGAATTCATATAAAATATTTGTGTTGCTCATTAGTTCTCCCAAGAGTCCACACAGCATTTTAATGTCGGTCAGTTTGGGTCAGAGAACCATAGCAACAGCTCCTTAAATTACCCAGACACACTTTTCCACACCTTCACAAGAGAGCCTTCATCTAGAGAGAGAAGAATCTATTTTTACTAAGTGGGTCAGGATTCTGTACCAGAGGCAATAGGGAGAGACCAATTTCACAGGTGCAGCGCTCAAAGCATAAAAGTGCCCTTTTTCTTTCTTAAAAGATGTACAACATAAACATTTGAGCCTTAAAAATATGCTGGCTGTATTGCTATGACCAACTGAAAAGCGCCATTAAATGGAGTGCTCTGAAAGCACAAAAAAAAACCAGGAAATTTCATTTGCAGTGCTGAAAGAAAAAGAAAAAAAGGAAAGAAGTGTAAATTGTCTGCGTAGAAAAGGCATAGTATTTGAGGGCATTCGAGATACTAGACTGGATGGTCTCTTTTCAGACCTTTTTAGGAAGGGAGGTTTAAAATTCTGTCAAACAGCAGGTGTGTGGGTGAGGTTCTGAAATGCTCCTTATGAAAGGGGTTGAAGTTCACCGTAAACAGCATTAAGGGATACTATCTGGACACCTACACACTGAGACATGTACCAATCTGCCTTCCCACATGCGTCTCAATTCTGACTTTTTCCGTAGAGGAGCACTACGGTTCATTATAAAAGCCCAGGCCTACATATACACAAATGCATCACCCACACTCAGATACACATGCCACGCAGGAGTGAGCACAAGTAAGGCCGTCTGCTCAGGAAATCCATCACTGCTGTGCTCTACCAGCATGCTTCGTTTCTTATCCTGATCCTAATACACAGCCTGCATAAAGGCTCAGAGTGCAGGACCACAGCCGTGTATCAGTCTTCACGCTGCATGGCTGATTTTAAATTTATCGCTCAAATCTAGGACTGGCCAAGCAAGTGTGACCTGAGATGGAATCTATGTTCTTGATAAAAACCTGCCTTACCAGAGAGCAATCACAGATGGATCTTCTTGATATTTGCGCTTGTTGGCTAACCATGCGCACTACATTCCAAACCACAGGTGAAGAATCGGGGAGTTTAGCGAGGTGACTACAAAACAAGACTAGGTAAGCTTAGTTTTTGCCGGACTACAGTGAGCCATATTCTGTTCCCCATTCGTACTGTTAAATTTCTTTTGCTGCATATTCATATCCATTTCCCACAATATGGAACTATGCAAACCGACTGCTTGTGAGTAGAGACCAATTCACACCAAACGGATTTCTAAAGGTTTTTTTTTTAGTCACGCATCTTTTGGAACAGACGCGCTTCCATTTTAACCAACATTTCAATCCGCACCAGCTCAGAGACGTGCAACTCGTGAATAAAGCCGCCATCCTTCCTACATTATTTTCATTTTCGTACGCAAAGTGAAGCATAAACGCCATAGAAATCCATTCAAATCACTTTCTACACACTTTTTAAAAAATTAAGAACTTTATTTGAAATAAGATGGTGTGACCTGTAGCTGTAGTGAAAAGTGTTTATACAGTAATGATACTCACTGCACCAACATGGGGGACCAGAGTAAACACAAATATACAGTTTGTTCACCGTTCCCAGGGGTTAAATTGGGATTTAGATGGTGGAGGGAGCCAACAATGTGGAAACGGCACCGTTCAATTTGTGTGTGTTCTCAACATTCATATCATGAAAATGTGATTTAAAACAAGTTTTCGATATATTTGTTTCCGTGTTAAAGGCTTAATTTAACAAACTACATTAGGGTGGCCAGAACTTAAGTTTCAGTTTTCCTTGTTTGTCAGTTTTGGCACCAAAATAATATTAAACTATCTTCTGATTTCTTCTTTCTGGTAAAGATACATGACACAGTAAAGCCTTTAAACTAGCAAAATGAACACATTTTGCTTTAAATGATCAAATGTACGTGTATATACACAGCACTTAACAACTGACTGCAGGAATACATATCATTTTCGCTCAGCTCGCTCAGCTCCCTTGAGCTCCCCCCCCCTCCAATTTAACCCCTGACTGTCCCCATCCCCCATGTTCCATTAACACTCTTGTACGCATGAGCATTAGGTGTCTTGATAAAAACAAAGCACGTTGTAGCATGTGCGGAACGCAAGCGGTGTGGGCAAAAGGTCGCTTACGTGCCGCGTCTAGTCTGAACTACTAGCCAATCCTAGCACGAGGCAGGAATAATCATGGAGCAAGAATCATAATTTGTCGGTGGGATAAATAACCCCATAGCAGAATTCTTTGCTACTCTTGTTCCGAGTTTACCAGTGGATTGCTGGTCCACATTTTACATGTTTACCTAGTGCATGGATGTTAATAGTGCATGCATGTTTCTACTATGGGAATAAGTCAGTCAGCAAAAATGACTCCTCTAGGCCTGGCCGGCTTGTGGTCAAAAGCCAATATATGACATCACATCTTCTGTAAAATCCTGGCATTTCTATAGTTGACTGCATCTCCCCCACTCTTCAACCCTATGTCTAAAGATCCACACCTCTTCTTCCAGCTTTCTCACATCTTCTCACGCTCCCTCCAGGCCTCTCTTCTCCCCTCTTTCTAATTGGCTTGGTGGGTGACAGCCAGCAGCTTGATGTTCCTTATGCAATTTTACAGCTAGTAATGAGTTTCTGCTTCAGCTCTCCTGTGGGACCAGCCGGCCCAGGGAGCATGGAGTGTTCAGAAGGAAAGTAAGCGCTTAGACCACAATGCTGCCAATTTACGCTCAAACACACATACACACTGGCCAGAGACTGGCACTGCACGAGCAGTCAGATGCCGGCAGGCACCGCAGGTCTCCTCTGGGTTCCTTGCGACAGGCACCGGTCTGCCAGAATGGCGAGGAAGAGAAACATCATCTTTTAATAAATGTGCAAAACACCAAAAACAGTAATTATAAAAAAGGTTTATTGTGGGTTTTTTTCCTTTTCACTAAAGCCATTACACCTAGTGCAATCTTGAAAACCCCCACAATGGCTAGGTAAAAATGTCATCTTTCACATTTTAAAAAGAAGAATTGGCTGCACTGTGCAGAATTACTACTTTTGCAGTAGCTGAATGACATGATTTAATCCAAAATATCAGCCCTTTCAAAATGTGTAACAATGAAAGTGCTGAGAAAATCCCTGAGCAAACCTTTTACCTATACACACAGAATAAAAACAAGTGCCTTCAAAGTCTATCTTGAGGCGGTGTTATACTATACGCATACGTGTGCGCAAGATGGCTGCCCCGCATATCCTGACGTTGCTCGGCACATTGGTTGTGAGCGTCCTCAAAAATTTGTCTGCAAGATGCAATACCAAGATAAACGGTGGGGGCAGTATAGCATGATGTGAGGTTAGCAGCAGACTGAACAAATCATGACAACAACCAGGACAAAGGCAGAAAGTTTGAAAGAGAAGCTAACAGAACTTTTTAGAATTACCCGCATTTGTATGCCGTCTCAAAATGTCACAAATACACTTTCCAGAATAGTTGGTGTGAAATTGCGAACGCTTCACAGGTCCGACTTTCCCCTTTAGTGGATCTAGCGTTTAACCCCCAGATATTACGCAGACGAGTGTGTAAACATGCTTGTGTAGCACCTGTGTGCGTACACATAAGTGTAGTTATGCGTCACAAGTGGATGACATATGCTCCATATGCTTACATTTCAGACAGACTCCAATCATATTAAGTTAATTTACTAAAACTGGTATAATCAATCATAAACAAACTCAAATGATCTTTTTAATTAATAAATCTTAAATACCTTTGCATAGAGAGAGAAACTGCTATGATCTAGAGGCAAAAAAACCCCCATGAACCCTTGTGCCAGCAGCCCTTTACAGTACAACATAAAAGAACAAAATGCATTCTAAGTTTCCCCCAGGATAAGTTCATGAATAGCCCAGTGCTGGCACCTGCAGAAGACATAAAGGCTGTTTCTGTCCACTTGTGAATAATGTTAATTATAGATTCAATCTGCATGGGGCCATTATGCTAATCCTAACATTAAAGCTAATCAAACTCTTGTTTACAATAGCTGCCTTGTTCACATAATGCTCAACCTCACATTCATATGTAAAGTAATAGCTCACATATAATACAATACTTCACTTCATACACCTCACATTTCACATACCTAAATGCACAAATAGCAGATTCGTGACATTGTGATTAATTAATGGTCAGTAAAGTGGCCCTGTCAAGGCCATCATCTGCATATACTCTGCATGTATTTATATATCACCGATGCTGAATGCTTAACTGGCACAAATTTTAGATTGCATTATTGCCAAAGCAGGTAAGTTGAAGAACACGGGTAATAATAAAAGTTATTAATCATAAACCACTAACATCTGAAGAGGAAAACTTGGTAGTACCATACTAATTTACACCACATGTCTTATAATGGTTAACTTAACCACAGACTTTTAACAATGAATAAAAGATAGCATTAGCATCACCTCCTGTGAATAATGTGAAATGTCCCAACTAGTTTTCATTCACGGCTTCCCATATTGGTTAAACTTCTTTAAGTGGCAGTCCAGTCTCAGTTAAGTCTCCTTTATTGGGCAGAGCCTGCGGCAGGGCAGATGTAGCAAACACTGCACCTAACTGGGGCTGGACTCTCTGCTGTGTCACTGTGGCTCTTTCCTTCTCCTTCTTCCACTCCTTTGCTTTGTTCTTTTCTTTCTCGGCATTCTCGAGCAACAGTTGCGCAGTCTTGGAAAAGACAGCCCGGGGATCAGTGGCGGAAAGAGCAGGGCAGCCGCATCTTGCACGGAGCTCTATAGCCTGCAGCAACAAAACAGGTGGACACACAAGATGGAGAACATGACTTTTGACGTATGATCTTACAATTACCAACATCCTGTGCAGATGGCATAGCTTATGGAAGTTTAATACCAGAAGGATGGATGGACGATGTGGACCAATAAAGCATAAATCAACCAAAACTCTCTCAGGTCTGGGATTGGATAGTATGGGTATTCACTCTGTGCAAGGTATTTTGCAGAGACTTGGGATAGGTCCATATCTTTTAATATTAGAATTTTCAAAAGAGTCTAAATTTAAATAGTAAATGAGGTGTTTCTGAGAATTAATAGTAATCAAATGAGTTGCATGCCTAGCACGGCTGCGGAAATCTATTCAACAGACATAGTTAATTTTGCCAGATGCAGTTTTGAGAAAACGTATCTCAATTTAAGACAGCCATATGATATGTTGATAAGGGTGGCCCTACACATTTGTGTGTCTCACTGCTAACACGATGCCGTGCAGTATTTTAGCCCAGTGTCACGGTAAATATGTAAATGATTCTGTGCTGCAAAACAAAAAGAATATTTCCTCCGTCTGTACAAACTGAGACGCTTCCTGCATTATCTCATACAGCTGTTTGTCTCAGTGGTTGAGCTTTGAAAGGTAAGCGGCAAACGAGGTCTTTGATTAAACTTTACTTACAGCTGTAAGGCGTAAAATCCAAAGCAGGGCTGCTCTCTCTCTCTCTCTATCGGAAAAAAGTGGCTTCGCCGGTGCAAACCGATTTTGTCGCTCATGCATCGTGATACGATAAGGAGATAGTTCATTTAGCTAGTTAAACATGACAAATTAACTCACCTCCTCGCGAGGATGTTGTGAAATTAAATTATGTTTAAATGTGGAATATGATGGCGTGCGCCGGCTGTACCGAGTTTAAAGTGTCACTCTGTGTACTTTATAACGCCCAACACACTGCGCATCCACACACACTACAGCGGATAAAGGCTTAATGTTTTGTGCCATACATGGCATTTTTTGTGAGTGTGGGCGGCAATATTATTCGAATAATGCCTTGAAAAATTTGAATAGTGATTTTGCCTGAAATGCCCATCCCTAACAGAAACTAATGTGAAACCCGAGTCTGATCTCCCACCTTTGACCTCCCTCCGGGTCAGAGGACAGAAGCCAGCGCAAAAGCGTTATAATAATGAATTAATGGAAAGCATGCCAAGGCTGTTAGACTGTAACAGCAGTGACACAGACTGAAGAACAATAAACCTACGTATGATAATCTGAAGATGGGGGACCTGCAGCGAAATGCTTAACATGGAAGCTTTTGCTGGTCAAATCTTTATTCTGAACAATCTCCCTGGAGGCACACATCAGATGCACCCCTCGACACAAACTCTTTTCATTAGCCAGGGAGAGGGAAGGATTTAAGGAACGCACGGTTGTTTCAAGATCATGCCATTAAAGTGAACTCCAGCTTTGAACGGATAAATAAATGTAAAAGGCACTTGATGAAAGAGGTGCTTGTCCAAAGCTTATTGGGTAACATTTACCCAAGGGAGCGTATTAGAGCAGTTCCCTCTAGTCACTATAAGATTCTGCACCCATGTAAAATAATTTTTTTTAGGTAAGAAAATAACAGATTAACTATGCATGTCTAACTTTACAAATTAAGTCTATGATATAGATAGAAAATTGCCAATAATGCACATATCACCATCTACTACAAAAAAGATAATAAGCTACTCCACTGCAAAACATGGATTATAACATTAACTGTACTTGGGCTTTTTGATGAGATAAAAGAATCCTTCACAGAAGCATGCTAACATTACTAGCAAGGATTTCAAAATTGCCAGTAAGCACTATGCTAACGAGATCTTGATAACTGGTATCCACTTGTGATGGCCACAAGTAGTCGTGTAATCAAGTACTTATGTAACCACCTGCCTAATTGATTAGAAAAATATTACTGCAAAATTGGCTAATTGGTATTCTTTGTCCTGACACAAAATGAACAATAAACAAACAAATAAACCAGGCCAATAGCTTATTTTCCATTCAAATGTGAAGTTGTGGAGTGCTACTGTCGCTTGTCTACCTCACAAGGCTCCTATTGAGCACAACACACAGCGAGTTTGTTGACCTGTAGTAATGGCAGCGAGCCACCCAAACGAAGCAAAGTGTGCTTAACCGTAATCCTAGTGGAAATAAAGAGAATGTTGAGTGCAAGCTTCGTCAGAAAACATTAAAATACAACAATAATATTATTTATTTGTTTATTATTATTTATATTATTATAAAGAGACTCACTTAGCCTTTCAGGATTCACCGAACTGTGCGTTGGAGGCACCTAAATAAAAAAATGATTCCTGTTGGGGTTTTTTTTCTTCCCCTCAAAGATTTTACATGGATCTCTGATAGCTAAATATCAGCAACAAGAAAACATTATTTGTGTATAAATAAACAAAAATAAATGTGCAAAATTTATATATATATATGGAGCTTATGATGATAATTTTTATATTGTCTCATTGTGATTTTATTTGCTTAAGAAAGCAGATTTTCACCTTCTGTGGTCTAGTGTAGCGCTAGTGCTAATGTTCGCACTGTCTGTGGCAGCATAAAACCATAGGCTCATTAATATTCTAATGCATTTGAATATTAAATTTATTTATTCATTCAATCAGCTACCTGGTTTTTGTCACTTAGCCTATAAAAGGAAATATTTTGCTTTGTTATTACATTGCTGTTAAGTAAAGCAAATTATTTCACGCACATCAGACTGTTTATTATTATTGTGTTTATTAACTGTGTTCCAGTACTCGACTACAAAATTACTCAAAATTTCCATCGCTAGTAGCTTGCATTCACATTAGCATATTTTCAATTAAATTTTATATGTATAGCGCTTAGATCCCTAATGAGCAAGCCAGAGGCGACAGTGGCAAGGAAAAACTCAGAGACGGAATAAGGAGGAAACTTTGAGAGGAACCAGACTTAAAAGGGAACCCATCCTCTTTTGGGTGACATCGGATTGTGGGTTTTTGATCTTTACACTATACGGTTGTACAGAGAAAAGGCAACAGCACAATGTTTTAAAAGGATATTGAATATTTGGTAAGATCACATTGTGAATAGAAGTCCTGGGATAAGCATGGGACAGTCTTTCTGATAACAGCAGCAGTTCTACAGTATCCAGGTGAGATTATCCACTGAAGCAGGGTGGTGAGTCTAGGGCATCAACTGTTTTTGAGAAGTGCAGGGTATTTGGGTAAAGTATTCCTTTAACATTGATGGCTCCACTCTTTTCTCTTTCTGTATCTTATCCTAGTGTTTCATTATATGATGCTTTTAAAAAATCGAGAGGATTCGCACTTATCCGACTTCCGACATTAGAATTTGCGAAATCAGCCTCAATTTAGCAAGATGACTCACCTCTTCTCTCTTTCTCTGACTAAAAAACACAGTGCCAGTACAGTCTTTCACTTGACTGCTCCATAGGTGAGTGGACACTGCCATTCAGTGGTGCAGCTCTCTGCTCAATCGTTCATACACAGAACACAGAGCCGCTGCTGAGAGCCCACATTACCACACACACACTCCTGTTTTCAGGAGTAACCTTGTGCAAAGGAACCATGTAACTAGCAACAGTGGAGCAACTGGCTTGATTGTTAACTGACGTAACGGTTGTTAAGTAGCACATGGGGGATGCGTCTTTTTTGTTAAAGTTAAAGGAGATTGAATGAGGAAAGGGTGGGGTCTCTTATAGGACATATTTCCCTAAGGAGTAATGTAGACACACTCAGATTGTGAAAGGACACACACACACAAGCTTGATGGACAATTAACATCTTTACCATCTGTTCCCTCTGTGTCTGAAGCACCTCAGTGCCAGTATGCAGCCAGGCCTCTTTCACTCACTGCTACAGGTTCACGCTGAAGGTTAAGTAAGCCTCTGTGTGTGACTAATATACACACACACACACACACACACACACACACGCCCATGTGGCACATTTCCCAGCCACCTCCACCACTTTGCATTGTATATTAAAGAGCCATTTTGTGGAGTCAGTGGTGTGTGACAGGGGAGAGAGCCGTGCATGTTCCTGTAAATGAGTGTCCTCCCACACTCAACTCACTCACCAGCTTTCTCTTTGCCTGCGCGTCAAACTGAGCTCTTCATCCACACACGCATCGATTCATCAACAGCGAAAGGGAAGGTGTTGGTGATTTCAGGCAGAGAAATGTGTTGAGTCATGCCAGATTCAAAACACCATGAAAGTTGAAAGACAAACACTTTTCTTGGTTTAGAAAAACAAAGAGGTGAAGAATTTATTACGTGAGCAAATTAAGACTGGGGAGAAAAGAGAAGCCCATTCCCGCTTTAAAGGTACAGTCAGTGATTTTGGCAGAAGTTAGCAGCTAACTGTTAAAATAGAGCCCCTCTCTGTAAATACATACACACGCTAATGGGGCAGCTTTCTGAATTGACCAGCAACATGACTGTCAAGCAAGTAGAGACGCTTCTTCATCCTGATTAGTTGATTGTTGGTGGTCCATATTTTTTTCTCCCGTGTACAGAGCCAGGGGCACCACAGAAGCCAGAGATTTCCCTCCGAGCAGATGCCGGAACTTGAGAAGAATTTTGACTGCTTTTACAGTGGGGTAGTTTTAAAAGTGGAGCCAGCGACATCGGAACACTTTTGTAATATTTGGCATTTTGCTTGCATTCTTCATTTTTTTAAAAATGCTTTACATTTTGAAATGAGCTTATGGAATGGCCGAGTAGCCATTTCGTCACACCCTGTAACTGGAAAAAAATTGTAACAGCAGTCAATTTTTAGCCTCCCCTGATCCTCCAGGAATTACAGCCACAGAAGGCTTCCATGCGCCGTCATGTGTCATTAAACACAGCACTTAGCATGCCATCCATGACGTCCCATGCAAACTCGGAGTGAATAATTTAGTCTGTAACAAAGCATTTTGGCTGATTGACTAGCGATTTGAGCTTGGACTCACACTCCGTGTCTGGGGGGTTTGTGTCTGCGTGTGTGTTTGAACACTAACCGGTGCAGAGCAGCAGGGTGGTCTCCAGACGTCTTGTTAGTCTAGGTCCAGGCTGGAAGCTTTGCTCATCGCCTTTCTGACTGCTCCTCTTTTCACCAGGAGGTTCAAAATGAGATCAACATGTCTCCGAGTTGTGTTGCATTTGTATTATCCATAAAAAGCAACAGCATCTTGACAACATCTTCAAAAGCCATTTAACTGTCAGCTCGAGTGGGTCCACTACAGCTTTTGCTTGGATGCTTAGCAACGAGAGCAAGGAAATTTGAGATGCTATTTGTGCAAGGATTGAAATTTAGCTCAATATGCAGGAAAAGGATCTCAGAAAAAGTCAACTGTAGGAGGAAACTTTGTACGAACCAACCAACCTACCTACACACACCCACACAGTGCCCGCCAGAATTATTGACATTTTAGAAAAATGGTCAAAATGATGGTATTAATTACAAATTCCACACAATAATTCACATTTTACACTTAAAAATCATTCTAATAGGAATTCTCTTTTTTTAAATAATAGTATTTTCTCTCAAAAACATATGTGGCACAATTATTGACACCCCTAAGGAATGTTTAGTCTCCAGGAACTGTCTTTGGCCATTTCCTGTATATATGAGGTTGCACACATGTAAAACCCCATTGTTATACACCACCATG
>JAOUQW010000032.1:4296642-4308223 GCA_028565825.1 Olivaichthys viedmensis
ACACTGTACATGGTCAAAAGTGGTTCCTTTCCATTGAGACACACTGTACATGGTCAAAAGTGGTTCCTTTCCATTGACAGACACACTGTACATGGTCAAAAGTGGTTCCTTTCCATTGACAGACACACTACATGGGCTACAGTCACCAATTGTATACCTATAAAGTGCGCCTATGTGTAGGTATACATAATAAAGTAGGTACTGAGTGCATGTACATACATAAATGATTTTATTGACACGTGTATTATTTTCGTATACATTTCTATACACCGTGTTCTGCCACTTTGGACAAAAATCCCAAAATCCAACTAAATACTGCTCGTTTAAAAGACAGAGAAGGGGATGAGGCCAGCTATGACTAGCCAACCAGCTAGCTAGCATTAAAACCACTGTTGCCAACGCACCAGTTAGGTTTCTAAAGAGATTACTGATGAACGAAACTCAATTCTGTCGCGTTTGAAATTGTTGGTGTGTAACAGACATGCAGGACGTTTCTGAACCTCTCGCGCTCTGACGCTTACGAACACGGACAGGGCTCGGGCTCGATCCCAAACGGCTCTCTACTCCCTACATAGGCGCCCTGCATTCGCGTTGCTGCACCTTACTATCGTGGGTGAAATGTAATTGTCCATAATAAGCCTAAAAAGCCCAGGGATGTACTCCGAAGGCTTTTTACCCTTCATCTGCATCGCATTCGTCCCCTTCGATATCAACAACATCCACCTCGTCCGCCATGTTCCTGGTAGAGATGGTCAAAAGCGGCAGAGCAAGACGAGTTTCTTTTCGTGGTGTTTTTTTTTTTTTTGATTTTTTTTTTTCATAGCGACACCACGCGGCAGGGCGTTATTACTGCAGTCCAGCGCGTAAAAAGAAGTTATTACTGTTCGAGGGCAAAAAGTTTGCACACCCTTACGACAAAAGAAACTGACTTTATAGCAGCAAGACATTTGGTGTGTGAGGTTTCACGGATGTCCCTTCATTGTCAGCATGCATCAAAAATGTTAAGGTATTCAAAGTGATACAAATCTAAATGATAAAATCAGTCCAAAAGTTTGCATTTCCCTTTTCGAATGGGATATAAATGATCTCTAATATCTTGTATGCCCACCCTTTGCCTTTATAACTGCCACCAACCTCTTTCGTATCCTCTGAGCAGTTTTTGGATGCTCTCGGTTGTAATGTCACTCCCTCATCCCCCTGTACATTCCTCCTTACATACCTGTTATAACGCTGCCAGATGCATCATACACTGCCCAATTTAAAAATCAGGTCTGGAGGCTAAACGGCTCATGACAAAACCTTGACTTCTTACTTTTGTTTTTTTTCACAAACTATATCTCTGCTGATTTTGCCTTACATTTTGGACCCGTTGATTGCTGTCTTAGGCAACTACAGATCAGTGATGTACAGGATGGGGTGTGCTTAAGCAGCCGCTAAGTAGCAGAAATCAAATCGACAATCCAGTGTAAAGTTGTTAAACCTTTATTCGCATTCTCGTCTGAGGACCACCCAGGCAGCCGAACCCTCGTGAATTTACACGGGAATGATCGGTGTTTCTCCTCTATTCTCTTCTCACGTAGCTCTACACACACCTTAGTAATCTATCACTTACTCATTAATGTGGTGTTTATACGACCACCTGGTGTGACAATTACACATGATTATGGTACTCGACTTACATGAATATCTAGTGCATCTAGTGTTTCATACAGTTACACTTAGTGTGGCATGTTAATGGACATCACGATGTGTTGCATGGCATCAGGGGAACTAAGAGAGGTGAGTCGGAGAAGACAGGCCTGTCCATCGCCAGGGCAAATCAGCAAGCACTAGCGACATTCACAAGACAACTGCAAAACAGCAGAAACACCACCATGTTAAAGGCTGTAGGTATGCTTCCATCCAAATGTTTCACAACTCTTAACGAATTTTTGAAAAGTCAAAATGTTAAGTAAATGGAAAGCATTATGCGTTTCCATCCACTACTGTGACTACAACATTGCGTAATCAAAACACAGCCAACCAGTCATGGGCTACGTCCAAAACCACCTACTACTAAATAGTATGCAGAAATAGGAGCATTCTAGTTAGACAGAATTTAGTATGGTAGTATAGTTTTGGATTTATCCATGAAAAGACTGGAACTTGATGTTGTTACATAACCATGTGTTCCGTTTTCATCTCCTACTTTAAAATCTTGTCTTGACTTTCCACCATATCATGTGGAATACCATTTGGGATCAAAATTAAATAAATAAAGCAAATGTGAAATGTGTAGCAATATATAGAAATGAGTTAAAAAATTAAAAAAAAAGTGAAAAAATGCATAATTGAATACACGTCATCTACTTTAATTTTCTTTTAATTTTTCATTGTAGTCATTTTTTTATTTCGTTTTTGCAGGTTCAAAAGTTTGTATTCACTTTTCTGATCGGGGCGGAGCAAGTGTGTCATCAACTATTTTAACTAGCACCCAAAATGACGGTAGACGCATTATGCTCGTAGACGTATTAAGGCCCTGTCTCTTCATCTGATGGAGTTCCGGGATTTTTTTTTAAAATAACGGGCTGTAGTGGGCCCGCGGCTGGGTTCTCCCCCTCACCCCCTCCCCAGCTTTGCTACTGTTCCCAATTTACTCTTTACTCGGTTTCTTCTTTTATTTATATCCAGTGCTATTTATTTTATGATGATTTTGTGACCCAATCAATCAATCAGTGGATGAATCAGTTCAGCCCATTAGCTTTAACTGACAGGTGACGAAATCATCATGAAAAGTCACATTATGAAATAATGGAATATTTAGCCGTGTTTTTAGAGTTAGAAAGTAAAATACTTCGACATGAAGATGAAGAAAAAGAAATAATATAAAGAATAGACTAACTAGCACTCAACTAGTTTAGTGCCTTACTATCCTATAATTCTGGAGCTTTGTGTACAGCAGCAGGATTGAACACCCCTGCGTTACATTACGTGTGTTAACTGGTCAGGTGTTAGTAACGTGGTACAAGGCTGTTCATTTACCTGCTCCATCTCACTGGTAGAACTTTATCTCTGTGTCCACACAGTCGAAGAAGAGATCGCCGAGCTCCTGGCCCTCCACCTCCCCTCTGAGCATGGCTTCAATCTCCTGCAGACACTGTGACTCTAAGAAGCGCATAGTCTCCTGCAGAGTCACGCCACCGTCCTGACACACACACACACACACACACACACTTTAATGACCATGCAACAGAGGCAAAAGAAGTAATGCCCTGCTTCATGCTTGTAAATTTTACAGGCTTATGATTACGGGTCAAAGAAAAAGGTTCCCTCACCGGATTTGCCTCTACGGCAGCCTGGCGAGCTTTGTAAAGCTCGTGCTTCCTGTCCACCTGGCGCTGGAATCGAGGCCGAGTCCTCACAGGATCGTCTGAGCCGTACTGTGGAGACATCACCATAGTAACGGGACGCACACACTCCGAGAAGATGAATGGCTTGAAAACAGACCTGTAGAGTTAGAAATGCCACAGTAAGTTCAATACAGCGAAAAGCCCTTGTTTAAAAACATATCATATGTATGGATGAATTCTAATCGTTTTACATACAACATGTAATATTCTTGTGGTTATGCAGGTTATAAACAATATCACTATTAACATGGCACACTACTACAAAAATGCTCAACAACTCTTCAATGTGAGTATCGTTGGCAGTTTTGTGTGAAGTATCCACCTGGAGGGGTCGGGAGTGGCAGTGAAGAAGTGAACGCAGGGCATGCTGGGATCTCGTGGGAGGATGGACACCATGCTGCCTGTGGTGCGGAAACCTGCTGAATCCATGCAGATGCCGCTTGGCTTGTCCCTCAGGATGCTCATCATCACCTCCGCCGTTACAGAGCCTGTAGCACAGGGCGCACACACACACGCACACAAAAAGCAGTAATTCAATTTCAGGAACTTAATTTCAGCCTATGTAACTGGCCCTTATACACTGATAAAGGCGGACTCTTTAATAGAGACAGATTCATTTAGTCATTTATGTGTTAGTCTTCAGAAATAAAAGATCTGTAGTAACATCTCAACATTAGATGGTGACACACTTTAGAATATAACCATCCCTGCATGTATTATTTCTGAAATATTCACATTCTATTTGCTCAGGCAATCTTACGTGTGTTCGGACTTTATGCAGAACAACAATCTGCATACTTTGAAATGACTGGCAATGGAACAGCCATGCTTTCTCACGCCTCCAATTTGAGGCTTCATTAGCGTTTTGCCGACATTAAATGGCCTTAAATTTACCATTACACTTACAGAGGACCGATATCACAGCCATATCCCATGTAAGGATATTTGTAGGATCACCATCTTGCTTTCACTTTCAATTTTTTTTATGCCTGGGAACATACATTTGATCACACCCTCCTAACAATCCCTAATGCAATACAGAATTCTGTTTAACCTTCAGTTCATGTTACTACTTTTATAGATATATTGAAAATCTCTTAAAATATCTTATTTGTAAGGCATGTGCACCTCTTATCCTAACCTATACGGGTGGGATACAGCTCACGCACCGTCATGTTCCTGGAGCAGTTCCGTGCCTCCCTTATAACGCTGCTTGGCCAGTTCCATTCTGGCAGGGGGGTTGTCTGGGCTAAACGCAGCGGTGAAGCTAAACTCGCCCGCTCCGTTCCACCAGCCCTGAGACTGAGCCACGCTGCGCAGCTCTGGGTGCTCAGCAGAAACCTCAGTGCCTATTGCCAGCTGGTTGGAGATGTTCTTCACTCCCTCTGGCAGAGCAAAAAAGGAGGTTTCTGAATATGCATAACTGTCACACTCACGCTATACGGTGGGGTCCAAAAATCTGTGTGCTTTACCAAATGGACTGTAGTTATATAATAATTTATCCAAAAATAATGCAAACTTTTACTCCGTTGATAGTAATTTAAAACTGAGACAAATAAATTTTATTGGAAGACTCATATGAAATTAAAATAAGTTAATATTTTGTTTGCACACCATATTTTTTATTTACGTATTTTATCCAAACAGTAAGACACGTCTGCTCCTAACACAAACTGTTAATTATTGAGTCATCAGTGTGGTCCTCTAGGCGTTGGGAGTTATTGTCACACCTGCTTTTAGTAAATGACCTATTTATTAAGTGCAGAATGTTGCCTTTTTTCTTTTTTTTGAGAAATGCAATTAAATAAAACTGATTTAAAGAAATGATTTAAAAAATAAATAAATAAATCCTAAGTAGTGGCCTCTGACTTTTGGATCCACTGTATAAATGACACATACTGATCACACCTGACAATTACATATATATTGTATACACACACACATAGATATATATACATACATACATACATACATACATACATATATATATATCTATGTGTATGTGTGTGTATAGGCCAGTGGCGTGAAAGCCTCTATGAAAATGCTACGCATCCACAGATCAGGTACAGGGAATCTCTACAATCTTTGGGTTTAAGATCCCCACAGCCTATTTGTAGCCCATTTCTTCTGTTTCTTTTTTTTTTTCCATTTATTTTTTAACAGGAATTACATTTTAGGTGCATATCTTCAACTTACCCTTTTTCTTTTTTTTATTGGAAAAAAAAATGAATAAAAGAAATAAAAACATTTGTGATGTAATGTCATTTGACAGTACCTGTCACTAATATACACACGTTTTTCTCAGAACCTGATATAATATAGTGGCTAGAAAGTTTAAAGGAGGTTAAAGAAGTCCTGAAGAGACCTCATATCTCATATCTTAATAACCGAAGCAAACCGGTAATTGACCTCCAACCTGTGATTTTTTGAGCAGCCCACAGTTTCCCGGCGGTCTCGAGGACCCAGGCTTCTTGCCGGTCAGCCAGCATGAAGGTGTTCTGGTAGCTGAAGTGTGCAGGATCCTCTCTGCATGCGCCACCCTGCCCATGCTGTTCCAGCAGCTTTGTGATCACACACAAAGCAGCCCACGCACTGTCCCCACGCTCCAGAGCCAACCTAAACACACACACACACACACACACACACACACACACACACACACACACACACACAGTACGCCTATTTTATCCACTGTGCTTACACTCCTAACTTAACCATACACACAATACACAGAGTTTATACACTGTGCTACATCCAAGGACATGTTCATTGTTGCAATGTTGAATTACACTCTTGTGTGTGTGTTTTTAAAGCCCTTGTGGTCTCTGTTCTCTCCCTGTTCTCTCGATGAGTGACAAGAATATAAATGTGAGAGAAGATACAGTATGGAGACATATTCCTTTCTCCCGTGACCAGATGCATGGTGTAACTTGTGGGTTGTCTGCCTGCAGTTGTGAATCTCCAGCCCGGTGTATTTTTGTGGGGAGGCCTGTAGGGAGTGGGTGCCATTTTTTTTGGTGAATTGTTGGGCGTTTCTCCCTTCTGGTTTGTTAATGAGGAGTTTTTTTACTCTTTTAGTTTTTTATTTGTTAGGTTAGCTAACTAGGTTAACGTTTGGCCTATTATTTTGGCCGTGCCCACTCCTGAAGCCTTTATTAATTGCTCCCCTTTGCTTTCTCTTTTCTTTTCCAATCTGAACACTACAGTGCACCCAATTTATACACCCAGCCTTACACCACACATACAGTAGCATCCAAAAATCCACAACAAAGAACTGTTTAGGATTTATCAGAAACTTACAAGATGCCATAAAAAAACCCCACAGCAACAGTAAAAATAATGCACGACACCACCAAACTAGCCGAGTCGATATCAGTTAGCTGTTAAGAGACCACAATTAACACCATGTCAGAAACATGCACCAATTGAATGAAATACATGGCTTCACAATAAAAAAAAAAACTAAAAAAAACATATGCCGTACAAACAGCATTTTCAGATACATTTCAATTTCATACAAGGATTTCTCAAACAGCTAAAAATAAAAAGTGATTTGTCTCAGTTTTACATAATGTAGTCTTGGAGAGAATTTTTTTTTTAATTATGCGATGAAAACGGATGAAGAAGTAAAAGTTCTGCAGACTGTTGGACACTACATTACACACACCCCACACATGTCCTAACCTAACCTGAAACAATCCAAGACAAAGCATGTGCGTGTCTGTGCCACACATCCCATCTAACACCTTACCTATAATACAATCTAGTAAACTTGCACACCACTCTAGCCTACCACTGCAGAGAGTCTATACACTACCCAAGCTCAGCCTAACCATACATAATGCAACACAGATTCCACACACCGCTCTCCAGAGTCAACCTAATCCCATTGCAAAACATAAAGAATCTAAATCAGTGTTATTCATTAAAAAATGTATTAACCTATCATCAGTGAATAAATCCCCAATCTGATACAAAAAACTAGGCCTGGCCCAAACAGCATTTAACAGGCTTCGAATACTCACCTGTGTTTTCGAATGAGTATCCGAATACTCGTTCTCAAATCCACACTTAAAAACAATAATACTTGCATTTTATAATTAACCATAATTTTAAGTATGTTCGTTACTGCTGTTCAAAATATATTTAGTAGGCGACAATGATGTATTAATAATAATAAGCCAAGATACTGCACCTGACAGCAGAATATATATACTTACATATTTGAGATGATTCATCAAACTTGTCGTGCCTCCATGGTATGCACTGAGCATTTTTCTTATCATCCGATAATTTAAAGTGCTCCCACACGTGATTTCTTAAGCCAACTTTACACCAGACGCGGTAAGAGCGTGGTGCGGCAAATACTCTTACGTGTTAATCAATGTGGCTTTTTACACTGGAAGCGTGTGGCGCGCGCACCAAAAAGTATTTTTTCGCTCAGTCCCATTTCTTACACGTGGTTTCTAGCTAGAAACAAGACAGAATACAACATTGCTGTTATATTTTGCAGTAATCTAAGCAGCACATGGGATATTTTTCAGCCTGCAGTCCTCCTGTAGCAGTGCGTAATCTGACGTCGGATAAAACTTTGTGAAAGTTCTAACTGCCACAGAGCGTGGAAATGAAAATCTTCTTGGATTAACGAACTTTGTGATCAGTGGTAATGCATGTTTATAAAGATCTGACGGTCAGTAAAGCGATTTGCATGTTATAATTTACTATTTATAAGAAAGCACAGAAATGAATGCTCCACGCCCAGCGTACTCGACGTGCGAGCCACCACTTTACTTTTAACATTTTCCATACATTAACAATAACTGCTCTAGCTAAAGACCTTTGCTGATTAAATTTATTGTAGTTTAGGCTACATTTGTTGTGGCTTAAAAAAGACAAAGCTTCAAAATACCAAATAGAGAAACCTAAAGAACGAATACTTTAGTATTCAAATTATTCGGGCCAGCCCTACAAAAAAACCTATGCGGGTACGTTGCTCCACAGGACTCACCGGACCAGGTCCATGCCGAGCAGAGCTTCCTCCGGACTCACAGGTTCGCGCGTCCACACTGCCTCGTTCCCTATACACACACCATGTTCGTTGGCCCCCATTTCAGCCCCCCACAGCCAGGCAGGCCTGCTCAGCACCACCGCATGTGTGTGTTCCACTTGCGGGATTGAGATGTATGTGCACTGGAGGGGAAATGTAGGGATTGGTCAGTCATGGTTCAGTATTTACAGATCACACTCACCCACACTCTGCTCTTTTCCTAAATGTCCTATGGGTGAGGAGAAACCACACTGCCAAACACCGGATAAAATTCAAGGTTTAACTTAACAGTACTCACAAATTTGTTAACACAGTTTTGTTTACTAATAAGAGTGCAAAGAAAAAGTAAAGGGATAGTTAACGTTGGGTTAATGTATACTCCATACTCCATATTAGACAGCAGTGCCAGAATGAGTAGCTCTCCAAAGGCACACAATTCCTGGAATATTGTCTGTTAGTCTCCATATCTAAAGCTTTAAACTGATCATTATTATTTTCTACAATACATCCTGGAAACAATCTCCCATTATAGGCTATGAGTGGTAGCATATTGGTCAAGGTTTTGTTCTGGTGAATCCCGGCAATGCCATAGCCATCTGGGGCCGGGAGTCCAAGAGAATATAATTTGGGTGACAAGGATGGACCACCGTCCCCTGTAGATCAGAGTGACACTAGACAATCACGGGTGTGTGTCTGTGTGAACACAGAGAAGGTAGTTAGCACTCTCCTCCAAGTGTGTTTAGCTGCCCTATGACATCGCATGAGCAACAACTCAAAAAGATGAGAAAGGTGGCTTCACATGTCAGAGGAAGCATGTGTTAATCTTCACCATCCAAGGTTGGTAGCTGTTGTACAATAGTCAGAACTCCACTAACAGGTGGGAATTAGCTACAACTAAATTGGGGGGAAAAATAGGCAAAAACAAATCTGTATTCTGCCTCAGCTGGAAGTCACTTTGGATTAAAATATTTGCCAAATGAATAAATGTAAATGAGTGTGTCGTATGTCATGCAAAGTAGAAAAGGGATCCACTCACCTCCACTGTGGCCCCGGAGCCATGTGAGGCAGCTGGGTAGTAAACCACTTCCTGCACCTCGTCCCTCGGTCGGTCCGAATTCTTACCAAATATCACGTGGTCATATTTAGAACCCGGCGGCAGAGACACAAAACAGTCACATGACTGGGGTGGTTCCACCATCCTAAAATAAATCAATGAATTGAGTAAAGAAAACAATTAAAAATGAATTACTCATATACACACACAGAGTTGCCTTTTTATTAGGTACACACACCACCTTCCCACAAATTGTACATTCCATATTACATGACTAAGGTGTGTGGTTAGTGTTTAATTGATCTTTAGAATGGGGACCTTAGTGACTTTGAATGTTGCATGATAGTTGGCGCCAAGTGTGCCAATTCTAGCATCTCCCAAACGGCTGTCGTCGTAAAATGTCCTCCCAGAACACACCACTTATCGGATTTGGTCTCAAACAGGCTACAAACAGCTGAGGACGTCAGTGAACAACGAAAAAAGTGGAATCAAAACTGGACTATTGAGCATGGGAAAAAGTTGCCTGATTGGATGAATTCAGAATTTGGTGCAAGCAAAATGATTCCATGAAGTCATCCTGTTCGGTGTGAATGATTACAGGCCAGTGGTGGAACATGACAGCAAGTTTTAATTGCATCAGAGGCCTGCACAGCAGGGCTTAGCCAATATTAGGCTTAGCTGGGGTTCCACCAAATTATTTGTACCAGCGGAAATTACACTGATAAATCGCCGATAATGTCTCTTTAAAATGTTCTATAGGAAAACCGCATTCATAAATGTGCTGCTATTTTGAAGAACAGCCAAACACACTCGCTTTGTGAAAATGCCAACATCACAGTTTTCTACAGTTTGACACAGTAAACGGTTATAATAGTGCAAAAATAGTTATAATAGTGCAACAATAGTTATAATAGTGCAAACATTGAACGTAAGGAAATTGGCAAGAAACAAGTTTTCTTTATTGCAAAAATGGGGGCTTATGCTGCTTATAGCGACTGCTTACAACATGTAAAATAGTGATCTGAAAATGTAAGATCTAACATCTCTTGTTAGTTTTGCAGGTTTATCTGCTGAGAAGTTTGGGCCGACGAACGAGAACTTCTATACCCAACATTCGCTAACGGCATACCATTCAAATTTTGCCAGTAACTAAATCAGCAATCTTACTCTACATATGCGTTATTGGTTACAGCGAATGTGCCGAGCAACCAAGTGTGTGCAAGAACAGTTTCGTGTTGCATTTACACACGCTGTTTACGTGCTAGCATTCACAAATCATGTGATCCACTCATGAACTTAGAGGCACGCGTCATTGGCCCACAACAGATATCAAAACCTTACAAACACAATGTGTGGACATTCCGTGGACCCAGCCCTTATCCTCTTTTTCAACGAGGAAACGATGCATTATTTGAAACACACATCAAGAGAATCGTCAAAGCCTGAGCTTTTCAGAGATCACACGGTCATTGTGACAAATTATCTGCAAATAATCCAGTTTGGGAAAAAGACACAAATGTTCAGAATATACCTAATAAACTGGCAACTCAGTGGAAGACAAATCACAGGTAATAGTGGAAGGCTTTGAAAAAAGGGTCACCCAACAGGGCTCCTGAAGATCTACTGTTCTGCATAGTTCCAAACCTGATCCAATTCATCAAACCAAGGTGATCGAGGTCTTCAGGAGCATCCGAATACGAAATACACGAGTTAGCCTTAAAACTCTGAATTGAACTCTCCTGCGCTGATCCCCAGAAGCGGGGGCTTTTGACAACCCTGAAATAAAACATTGAATATATTTTTCTAAAGTCCTGGTATTGCTATCCACAGCCTCTTATATCGGAGTCAGGAGTCCAGCACAGTTTGGAGTTTCACCAACGCGCTCCGTATTATACTGGACGATCGGGTGTGTTAGAGCAGGGCAATCACTGATCACACCAATTCAAGGCCACAGGTCACATCACACTCCAGGCCAAATACGTTGCTGATTTAACATTTATGCCTCATCTAATTCAATTCAATTCAATTTTATTTGTATAGCGCTTTTAACAACGGACATCGTCACAAAGCAGCTTTACAGAAATCCGGATG